>CAJUYG010000047.1:134999-208967 GCA_910591675.1 Galerucella calmariensis | reverse complement strand
ATTTACAGTTCTGATTATGTAACTAAAATGAAGTCCAATGTAACTAACTGACCACACAGATCCAAATAATTTTCAAATAGAAGTATTCGCTAAAACTATTCAGTGAGAAGAAAAATGACAACACCTATTTAGTAGAAACATCTAATTATTTTATTCCATTTACAGTTCTGATAATGTAACTAAAATGAATTCCAATGTAACTGCACACATGTTAGATGAACTTCAGTTGCCATGTATTTTAATAAATATGAAGACAAATACATTGAATTTGTAACAATAATTTCGTTTATATTTTGATAGAAAAAGCAGATAATATGTCTTTCTATTGCTATAATAAACATTTTTATAGTTTACCTAATTAGCATTTCTTTCAGTATTATGATAAATATAAAAACTACCTACTCACTTACTTACCTTGTAGTTCAAATTAAAAAAAAAAACTACAAGCAGATTGCAATTTGTTTTTGTATTCAATGAAATTTTTGCTTGAATAATTGAGAAGAGCCAATGGAAAAACATGCGTGTTGGATTATTACAAACTGGAGGAAAACTGTAAAAAGTATTTTAGAATAACATTTGGAAACATAATTAAAGATCAAACATATTAGATAATATTTTTATTCCTGTGTTTCAAAAATAATAGATCACTACAGAATTTAATAGAATACGAAATTTCTATTTTGGTCAATTAGTAGAATGCAATTATGTAGTTTTATTACTATCACCATTGTCTATACTTTCTATAGACAATGCTATCACCAATGTAGTTTTCATCAATAACTCAGGATGCTGGTGTATAAAACTATGTTTATGCTGATGCAATCTATGGCTAGGTACAGGACCCCGGAGGAACCAACAGGCCCCGATATGAGGATCAATAAATATCAGGCACTTCCTGGAATCACTAGCAATAGCTAAAAATATTTGTGGTTTATTTCACGATAGGTACTTGTGGTGAGGCATATGTGAAATAAAAATAAACGGGGCACAAATTTACTTCTCCAGCATGAAAATTATTTTATTTCAACCGCCTACAAATACTAACAAGTTCTAAGCAATAAATGAAAAATAAATAATTTTTGAAATATTTTTATGTACACAAAACACATGACATGACAACGACATTTGACCGTCGTAATCTGTCATTGAAGTTCCATACAGCGCCATCAATCAAGACGGTGGAACAGCTGAACTAATGTACAGATGCGTTCGTATTCTAAATTTTCCGTGCAACAAATCTCAAAAAATACAATGAATTGAGATTTCATATTCTCAGAATCGAATTCTCTAGGCTTTCTTTTGGGGATAAGGTCTTGGCGTTCAAATTGGTGACCACAAATTGTCAAAACTGTCGAAATCACACCATCACTTGATGGCTTATATCTTTTTTATAACAATCTAAAACCTGACCAAAATACCTCATCCCCAAGACAAAGGTCCAAGTTATATTATGTTTAAATTTCAACTCTCAATTTTACTGCATTCTTTAGATTTGTTGCATACAAAATGACCCAAATTGTGTTGCAAGTCAGGGGTGCCAACTGTTTTGAGCTGTCTAAATTGTGAGGCCCCTCTTAAATTAAATTAGATATTAAATCAGCCGTATTGCTAATGTTCTTTTGGTCTAAAATGGCCTAATTAGTGTTACTATAGATGTCGTTTTTAGTTGACAATAATTATGTCTGGAGTATTTGACACAATTTCCACTGCGGAGTTAATTTATAGTTGTATTCCCGTTATAAACCTTAATAACAAAATGAACGCTTAATATTATTGCAAATAGGGTTTAAGGGGTTAACAAGATTAGAGATTGAGAGCTGGAATGCAAGTATATACGACATGTAGACAACAATAACAGCAGTCGCAAATAGTATATGGGGTTTGTAAATTAAACAATACCGGTGGAGTGTTCGGAGCAGCTTCAGAATAAATAGAGAATTTAAATTTAATTAAACACGGAACATTTGCTGAAATTACGGAAAATTAATGTCTTTATACTCTAACTTGAGGTTTCGATCATGATCGGATCCATAATATAAGTGGATGAAAAAAGTAGCATTAGCATTCGGAGTTGGTAATTTGGTCCCCAAATATGACCTCACAGATGTTTAGGAGGTAATTTGGTCCCCGTGGCCAGCAGGTATAATATTCCGTACAAGTAATCTGGTCCCTATGGAATAAACATATACCTATATAGTTTCTCTAAGTTGTGTAATAAGTACGCTAAGTACTTAACTGCCTTACCTCAATTCTAAGAACTACATTCAATTGTATTTTCATTACGGGGCGAAATTACTTGTCGGATTAATTTAGGGCTAGAGTACCAGAGTATTAACGTAGGTAGCGGATACCAGATTACCTGACCCCTTAGCGATCAATAAATGACCAATTGCACAAAAATATTTATAACTTATTTATTATCTGAAATCCCAGGCGTGAATAGTAGCCCGGCACTTGCAAAGATGAATACGTGCCGGTTTGTGTAGCCTGTAATCTTTTTTCAGTTCTAATGGCATTATTACACCACCTGTCCACGTTGGTGGGCTTCACTCATATCTTCCATTTGCCAATACCACGTGAACCTCAAATAAAAAAAGTAAAAATAATGGGAATTATCTATTTATTTCTGTTATTGAATAGATTAAAAATTATTTAAAAAGAAACTTTTGATTGCTCCTGGTAAAAGCATCGATAAATGTCGTCTCGAACTAATGAATAATGACAAATATTATTCGATAAGATTTCTCCATGACAGACGAAATTAATACAATGGATGACAAATTGCATTTTCTCAGTCAGTGTTTATCCGAGCAAGACTACAAACCTTAGGAGTTTGAAAAGCTAAATAACGATATAACTTTAGAAGGGTTATTAAAATATTGAAAAAAAAATTTCAAATTCGTAAATAATTATACTTTTCAAACATCTATTAATATCTGATAGAAAATCCTTCTAATCCACATAATCACGTCAAGTTCAAGCTTCAACTTTCCTAAACAACGAGAGAACAAAATCACGAATTAATAAACCGTTGATTGATTGCAATTACTATAAGATGTTTGTTTTTGATACACGTCTCAAAATCTACATGTTTTGTGCTTATCCTTTAGCAATTACCGATTCCTTCTCTTTCTTACTTATAGACGATTCCTAGTTTTCGACAAGGACGCGAAGAGCGGTTGTTGAGATAAGAGTTTATGTATCGCTGGGATACGACAAATGATACCCTAGCACCGATTCTATTTTGGTTTTTCGATTTATTGAATTTTAACAGAAATTTATATAATTTAACAAGTATTATAAGGGTGATATTCATAGTTGACACTTGAGGGTCACTCTTACTTCACTTATTGCATGCAGAGACACTTAACAGGCGAAAAGTGTGGTTGAGTTTGAGTGTAACATGAGTGCAGATTTCAGCACCCTTGAGTGGAGATTTCTAACCTTTAAACTACGTTTGTACCTTACACTGTCATTTTACGATATCAAAATTTTGTTTGGAAAGTCACCAAATATGGAATACCATTTTGTTTTTGGGATATAAAAAAAAACTTCATATAAATTAAATCAGTTTAATATTTTTACTAATCAGTCATACATTTATATGTAATCATTAACATCAAATATATTAGTTATCAAATTAAAATCTAACACAAAAAACATAATCACAAATGAGCAACCAAATATGGAATAGGTATCCATATATGGAATATAAGCATAAATCAACATAACAATAACAAAAATGGACATTAATATCTTTGAGATCAATTAAATGAATATAATATATTGTGATAAATGAAAGAAGTTGCATAATTACCTGCAAAAGTCACAGATCCAAGTATCAAACTCTGGACCAGCACAATCGTAATGTGCCCAGAGCTCACACATCAAGCATTTAACTTAATATTCCATAATTAGACACCGACGACTGTCCATATTTGGATTTTTATACTAGTTCAAACTCTACTAAATATTTTTTAAAGTCACAAAATTTTAATGACAACAAAACAAAACACGCCTGCCACACGTGAAGCATTCGCGCAACTGACGCGATGGTGTGGGTGCGATAGTTAGTAGACCGAATGAAACAGAAGATGGTCGAGTGTTGCGTTTCATACTTATAGTCTTAGAGAAATGAAGGCATTCCATATTAGGATACTATTCCATATTTGGTGACTTTCCTCTAACATTGATGCCAAACTGTCTCCACTCAATTTGAAGTATTACTTGAGTAATGACTGTGGATATGAAAAGTCGCCTCGAGCTAAACTCGAGCTAAAACCTAAGTTGAGTTTGAGTATGAGTGACAATAAAGTGTCGACTATGAATTTCACCCTTATATAAATTATTGCTTATTAAAATTTGTATTTATTTCAACAGGCACTCAAGACCAAGGAAGTAGCTAGACAACGATCAGCTCTCAAGATACCTACACGCCAAAGAAATAGGAAACAATTAGAAGAGGTCCTGCTTAAAATAATTAAATTTGAAGATGTCACCCAAACAAACTGTATAATTTGTATTATTAGAAATACCTATGTTAGTCTTACCCACTCGACTTTATCGACTTTAGTTGGTGGAAAGTTTTCCAGCTAAGGAGCAAAATTTGTTACTGAATTTTGTTGCCGGTTTATACTTAAAGTAAGTTTAGTCATGCGGGGAATCGCAAATTTGCGATTATGGAAAATATATATTTTCTTACAAGTTAGGGATTTTATTAATTAGAAGTTTTAACGAGGTATACCAAGATTAAATAGTGGCTTCTCGTTATTATGGTGTGTACGTACTCTTTACTACGGCTTTTGAAATCGGTAAAAACCTACACATAAAATATATAAGTGGAATAGTTACACTGAGAAACAAACCACAACAAAATCAGATATTTCTTGCGTTATATACATCTATAAGAACGTGTTACTCTACAGCCATAACAACTTTAATTTATGACTGGATATTTTTACATAAAAACCTAATAATCTAGGATAAGCATGCAACCTGTGTCATTCGTCGTGTTTGCATATAATTCAAATTAAAATAGAAATTAAGTCGTAAAAATTTTAAGCAAAAAAAAAATGTAAAATATATAAAGAAAAAACATCCATCGTGTGTAATAAGCATATTAAACACTGTCAGTAGATTAATCTAGAAAAGTTTCACGATCTGCAACTAATTTTATTCTTCAAATAAAAAATATCCCTAACTAATCGAAGAATGTTTGAATTATGAGATGCCCGCTGGTAACTGTTATTGGAAATGTAGCTTTGATGCTTCTACTAGATATACACAATGTGTGGTAGAATAAGAACAGATGTATCAATGATTAACTGCCCTTTGAAAAACCCATAAAGAGAGAAAAAAATAATTGTTAACATCCAAATATATAACAGAAAAATTATTAAAAAAATCCTTGTACGTATTTAATTAAATCAACGGCAAAAACAAAAGCGAACCCATACAGACGAACCCGTCTCATAAATCATAACTTCAAACCAAATCCGAGGTAGTTACATCTACAATTACATTTAAATATAAATCACCGACCGAGATTAACAAGAATCAAGTTTATAAACTTGGATTTATTATTATAATATTTCCTTTTCCCAAATCAAGGAAACATTAGATAAAATCGTTACAAAGATCAGGTATGACAAACTACAACGACGAAGACAGTGAAGTAGATAAAGTTTGTCCAAAATCAGAAATTAAAGCACGATCTCATCTTCTTTGTTAACTTTTTCCTTTGATTGGATGATAGACAGATCAATGGGAAGAGTTGGCAAGGGAGATTTTTAGCTTCTACAAATTGATTTCATGAAATGGTTGAAAAATTGACCAGAACAGAAGCAAACCAAAGTTCACGCCAAACAGGAATGTGATCAATTTGCAAATCATTACCAAATGCCTGTCATTTAGAAGAAGAAATGGCAAAAACATTAATCGCCAATGAAGAGTCATTATCGAAGCTGGTTTGGATATAAAATCTAATCTAATGCCATCTATCTACATCGTTTCAAAAGAATTTCCTCTTGAATTCTGGAGAAAATAATTTAATTTTGATCTATAATAAAAATTCCAGTTATTCATGTTGTAAATCATATTTGAATAGGGTGTATGTATACGCCTAGTAAAATGGATTAATTGGGAGCAGGAGTGGCCAAACTAAAACGGACTTCATTAAAAATAAATGGGTATTGCATGACGGTGGTGTGACTAAATCTTTCAGTAAACCATTAACCATGATATTTACCATTATCCGGTGACAATGATATGCAAAGATATTGTGTTTTTTATTTTTCAGTCAAATTACAAATTGTAGTTGGATGGAGTGTTTTTGTTCGAAAAGGAAATATTTGTTTGTTATATAATTAAGGTCTTCCATTCTTGTATGTTTTCTTCCGTTCCAGATCTAGTCTACCGTTTTTTTGCGTTTCTTCGTTCATTCAGTGTAAATATCTCGACTAATCAATAAACTCCAATGTGGATTGTACCTACTGGAAGTCTTCTAGCTATTTACTTATACCTTTAGTCCTCAGTCTGTCTCTTCTCAGATATTTCCTTTCGCTAGCTAGTGTTTCTGTTTCATCAGATCAGTCATAACTACCTGGGCGGAGAGGAAAACCTACACGTACTAGGCAGACTCTCACTCGAAGGCGTTCATATACTACCCTTCGAGTACAAAAAATTAGCAGATCTTGGACCTAAGCATATGCCTATGCGTCTTTGGTCTGGTGGACAAAGACGACACAAAAGAATGCAATAATGATAAACTCGCGGGAAGAGGTTCAGCAACAGCATATGTTGGGAAACCAGCTTTTGGGAAGACTTCAGTGGAGGAACACTCCAAAGCAGGTACACACTAAAACCTTCATAGGTGACACATGTGTAAAACGAAGAACGAAGAAACGAAGAACTACTGTATATCAGTAGGAATGAATTAAGGGGTCATACCCCGGTAAAAGATCACCTGCATAAAATGGGGTTATATAACGGGGACCTCAGCTACAGACTTTGTGGCATGGAGACCGAGACAGTAACCCATATCTTATCTGACTTTGAGGCACTGGACTCGAGGAGACAAACAATCTTCGGAGAAGCTAATGTGCCACCTGAAGTAGATATGGCCCAGCATCCCAGCATCAGAACGGCTTCCAAAACACACTCACACACGCACAAAATTACGCATTCTGTCGACTAAATTACCACCTAAAGAAGATGAGTCTGGTTCAGACCTTGGACTGTAGGTTCTGTTATTTGGAGAAAGAAGCTGCAGAGTACATACTATGCCCATGCCCAGCCTTGGGAAGGGTAAGGTATAATATATTCGGTTTTAGTACCACAGAGCCGAACGACTACAAAAAAGTATCACCAAATAAAACCAAGGACTTCGTCAGAAGCACAGGCTAGTGGTGAACCACAATAGACCTATCGTAGGTCGTAGTGGAGGTGGAGAGAAGGCCCCACTCACATAGAACCTAGCCTAACCTTCTGTTTTATCTACATCTAAATATTACGTAGTTTACTTGTTCAAGATTTGTGTGTTACGCTACTGGATATCAACTAAAGATCAGTACTGGTGATTAAGTTGCGACGTTCGTCCATTTCTAAGAATTTCACTCACGGCCGTCTTTGGGTTCATGGGTCATCTAGTAGCCGCGGAATTATCATTATTAAAACAAAAGAAATAAGAGCGAATGTTTCAAGTTTGAGTAAAAGATAATAAAAAAAAGCCGGTTTGTTGGTTATGAAGTTGATGGGAACGTTTTATTGCCGTATCGTGTATATGAAATAAAACATAATTTTGTTATTTATTACATTTTATCTTAATATTATACAAGATAATAATAATAAGCAGCAAAACTACATATTTAGAAAAACAAAACACCGAATTCTATATAAAAATCAATATTGAATATCTGGTAATAAATTAGAGTGAAAGCAATCTTCAATAACATAATTATGCCATTTATTTGAATACCTCGAGTTTGGAGAAAAATATATTACAGTAATAAATTATTTCCTGCATAATTTCGAACATTAATGTGTCCTATAGGGGGGTGAGGAATATTGACTAATCGTTTTAAAAAATTCTTATCTCGGTACTTAAATATAGGAGATTTCCAACTTCCCCCTTAACTTAAAAATAATTTCCTTAATATATAACGATGGAGAAAAAAGAATGAATTGGAGAATATACGTATTTTTACGGTTTTTTTATTGTCATTATTCTTATCCTCTCTATCATCTATCATGTGTACAGGGTGTCTATTTTACTAAATTTCAGCATCGTACTCCTGTGAGTGTGTGTGTGGTCCCTTAATCGATTAATGACAGATTAATGATGACTTGTCCAGATGGTTGTCTTTGACATTAATTTTGTTTGTTCAATGCTAATTCAAACGAGCATGGAAGGTGAATTGATAATGTAAAGGCTATTGTTTCAATCGTTTTATCTGATTAAAATAAGATAATCGAAAGTCTAAGGACAAGATATACAAAATATTAAAATGTAAATTTTTAAATTTGTAATTAAAATTAAATAGATCAATTTTTTGAATTTATATTAGTTAGAGAGACCATGCCTAAGCCAGCTTATTCATCTTGAAAAATAGAACATTTGATAACATTGCGCCAATGTTGTGACTTTTATAATTAACTCACAATTAATGATATTATTTTAAAATCGCCTACGGAGAGAGATTGTATGAGTAAGACAGAGAGAAAATACATAACAAACCTGTATTACAGATTCCACCTGATTCCACCAAGTAAGGAGATAGGAAATGAATAAATAAAACCAGACAGGGTTGAACCGACCTAATTTTGTGAGTTAATTTTTATATTAACTGTTAACTGAATATAACTTGCATCATTATTATTTCTTCATGATTAGGTATAGTTCGATCAGCAGCGTCAAGTACAGTATTTAGTAATCTGGTTGATGGATATCTAATATGAAAAATATTATAAGAGAATCAGTATGTTTGAATACATGCCGACATGATCTGTCACCAAAATAAAAAATCTTTTTCTTTTCAAACAATGATTCTATTCTACCATTCTCCTTATCAAAAAAGGTAATAAATTAATAAAAAGTTCGGGTCTAAATATTTATTATTCGATAAAACCACAAATTTAGTTTTAAAATAAAACAAATATCTTTTACCATATAGGTATATGCATTCGAAAAATTATTGTATATGTGTACCTAATAAAGACATTCATATATATATATATATATATAAATTTGAGATAAGATGTTAAAAATGTGAAATAAAAATTATGAAATGTAAATAATAAATTCCGTGAAATTAAATGGGATTATAAACCCGAGTAGATCAAATATTTATTCTATGCACCAGAGATGGTGCACGATTTTACACAATACGAGCGATTGTCAAGAATATTTATAGGAATATATTTTTGATTCGCATTTATGTGAAAGGCGAAAGCAAATTTTTATCACTTTACAAACTAAAATCGATCTACGACATTAATATCAGTTTCTTTTACGAGTTTTAATGCCGCGCATATGGCACACACGACAAATGATCGAGAGGGAAAACATGAATTTAAACTTAAGAGACTAGTCGAACCCAACGATATAATATATTGGTCCAGTCATGGAAGTATTGTAATTTATAACTATAGCAACTTTGTTGATAAAAAATTTTTTTTATAGAAAATCAGTGGTGGGTATAACATTTATTTATCCCAATATGTGTTACCATTTTATATTGAAATTGTGCTCTGTATCAAACAAAAACATTTTTTAAATATTCTACTTGGTTAAAGATGAACTAATTATTAATCTACGGGGTGTTAAGTGATGTCTCCATATAAATAATTGGATGCTTCCGGACGATAATATATGTGTGGGTATATATTACTTGTTATAAGTTGAAAATTTTATATTTCAAGCACTAAACAAAAGCATATTTTTTTCATCTAAGAAAATGTAATTGTTATAAAATTATTTCACTGTGGATATCAACAGATATAATCAGAAAAAGATGCTATAGAGACAAAATTCTTTCATTTTATAATTTAGTCCAATGACCTTTTGTTCGTTACGAAGTCAATGCTACAGATTTTACCAATTTACAATGAGTCTTATACAAACAAAGGAGGAATTTTAGCTTTACTTTGTATCTTTATGGTCATCTTCAGTTTATTTTCTTTCTCGAGAAAGCTCTACATAAAATGGGATATGGAAATGACCATAATTTAAGACTCAATGAAAATTGTTAGTTTTTTTAAATTATTTGTTGTATTTGGAAACGTTTATCTGTTTTTGGAACTTTAGTTCTTTACGTCAGGGTATGTTTGAGCGACCGGGGGTCGCGACGCAAAAAATCTGACCGTTACTTTACGTTATGTTACGTTGCTTAGTTATGTGCCTTGCTTACGTGCGTGTGCTCTCTCCTGAGTCTATCTCTCGTTTACGAAGCAGCGATTCATATGCTTCTGCCGGGAATCGAACCCGGGTCGCCCGCGTGGAAGGCGAGCATTCTACCACTGAACCACCGATGCTATAATAAAATTCTATGCAAAGCTGGTATTCAAAGTGCTACTTGAATTTGTTCGGATAAATTTTTATTATTATTTCCATAATTTTTTTTTGCGCGATTGATCTTTTTTGTTTATTCACAGCATCGGTTGTCAGGACGGTAGGTTGTGTTTACTGGTTTCTAAGTTTAACACGTCGGTAAGTGATTTACTTACCGTTCAGACGTCGAAAAGGATGGATACATTGATTTGACATTTGGCAGGTTGTTTTTAAATGTAAAAGGGCATATTTTGATAGAAATAGTAGTTTGTGCAACTAGTGTGGATATGATGGCCATATCGCACGAGGACGAAGTTTGAGCACGACGCCGTAGGCGGAGTGCATGCTCAATCATTCAAGTGCGATATGGACAATCCACACGAATCGAACAGCATATTTTTTCTACGACCCACTTAAGAAAAAATCTAGAAAATAAAAATTTCTATAAGCTGTAATATAACTTCAAATTGAAAATTTAACAATTCAATTTTATGTTTCCACTAATTTTTTTGTGGTAAACGTACAGTTCTTGAATGTCCAATTTGTATAATGCTACGGTTTCCCTTTTTAAATATACGATGCTGTTATAAGTAGATGTTGCCAGTCGGACTCCCTCATGAAGGGTACCGTACCATTATCTATAATAATGAATATTCTGCTGAATATTTCAAACGTCTATCTGTTGTCGTTATTAATATCAAGCAGAATAATTATTTAAAAATAAAATTAACAATAAAAAAAAACTTTTTCACGGGGAATTGAACCCGGGTCTACGGGTCTTACGCGAGTCTGGTTTGCTTACTACTCGACCACCGAGGAATAAGCAAATTGTTTATCTATAAAGTCAGATGTATTACATAATTTTTGCTTAAATGGAACTAAAGTTCCTACAGTGTGTCCCGCGACACATTCTACCTTTTTTTTTATCAAACCCAACCCCTCTCTCTCTCTCTATAGAAAATAGAAATTGATAGCGTGGGGTGCTGAAATGAGAATTTAATATTGCATGAGACTTCTTTCGCAAAGTATCCGTTCCCTTTGCGGAAATGATTGGGTTATTACGAGGAATTCGATTTGTGAAGAAATGTTTGCTAAAACTCTAACCGAACATACATAATCATTTATCAATTTCTAATAGGTAGGTACATACCCGCTATACTTCGTTTTCCAGTCCAATCTGAAACAAACAAAAATAAAATTAATATTGAATTGATAAAAATTATTTTTTTCCTAATTCTAATGAATGTTTTAAACAATAATAAATTTAAAAAAAAGACGTCAAGAATTCACATAAAATATAAGTTAATTATTATAATTTTTACCGTATTTGTACAAAATGGTTAAATTTTAATTGTATATTTTTTAAAATTAAACATTTTCCCAGGGTCGACCGACTTAATAGCGCTTAACAGTAATATGAAATAAAATGTTCTCTAATTTTAATTTGTATATGATTTCCTAGAATATTTTATTTCCTACGACTTGTCAACACGTCTAATGGTTAAAAAAAACAAGTTTTTGATTGTGTTTTATTTATTCCTTTAAACTTTCACCCAAACACTTAAATATTAATAATTTACGAAAAACTTTTCTCCCCGACTCTATCTTTAAAAACTTTGATCTCTGTGTGTGATACTCATCAATAAAAAAATCATTTACCAAAAGCCTCACGACCGAAACTTTGTGGAATGGTGAAAAAAAAAATAAACTAAAAAGAAAACAATGTCATTATCACAAATTGTTATAAATTGAGGAAGTATAATTTAAAATATTAATCATCCATTGAATATACAATGATCCCATATGCTTCATATATAAATATACGAGACGCACTCAATCAACCAAGGTTCGTTAATTACCAATTAAAACTTTCGATTGTTTTCACACTGTCTCTCTCCGTTAAAATAGTTAATTAGGTTTAAAGTTAGACGTCCGTGTCTCCTTAATTAATGGAATCATCAATATTTTCATAATATTTTCTTCTTAAAAAATAGTATATTATATTATAAGGATTAAAAGTGCATATTTTTTTACGAGCAATATTTGCAGTTGCGAGGCGGAGCGCAGCGCAGCCGAGCGAATGCAAAATTGCGAGTAAAAATAGGCACTTTTAGTCCGTATAATATATACTATTTTTTCTCCAACCAAGTCAAAATTAAAATAAATTTAGTTTTATTCAAAAATCTTTAATAATTTGGTAATAAATTTGAACACTTAATTAATTATAACAGCGATAGCAAGTCGGTAGTCATGGATATCTGGTATTGTTGGTAAATATTGATTGTCAAGTAGACGTCAGTAGACGTAATAATCATATAATTGTTGTAGTAGTTTTTACACTGCTTTCAAAATGAATTCCGAACACGATGAAAATATACCTGCGGATATATTGTAAAGTGTCGAAGCAGTATATCTAAATCTTTTGCCATCCAAATCTCGCCAAGTTTATGAACTTGATTCATGGATTCATGGATTGGTGTAAAGAAAAAAATGTGCAAAACTATGCAGAGAGTGTTCTTATGGTGTATTTCTCAAATTTAACGAAGACCGTCAAGCCATCCACTCTTTGGTCACAGTATTCAATGCTGCGATCCACACTGGATATCAAAAATGGTGTGGATATTAATATTCAAAATTACGAGCATTGTTAAAAAGGCAAAGTGATGGATATATACTTAAAAAGTCTAGGGTTTTTACAAAGGAGGAAGTGGATCGGTTCCTGGATATGGTACCTGATAATGTATATTTGATGATAAAGGTTGTTCTAGTATTAGGAATTGGAGGTGCTATGCGTTGTGACGAACTAGTTCATTTGAAAATTGATTGTTTATTTCGAAAATATGTTGCACTACGGCCATCAAATATACAGGAACGTCGTTTATTTTTGAAGTATGTTAATGGGAAGTGTCAAAGAATGGTTGTTGGTATTCACAAAATTAGTGCCGTGCCGCAAGAAATAGCAAAATTTTTGAAGTTAGAAAATTGGAAGGAGTACACTGGACATTCGCTAAGAAGAACATCTGCTACTCTTCTTATTGATGGTGGCGGTGACCTCACTTGTCTTAAAAGACATGGAGGTTGGAAATCGAGTACGGTAGCAGAAGGATTATTGAAGAACCACGTATCAACAAAGAGAATATTGCCGGAAAAATATTGCAACCTGACAAAGAAGGTACAAGTACTTGTTCAGATATTTCCTCGAATGTTTCATCAACAGTTACGGAGAATATTTTGAGTTGTTCTAACATTAATGAAAATCTTCTTTGAATTGAATTGTTCGAAAATTGTTAGTGATAATTTCAGTGGTGCTTTGAATTTTGGCAATAATTGTTCCAATTGTACCTACATTCAGTATATCTATATATAACAAATAAATACCTATATATAGTGGCCCAATTAGTTTGTTTTACTAAGTTTGTAAGAGACAATGTTTTTTTCTTCAAATCTCAATTAGAGAGCTCAAATGCAATTACTTTTAGTCCTAGGATTAAAAGTAGCGTTTTTAATCCTAGAATTAAAAGTGTTGCTAAGCAACGAGCAAATTTTTGTACGGTGAGGGATTGATTGATGATGGCTTTTGTACCTGAAAATAGTACAAAAATGTCAACATTTTTTGATGGTTGGAGAAAAAAGGATTTTATTACCAAAATTGGCATATTCTCTGTAGATTTTTTTTTAAATTTATTTTGATTTCAATTTCTTCTATTTATGAATGTCATCACCTCGAAACCAAATTCTACGGTAACCTAATCAGAGCGGTGGAAAATTACCATCTCTCCTCTCCTCTCCGTCGTTGCGGTTTGTCATGGAAAACCCATTTCTGTTTTTCCTAATAACTCATTACTTTGCTAATTAGAGTCGGAAAAGCGTCGTCTATAAATTTCGCCCCTTTTTCAACAGTTACAATTCCAACCCTTTATCTGAATTTACCGATATCACCACCCTTATGCCAGCCCTTAAATAATTCCCTAGATCATTGACGCTTAAACCCTTTTTTAGCCCTTATAGCACATGTGTCTCTGTAAAGAAATCATCCCTTAATGAACCTCGTTCCTCTTTCTTCACCCCTATATACTGTTATCTTCTTCTGTTTTATCGGAATTAGTCCTTAAAACAAAGGACAGATCGCATTTTGTCGTTGCTGTCGCTTTCGGAGAGGAAAGTTGTCGGGCAGAATACAGAGTCGGACCAATTACTATTTTTACGTTGATTATTTTGATAGAGGGCAACTCTGCACACATTATGGACATTAAACGCAAGATGTATGTGAAGTTTGCTAACTTAAAGGATGGGTAAAGTTGTAGACCACCCTATTTATCGACATATATAACAATAAAAGAAATATTATTGAGAAAAAAATGTTTAATTAGTTTTTAATGAAGTATTGATGTAACGGGTGGATCCAGCCCTGTCAAAGTATTGAAGATGCGGGTATTTCCAACCCCTTTCGCTTTTGTTTTAACTGTAATGTTTGAAGAGACACATTAAAGTATAAAACTACCCTTGAGATGGATATATTCTAATACATGTGGCAGTTGACTTACCTAAAAGGGTGATTTTTTGGTAGTGAATATTGTTATTTGAGAAACGCTGGGGAATATCCAACACTAAGGGTGAGGTGCTAAACTGAGGGACGTTGGGTTATTAGCAACTAATAAAAGGAAATAGGTAAAGTGAGGTTTATTAAGGGGGTGGGTCAAATACCAAGGGTGTAAAATAAAAACTGTTAATGGTAATTTTGAAAGTTTTAATTTTTATATTTTAATTAGAAAAAATGGTTGTTAAAAAACATTTGAATGGTTTTAGTTTTGAGAACTGATGATAATAATCATAAAATTGTTCAAGTTGAAATAGTTCACTGTGTTTATAAATATTTCTTGTTTTAATTTTGCAGTTTTCTATGGTAATTCGTTTTCGCATTATTTAAAACTATTAAATTTAATGACAAAATTCAATAAAACACGATTCGAATTTTACGGAACTAATTATACAGTTAATCCTTTGAGGTTTGAGCCGCGTTAAATGAAACTTTTAGTCTTCAATGACGAAACGACTTTTTCATTTTTTATCCAATACATTAAGCACAGACAATATTCAATAATATTAGTCCAGTAACAACACCTGAAAATATCGAGCTGGAATTAATGAATGATGAAATTTTCCACAGAGCTTCTTTTCTACTTCTAGGTATTTTTATTTTTGCGCAAAAAAAAAACAAATTCTATTATGGTTGGAGCAACTGAACATTAATAATATAACAAATAGAAAAAATTCATATGCCATTTCTGCGTGCAAGTATACAAAAGCGATTTTTCCCTTTTCAATTTTCAAGTAGCTCTTGCTCATATGAATAGATGCATTATCTACCGAGAAATTTTATTTTCCAAACTAATTACTGATGATAATTGTCTATTTGGAAAGATTTACTTTTGTCTGGACTACAAATTTTGTTAAACAATAGTATAATTCAATAAAAAAAACACTGGAAACTGATCCTACTTATAGAGTCCGTTTCATAAGAGAACGGACCACTAACAGATGAAATGTGCGCAAAAACAACGCCAACACGGAAGCAAACTGAAGTGTCATCCCAAACAAAGCGCACGACGCCACTGGATAAGGTGAGAATGGACGACGGCGCTCTTGTTGCTTGGCATCTGTCGAAAACTCGTCTCTGCGCATGTAAAAAAGCTTTCCGTTCTCTAATGAAACGGACTCTACCAGTGTTCTTACAATTCAACAAAAACAAATATTTTGGCATCATTTTCATCTTGGAAATCAATAATCTATTAGTGGTTATATAACTAGTCGAGAACTATAAAAGATTGCCCGTCCAAAACTACTCTAAAACTATCTCAAACTCCCCGAGAAACTGGAGTATCGTTCGATAGGAAGACACAAGAACATCTTAACGTCACCCATAACTTACTTCGCACCACCAGAAACCGCTATATATGTTTTGGTTAGTGTTCCTATTTAAAAAAACACCAGAGATATATTGTTACAGCTGGAAATCGCACGTTCCGTCTTTGTCGCTCCTCTCCTAGTCGAAGTTGCTTTTCTTACTTCCACATCTACCACCTAGTCAATGATTTAGAATACAGTGGAAGTTCCTAAACAGGGAAGGACTCGTTCCATATAAATAGTCGTTATTTTTACCACAAGTTTGTTTTGAAAAAAAATTGACAAGTACAACTGTTATAATGTCATGTTTTAATGGGGGTTGGTTCGTGGGTGTACGTGAAGAATTTTTGTTTGACTTTTAAGGAACGTAATTTTTGACTTGGAAGATGATTTTACCTCGACGATTTCAAAATTACAGTTCAATATCCATACAGTCGACAGAAGCAAACAAGAGTCCTGGAAATTGTGCGAACTAAAGATCCCGGATGTGTAAACAGATTCGACTTAAGTCAAATATGGTTTGGATAATTGATTTTTTATTCAAAATATCGACAGTTACTACAAAAATACGACTACAATAACATGGACAATATGAACACGCCCAACCAGGGCACTGTTTGCTTCTGTAACTGTAATTTTGTGGTATTTAAGACTTCTTCCACATTGAAAATGATTTTTTCGAAAATTTCATGATATTTTATATGACTTTCATTATGGTTCTGTACCTAATACGACTCTGTCTTGATGAGAGAGTTGCAAAGATGGATTTGACTCGCGAATGTACCGATTGTAACCCTGTGTGGTCTTGGCAAATCCACGAGAAAAGCTTCTTAAAAAAATGCCGTCCTTGTCTTACACATAGGGAAACATTGGTGAAATTTTCATTGGGATCGTCTGTTTTATTTAGAAGTTGAAATAGGAGGTGTGAATTGCAAGTTACCTACCGTTGATTTAGAAGTTTGTATTTTATGGTATCGCGGATTAAATTTAGATGAAAAACAGAGGGGAGTTGGAAAAATAATTAAAATACAAAAAGTTATTGAAATCGTCTTGAAAAATGTATCTCGTTCTTTGTGTTAAAATTCTAATTGTATAAGATACGATCTAAACTGAATCATATCTTTCTTCCGTAGTCTGGAAACCCGTAGTAAGTGACTAAGCACGAAAAGTGAGTAACAATCAAATTTTTGGTGGAGGAGCAACTGTATTTCACAGTCTAACATAACTTATTCTATACAGAAGCTTAAAAATATTAATACAACTGTGAACTATGTTACTATAAAATTTTTAATGTGACATTCAACGAAAGATTACTTAAATGTACGAATTACTATTAATCTTCCAATTTCGAATTATTCTAATTGAAACAAGTGTGAGTCACATGGTGATACTGCCATTAAACCATTTATCGTCCTGTATTTTGCGGCGCTCGAATTTCTATCCTAAATTAATAGAATTGGAAGAATTACCAGTTTCCGCTAAATAATAATTACTAATTATTATCATCATACCCATTTGAAATGTAAAAGGTCTAAACGGCCAGCGCAAAGAAAAATGAGTTATAAACATCCCTAAAAAGCCCTTTTTTCTGCATCCATCTTTTTACAATAAGTTGTGGTCGGTAGTGCTGGTAATTAAAGAAAAATAAAAATAGTTTGACAGCTGACAGCCAGAGCCAGTAAATATGGAGTCCCATTTAAAAAAAAACAATAGTTTGGTTGAAAAATTTCGTATAAAAATAAAATAGGAATATATCTTTGTAAATATTTTTTTCCTTTTTTTTAATGTAGAACACTATATAAATAGGTACTTTCTATGCGTCCAAAGACCTAGCTTGGATTTTTAGGAATAGATTACTACATATATTTTTTTTTTCTTAAACGAGATCATACATCATTATATATATATCTATATACATAATACTAGTTGTTACATAAATCCTTAGCTTGTAATTTTTATTAATGTTGTAATAAAAATGTTAATAAAAAGTTACTACCAGAGAAAACCTACGACCAGCAATAAATTTTTCACTTAATTTACTAAACTTAAACTTGGAAAAATGTCATCATAGATTGTCTAATAATACCTTGATGCCTAAACAGTGTTGAGCACAGAATATAGATTTCAATTAAATATAACATTTGTTGTGGCCAAAAAATACCATTTGTTTTAAAATTTAACATTCAATCCTGGGCTTTGTTGAAGAGTGAATGCTTGATGAGTAAAGAGTAAAGAAGCATAAATACAAAAGAAAATAAGACCAAGAAAGATATGGGAAAAAGTATTAGGAGATATACTGGATAAAAGAGCTGGAAATAGGCAACGGAATTCAAAAAAAAAGGATGAGACAGGGTATAATTAATTGACAATATATATGTATCACCTCAAACTATCTTTTGGCACATATTCTAAATCTTTTTGAAGCATAAATGAAACTAAATTATATCATTTTAGTATAAAGTGTTTTCGAGAAAAAAGATTCGGAGATAATGTTTAGTACAAAAGCCTCACACTATTTAAATTTCTAATAAAACTACTGAAAGAAAAAATCATCATAGATCTGATGGCGGGTTATAAATTAAATTAAAAATAACCAGAAGCTGGTAAGTACCAAACTATGACACGAAAATGATAAAATTTAACGGTCCCCGAGAACAAGTTTTTTTCTCCTTTTCTTATCTGAAACAAACATCTTAATTTGGACGCTAACTTTAGATTCGAAGAATCGGAATATTATCAAGTTCTGATAAATATTAAGGACCAGCTGTGTGTGTGTTTTTTTTTAAATTGTTGAAATTATTTAATTTAGTTATGTTTTAGTCGACGTATAAAGGTAAACGAAATGACACGTAGAAACCATCAAGAGGTCAAACAAGACTTGTCTTCACATGGAAAATATCGTGAGAACGTTCTTATCTACAGGGTGATTCATTAAGAATGTCCAATCACTGAACTGTAGATTCTAGACCTCATAATATGATGATTCTGCTCAACATGCCTTATGCAAATATTGCTAGTTTCCGAGATACGGGGTGTTCAAAGTTTTCACAATTTCTCTTTGAAAATTGGCAATTTTACGTTTTTTAGCATGAGAAATCATAATTTGCACTCTATTTTAACATTGCTAATAGAGGGCGCTAGTTACGCTTGTTTGGATTGGTCGTGGAAGTGAGTTTGCTTGTTGGCCGCCAAGAGGCCCTGATTTCAATCCTTTGGATTTTTCGATTTGGTCGCAAATGAAGGCATTAGTATATGAAGAAAAAATTGCTTCTCTTCCACAACTGCGTCGGAAAATGGAAGAAGCCGCAGATGTAATTAAAAATAATAGACAAGGATTATTTGATATCAAGAGAACTCTACGAAAGCGGATCATAAAGTGTATTGAAGTAAATGGTGGGCATATGCTTTGAAGTTTTTTATTTTAGTTTACAAATTTGTTATTGTTACATATTCAAGGAATAATAAAATTTTTTATGAAAAAATTAAAATTTATTGAACTTTTTAGAAGCAAATAACTCGATAACCGATTGAGTTACACGAATCAAAGAAGAGTAACATTTTTTTTGTAGAATTCAACGCTTTTCAATATTTTTTTATTATTTTAGTTGTAAGTTTAGCCCAAAAAAAGTTTACTTTGATTTAATTAACACAAACAAGTGTAACTAGCGCCCTTTATTAGCAATGTTAAATTAGAGTACAAATTATGATTCTTCATGCCAAAAAACGTAAAATTGCCCATTTTCAAAGAGAAATTGTGAAAACATAAATAATTATTGCGAAAATCAAAATTTAAATTTAAACTTTGAACACCCCGTATCTCGGAAACTAGCAATATTTGCATAAGGCATGTTGAGCAGAATCATCATATTTTGAGGTCTAGAATCTACAGTTCAGTAATTGGACATTTTTAATGAATCACCCTGTATAATAATTTAATTTTGTCAGTTTTTTTTTGTATTTAAAAACTTCCCAAATAATTTCCTTGTTTAACGGTATATCTATTTTCACCCCTATCCTAAGATCGATGAACTTTATGATGCACATGAAAAAAAAACACTCGACACATATATTCCGTGCACCCCGCCGTTGTCGGCATTAGCCATCGAGAGTGGAGCAACAGCAGGTCTGTGACCCACATTTTTCTCCATCACGAACCCCTATTCTAGGTCAAGTGTAAGGCTCCCCTTCGCATACCTCCCCTTACTTGCAGTTTAATTGAAGTGCGGCTGACGTGATATTCCACAACACACACACACGTTGCTAAAATAAAATACAACCATAAGTGCTACCAACAGTTTTTGATTTAAAAAGAAAACTTATTATTTATGGTGCTGAAAATAGAGAAATCACAGCAAATAACCTGTTATGATTGGTATTTTTTTGAGAAAAAAGAATCTATGATTTTTCCAGCCTCTTGTGGTTTACTAAAGAACGCTCATGAATGGAACGATTATCGTGTGTTGGTTAATCATAGAACAGAAAATGACGATATTATTCAGACTTCCTCGACTTCGGTTTTGTCACAGAAGACGAAACAAAAACGTGATGATAAAGTTTTAATCGTCCAAACGATAAAAATGAAGAAAAAATAACATACCTGAACGTTCATTTATTTTACGCAACGATAATTTTAATTTAGATGATGTTTGCTTAAGATTTATATCATTGGCGTTGTATAAAAAGAGGGACGAAGTCTCTAGAGAAAATTTTCGACAGAAACAAAAAGAATTTTACATATTATTATATACCTACTCTCTAACTAGATATATAGAGGGATATTAGTATCTAGTAATAGGCCAGACGATAGGGGTAGCAACTACAAATAATTAGCAATACGGCTAATTTTTTTTTATTATATTATTATAAAAAAAAGTTTCACAAATTAGAAAAAAAAATCAGAAAACTGTTTTTTTTCTAAATTTTTCAATATTTCGCGCTTGGAGGAAGGTAGAGAAAAATAAAAAATACCACCGTGTAGGGGAAGTGTTTTGCAAGAAAAACGATTTTTTGCGTTTCTTTCGTTCGAGCAATGATTTGTCCGGAAAAAATTCGATAAATTAAATAAATACCAAAATTATTGAAATTCTTTTTTTAAATTCAATTAATCAAATATCAACAATGAATTCTTATAGCAAGTGTTCGAAATAAGCTCCGTCTACTTCCTGACAGTAATACATCCTATTAGTAAACTCTTGCCATACTCGTTCGAATGTGTCAGCTGAAATTGCATTGCATTCTTCAATAATTCTTTCTTTCAAAACGCCAATGCTATCTGGTGCCGTAGTATAAACCTTGGATTTCAAGTACCCCCATAGAAAAAAATCTAATGGTGTCAGATCTAGTGACCGAGGTGGTCATTCTGTAGGACCTCGCCGACCGATCCATCTACCTCGATATTCTTCTTCCAGGTAACGTTTTACTGCACCATAATAATGTGCAGGAGTACCATCTTGTTGAAATGTTATTTCCAGATGGCCGAATACATCTGGATTATCTTCCAGAATTTCAAGAATTAACAGCTCAATTGCATTTTGTAACATCTCCAGATACACTTCACCGCTTAAATTTGAATTTAGAAAGACAGGACCAACTATGTGGTTTCCCAAAATACCTGCCCAAACATTGACTTTTTCTGAAAATTGGGTATGTTTTTCACGAAAGGTGTGAGGATTTGTGTCACTCCAATACCTTACATTTTGTGTATTCACATTTTCATTGAGGCAAAAAGTACTTTTGTCACTAAAACAAATTGTTTTTGTGTAATGTGTAATTTTATTTGTCATACATTCACAGAATTCGAGTCTTCTGTCGGGGTCGTCATCCGAAAGGTGGTGCACCATTTTTAACTTGTATGGATGAAATTTATTTTTAGTCAACACTCTCTGTACTGTACTTTTACTTACTTCACAGATAGACGCAACTTTAGTTGAAGAGGAAGTAGGGTTTAGGTACTTCAATTTCAGCAACTATTTCAATTTTTTTATCATCACTAAATGTTGGTCGACCAGATCGTTTGGCATCTTGAACACTACCTGTTGCTTCAAACTTGTGAAGAAGCTCCCTCAAATATGTTCTCGAGATAGGGCGATCTGGGTATCTCTCATTAAATAAAAGTTCCGCTTCTAGATTCACCAATTATTAAGATAGCTGCTACTTTGTCGGCTTGAGTACGTATCAATTTGGCTATGTAAACTCTCAAACGTCTCGTTAAACAATAATAAAATTAATATTTAAGCTATTTAGAAAAACTTTGCAAAGCAACAAATACTATTAAATTAAAAACGTCAATTTTTTGGACAACTAACCAAAGGCGGACTGAAAAATCTTCAATATTTAAATGTGAAATAATAATTTTGGTATTAATTTAATTTATCCGTCAAAATTAGTTTAAACCCAAACAAAATTAACATGGCTATGTAGCCAATGTCAATGCCTTCCAAACGAGAGATCACTTGCCATAAGGTCCTATTTAAAATTATTGGCCAGAGTGGCACTGTGATGTCATCTATTACTATTACGTCACCTGTTACCATTCGTAGAGAAGTTTACAACACTTTATTTTCACCCTCCAAATTTTATTAATGTAAGTGTAGCCATTCAAAACATACGAGGGGGGAAGGGGACTTGAATAGCACTGTATACTCTCTAACTAGACATGTAGAAGGACATTTGAAAATTATATAGTAATTTTTTCATGACTTATATGAACCAATACACATTTTTAATAAGACTGTCTGTAACGTACGCCTATGCTTTAATATTAAATAAGATAAAGGAGAAAGTCATGGTCTAGTGTAGACAGATAACTGTAAAAATAATGATAATTATATTTGAATGGATTTTATATGATGTTTTTGTTTAATAAATGTTAATGTTCTATATCACGCTACGCATGATGACATCAAATTTATCTCCGCAGTGTGTTTGTTCTCTTTTATTTTATATAATTTTATTTTCGTTTGTATTGTCAAGAATTTGCCAAAAGGCTAAAGGTAAAAAGAAATTATATATATCTGGCTAACACCTTAGAGTTGAAAAACCCTGAAAGTTAAATACCGTGAATTTTTGTTGGGACATAAATGTTGGAAGCATTTTTGAATAGAGGTATACTTGAGATTGCTTTGTTAGCAAATACTTGTGCCAATTATTCAAAAAATTTTATTTGTCTTTATCAAAGGTAGCGTGAGTGGAAACCAAAAGGGATATTCTTTAAAAAATATTAGTATAAAATACATATGTATAAACATAAAGGTTGCTATATAAGATAAAGGGAAATGTTGCTTAAATATTTAAAATGCCTATTAAAAAATGTAATTTAAATACCAAAATACTAGGTACTCGAAAGAAAATGGAATCAAGTAGAAAATTTATTTTTGGTTAGGTTAGGTTTAAATACAAACCATATTCACACGGTTTCTGAAGCTGCTTGGTTAGTAATATTGGTGTGTACTTCAAGGGGCGGCCTCAAATTGGACGCTAACTACCTGTAGTCCAGAAGAGGCCGGAAGGATTATGTCCATTAACGATTAAGCTTATATTTGATCATTGTCTAATTATTAGACAATGATTTGATCAACCGGGTTTGGGCCTGGGTTTTTTTGTTTTTTTTTTAATTTTCTATTTTTTATTTTCTGATATTTTTATACAAAATAATACAGGTAGAGGGATTAGTAGAGGTAGCTAGCGTCGAATTTAAGGGTCTACAAGCAGGTACATAAAGTGAGAAAAAGATTAAGTGAAATTTTAGCGCCCATTTCAAGATGCCTCCAAGTATGATATTTTCTTACTTTCAAATTGGTTTTTTTTATTCTCCTTCTGATTAGATAGGACCTAATACAATATTTGCAGCTGGATGATTTAGCACAATAATTTTAGAACTTTAGTTCTTTATGTTAGGTTGGTCTGACCGTTACGTTACGTTGTTACGTTATGTGACTTGAGCGCGTGGGCTCTCGCGCTCCCTCTTGTTGATTGTCAGCATACATTGTATTATTAATTACAATTAATAGAATACTTAATATGTACTTTGTGCCAATCAACTTAATGATAAGATTTTTATAATTAATACTACTGTATATTTTTGTTGAATGAAGTTTCATCCAGAGTAATATAAATTCTTATATTAATATATGTGTATTTATTTATTGATTCAAAAAATTTGATTATTGCTTTAAAGGAATTAAAGCTCTTACCGTGTGTCCCGTGACACGTTCTTCAATTTTCAGTCTTTAAAGACTTTCCAATATTATACAAAAATCTCGACACAACTAATCAAATACAACAAAATAAAGAAATAAGAATAGAAAGTAGGCCACACACGTCTCAAACTTCAATCTCTCTCAATCCGGGGAGTGACGTTCGCGAGATCGGGGGCTCGTTACCCCCGTCCTCCCTCCATTTTTGGATGAGGACGTCGACCGCTTGTGGTGTGTGTGTTGTTTAGGTTTTCTCCGCTTTTATTGATCGAAGAGAGCTACAACAACTAGTGTTTGATCAGTCCGGGCCGTTCGTCGTCTGTGCTGTCCATCGTTTGCCGCGATCCGCTGATGGAGGCGGTAGGAGGTGAAACGACAGGAGAGAGAGGTTGAGGAGGAAGGAGACTATGATGGGTGACAAGCTCCGCCGGATCGCATTTCTGTGGAAAAGTGCACGCGCTTCTTATATTCAAAGTCACAAAAGTATGCAATTGACATTTTACAGGGGGCCTACGAAATGTAGGTACAGAAAAATGTATCAACAGAAAAATAATATATTTTTAATCTCATCTCAAAATAAGCATTTATCATATTTTAACGTTTCAATATTCCATATTCCAAATTATCCTATTATAGAATTCAACAAAAGCAATATAAAGCCGCAAACGACCTGTCATTTGGGTAAAGTGACCTTGGTAACGGCATTGGGGTAAATCGAATTATACCTGTAACGAAGATCTCTGAATCAATAATCGCTTTATAGGGTAATTCTGGCCGTGGAAACGTTTATGTTTACTATTAGCAATTATCTCTTGTGTGAACTTGATTAGACACTAAGGAAGTTACTACTAGTGGTGACCACAAACTTAGTTCGGTTAATGCTTATACGGGAAAGTGTATATTGAGGGGTTTAATAATATCTAACACAAAGGAAAATTTTGTATGGTATACAGTTCTAAGCTATTTGGTGCTCCTTATGGACATAAAAACATTGAGTTAGCTTGTCTGATAATGTTTTTATTTGAGGTACTGTAAGCGCCAAACACCAAATTATTGGATTACGATAAGCTCCTTACCGGTCAGTGCCGTACCTATAGCACAAAAATTATTCACACAATGCCAAACGCCAACAGAATTACAGGACAACTACTAATGATACGCGTATGGGCCTATGTGAAAATGAACATTGAAAATGAGTTTGTGCGCATGTGGGCGGGTTCGCCATCACGTTTGGCTCCTGCAGTATTGAGACGCGGACAATCCAATAGTACTGTGTAGAGTAAAATTAGACTTGGAGTTGCACGTTTTGTCTTACGATTCAGCAGGTTCAAAATCAAAAGGGATGCGCGATTATCCAAGTGAAATTGCGCGTTACACAAGGTCTTTTCGTTGTTTTTTTTTTCAACATTTTTGGCATATAAATGTTGATTTATCCGTAAAATTAACGAAGATTGAACATCGCGCTGCAACCTCGTATCGAGATATTGTTTTCCATTAGAGACTCGGAATTATTTCGATATCCGGCTTTTAGGTAACTTGTAAAGCGAAAACTATCAAAAGATAACTCGTTATCAGTATTGATTGGAGTGGGGACCGACCAATCGGATACCCATTACGTGAAAATCGTCATCCCAGGTATATAAGGCCAGTTATACATGCCCTATATACTTCTCGATTGGTTCGATAGGTAGTCATCTATAGCAATAGAATAGCTATGTATCGATTCTGCGCTCGGCGTCGGCCAATAGCCGTTCGGGGAGTGGGAGGTAGTGATCGGAGATATCGGGTTATAGGCCGCAACCGATGCATCTCGAGCGCTTATTGAGAGATGGGATAGAAGGAGAAAGGACTATATGGGTGTGTGAACGATTGATTTCTCTCTTATATGTGCGGGCCAGATCCTAGGAAAACTACGTCTGGATAAATGAGGAATAGAAAATTTATATTTAGATACTTACAATATGTTATATGTGCGTAATACTATATAAAAAAGTTGTTTAGTATACAGGGGTTGAACAAAATATTTTAGGAAATATGCTAATTTCTCCTGAAATTATACAGTGTGACGCATCTAAGAATAATTTCGCTGTTTGAAGAATTACAGATTCGGATTTTTGTAGACCTACTACGATTTCACAAACAGGACCGCTTCTTGATATTTTGCCTCGCGTTAGAGATATCGAAAAATATCATTAAAAAAAGTTTTTCAGAATATTATGTTAACCCGACATACGAAATTTTATGACAAAATTCGCATTTTTAATCTTTTCATTTTTTGGTCCAAGTACCTATACAAAATTATTATTTATTTTGATAATTATTGTGCCGTGGAATTTAAAATCTTGACACGGTGTCATGTATTCAAATATTTTAGTAAAGTAAACAGCACTTCCAAAGGAATATTGATCAAATTAAACAATATTTTGTAATAATAAATGTGGTTGGGCAAAAAAATTTCTTTCTTTCTTTCTTTCTCTTATCCTTATGCCTTCTCAGGCGTCGGATTGGAGTTCTTCCTGAACCCATGATTTCCATTCTTTATTGTCCCTGGTTACTGCCTTCATCTCTCCCAATGACTTTCCTTTTTTTCCAATTTCTTCAATCTGGTCTATCCATTTCCTCCTGAGTCTTCCTCTTTGTCTTTTTCTTGATATTCCCATTTCCATTACATTTCTCGCTATTTTATCTTGCTTCATTCTTACTAGGTGGCCAAACCAGTTCAATTGCTTCTTTTTAATATTTGATATTATTGGGTCTTGATTAGTTATGCTTCTGATTTCTTCGTTCCTTACTTTGTCCCATTTAGTTTTTTCCTACAATTCTCCTTAAATATTTCATTTCCATTGCATTTATTTTTGTTTCATGCTTTTTCTGCAGTACCCAGTTCTCACTGGCATAAGTTATAGTTGGTACTGTAATTTTGTTGTATATTCCCATCTTTGTATTTATATCAATGTATTTATGGCTTAGTAGTGTTCGATTTAAGGAATAATATAATCTTGTTGATTTATTTGCTCTGTTATTAAGTTCCGCGTCTATTTTTCCATCTTCTGTTAAAATACTTCCTAGGTAGTTATAGGTTATTACTCTTTCTAATGTTTTGTGATTACATTTCAATTCCTTGTATTTATCTCTCTGTTTTTCATTTACTATCATTACTTTGGTTTTCTCTGTATTTATTGTCATTTTAATATTTTCTATTTCTCGTACCAGTAATTTAATTAGTTTCTGCATTTTATTTCTCTATTTTGATATGAGTACGATATCGTATGCGTATAGTAGGTTACTTAGTCTGACCGGTACCATGTTCCTGTACCCTATTATCGTGTCCAGATGTCCTCCTTGTCTTTTTATTTCCTCCACTATTTTGTCCATAACAATAACAAACAACAGTGGGCTTAAGCTATCACCTTGTTTTCTACCTTTTTTCATTGAAAACTCTTCCGATCTTCGACCTCCTATCTCTACTCTTAATTTGACAGTCTCATATGTGCTTTTAATGATCTTAATTAGAGCTTTCGGTACTTCTAAGTCTCCCAATACCTCCCAAATTTTTTCTCTTTCTACTGTATCAAAAGCTGCCTTCAAGTCTATAAATGTTAAACACATTTCTTCTCCCGCTTCAATTGTATTATCAATTAGTCTTCTTAAAATGTATAGGTACCTATATTATCATTTGCTGGGCAAAAAATTAAAAAATTAAAAATGCGAATTCTGTGATGAATTTCGGTATGTGGGGTTGAAATGATATTCAGAACAACTTTTTCGATATTTTTTACACAAAGCAAAATATCGAAAAGTGACCCCGTTTGTGAAATCGTAGTAGGCTGATACCTATTAAAGTTCAGATATCAGTTGATTAACTTAAAAGATGTGGCCCATCAACATGTATGACTCTGCAAAAATTCAAATCTCTAATCTTTCAAACATCGAAAATATGGGGCTGTCTTCATCTTAAATGCGACACACTCTATATTCCAATTTATTTTATTTAACTCTTTCTAGCTACCTGAAGAAATTGTTTATTAGCGTTCTAGAAATCTTTATCTTTTTTTTAATTTCCAATGTTATGCTTTTGTTGGTGATTATATCTTGGTAAACAAATTTCAAAGAAAACAAAAGAAATCAGGTTGAAAGATGAACTAGCGGCAATTGCCCGACAACTTACAGAAAAAAAAACTCATCCACAAATAGCGAATACAACAACAAAAGAATATCAAGAAACGAGCGAAAAATACTATACGTATTTCAATTGTTCACACTTGCTTCAAATTCAAAGCACTTGAATCTATTTTCAGTCTAAGGAAAACTACTCGAGTAGGTACGATGCGAGTTTGTTTAGTTTGGCGTTTGTCGTATGTTGACAGGAACGGACTATAGGTATAATTACACAACGAGCTTTTTTTTAAATATAAATATCTACCGGCTTAAGCCGCTCACACATCAACAGACGCAATTAAATTTCGTTCTTAATGATATAGCACCAACGTACCAATTGGACTTGACTCTCCCAAGGCCTGGGACTTAAAAACAGCATTTTTGTAAAAATTTTAAAATGTTACAAGAACAAGACATGGTGATATCGTCGAGAGCCCTCCGTTGACACGGGGACCATAGCTATAGATCCTCTTAGCCACTAGCTAAATGCGGCTGTTGTATTTTTCAGATCCAAGATGATCCCATTTTAATTTCATCGGTAGGTACTCAATGTTGGGCTAGGAAGATACACTAAGAAAACAATCCAATAGGAAATGTATAGTGACTGATTTTTAACTAGTATGTAATTATTAAATAGATAGATAAATAGATAGATAGTAAGAGGAAAAAAGACGAGTCAAAATGTAAGAATCAAAGAACAACAAATGTCTTAAGAGACACAGAATATGGAGCACGTCGCTGGCCGCATTTGATGTTATGTTCTTTCGACGATTCCTGATGTGGTGACTGGACAAGAAGGTTTTTAGTGGGAATGCCAGCTTGCTAGAGACTCCCACACTACCCTGACGCTATGGACCACCAAGGGAAAGGTGTACATAAAGTATTTCCTCCTTCCCAAAAAAAAGGATGTAATTATTCATTGTTATCTGTAAATAAAAATATATTTGCAATAAAAAAAGGATCACGTATTAGAGAGGTATTTATAAATAATAATTGCAAGTCCAACCATGTTTATATCTTTTCTTTTCTTTACCTCTTACCCGACAACGTAATCCTCTTGTCGTTTCTGTCGTAAAGAGCACCTTCGGGACTATATGCTATATAACATTGTGCATTCCGTTTGACATCAGTACTTGTGCAATTAAAAATATCCTCATTAGTTTAGAAATGCTATTGTGTTGAATATAGGCGCAATTGCACGAAATAACGGAGAGAAAATGCTACTGTACTTATAAGGATCATACGAAGGTACTCACAAAAATTGGAAAATCATAATTTTTTTTGAGTCATATAAAAACTAAAAAGTGTCTCTTCTGGTCTTGTCCTTTCAGGGTTTTTAGGGGCAAGGTCCAGAATATAAAGAAGAAATTTGTAAATATTTTTGGAAATTATTATTTAGAAACTAAAAAAATGTCTCTTAACTCGTTTTTTCAGGGTTTATAGAGACAAGGCCCAGAATATAAAGAGGAAAGTTGTATATATTTTTGTAAATCAACAATTTTGCAAAGTCCCAACCTATTTTTCATTCACTTAAATTCATTTGTCAACATTTATTGTGTGTGAGTTTTATAAATTTAGAATTTTTGTCGTGTCCTACGTAGATATTTTCTAAAGCATTGTTCGACTTGGAAATGCAAGTGAATAATGCAGTTGAACTGTTTCGGTCGCGTATTTCGAGATAATTGATATTATTACGAATTAGCACGTCCTCATTAAAGCCTTTTTAGAATCTCAAATGTGTGGAAAATTGCGAATGTGGATTGGTTGCTTCGTCTAGTGGTTTTTTTTATTCATCTTTTGTTCGAAGAATTGTGATATTGCGATATTTCTGCCGCTTGCAGTACTTAAATTACATTTATCTGGATACAAGGTTCTTTTCTTTATAAAATTTTTTTCGAATGATTGTTTTATAAATGAATTTTATCAGTGTAGATTCAATAAGTTTTGATTATTAAAATCCTGACCTGAGCCAAAACAACAATTATTGTGCCAAATCATGCAAACGTGCTCTGAACCTATCGTCTCACAGGAAGTGAATCGAACTTCACTCGGGTCGAGAGGATCAGATTGAAATCATTGAGAAAACGGAACGGAAAAGGTACAGAAAGGGTATAAACTCGTATAATATAGAAGAGCCGCATCATTCGTTCCCGTTCTTGGCCTGGATGTCATCTGTAGTTTCGCTTTTTATATTATATATTATATGTAAGAGAGACCACCGCCGTGACTGGAGACTATCGATTTTATACATCATGTCTGTACTGCGCTTTTCTAGTTTTATTAATCTGCTACTACAAATTACATCGAACTCTCACTACTCAGAATGAACAGTTGTCGACATGCACAGCATCGGATTTAGCAGGAAATACCTCCAAAAAGAATATTGAGAATACCTATGTATGTAGAGGAAAGTCACCATGGAATGCCATTTTGTTTTTGGGATATAAAAAAACTTCATATAAATTAAATCAGTTTAATGTTTTTACTAATCAGTCATACATTTATATGTAGTAATTAACAGCCTTTAATCAAATATATTAGTTATCAAATTAAAATCTAACACAAAAAACAAAATCACAAATGAGTAACCAAATATGGAATAGGTATCCATATTTGGAATATAAGCATAAATCAACATAACAATAACAAAAATGGACATTAGAAGTCACAGATCCCAGTATCAAACTCTGGACCGGCACAATCATAATGTGCCCAGAGCCCACACATCAAGCATTTAATTTAATATTCCATAATTAGACACCGACGACTGTCCATATTTGGATTTTTATACTAGTTCAAACTCTTCTAAATATTTTTCAAAGTCACAATATCTTAATGACAAAAGATCACAAAATGGTGAAATAAACATAATACCGATATACTAAATAGTATAACACTTACGTAAACAAACATAACAGCTGGTAATACTCGTTTATTACTTACCTTTAAGACTTTCTGGACGACAACAAAACAAAACACGCCTGCCACACGTGAAGCATTGGCGCAACTGACTCGATGGTGTGGGTGCGATAGTTAGTAGACCGAATGAAACAGAAGATAGTCGAGTGTTGCGTTTCATATTAATTATAGTCTTAGATAAATGAAGGCATTCCATATTTGGTGACTTTCCTCTATGTATGTATTTTGGGGTGACATTCACCGAGACCTTAAAGATCCATTGTGTCCCATAGTAGTTCCTTTAGTCCTATTTCCCGGAAGAATTTTAGGCTTCAACTTAGGTAAATGTTCCTCTTCTATCCAGTAATATCCCAGGTGCTGTGCTCTAGGATTCTGAAGTGCTGTGCAGTTGGAAAGTATGTGGATGGAGGTTTCTTCATCCATGCCACAAAATCTGCATTCTTCTTACTTCACTATTTTGAGCTTTTTCAGGTGCCCATCCAGGCGACAATGTCCCGTTAGGATCCCTGTTAAAACTCTTAGCGCAGTTTTACTTTGACTTATGCATTCATTTGATCTCAACAGGCTGTAGACACCCAGAAGAATCTTTGATTGTATAAGCCCTACTAGATCTTTCCAATGGTCAGATCTTCTCTTTTTCTCGGCTTTACCTATATCTTACAATATTACATTGAGGCTGATTCCGCAAAAGGGTTCAGGCCCCCAGAAAGGTATTTCAGCCCACCTCTTTGCTAGTTCATCTGCTATTTCATTTCCTTCTATTCCAGTGTGTCCTGGAATCCATAGTAAGGTGACTATATTGTTTGTCTAGGCATTCCCACACCATTTTGGAACGGATTACACTAGAGCTCAGTGCTTTAATGGCTGCGACATTGAAAATAGGTAGGTTAATATATTTTTCATAGTATTTCAATCGTCATGTCTATTCCGTTGCCGATGTGCTGGTTATACGATGGAAGGAGATCTATTTCAAATGAAAATCGTGCTCAAGAATAATTACTTGCACTACATGTCGATATACCGGCGTGGAGTGTCAGCAAATATTAAGATTAGGGATTTGTAATTATAGAATTAAAAATTTTTATACCGTCTGTACAGTTACAGAATTACAATGTATAAAAGGATGATAGTATAGGGTTAAACATTGATAGATCCTTTTATAAAAGTGTATGTATTAATTTTATTTATTTATTTAATATAAATGGGGATGTCCCATCTAATTTCATTCCACTGGAACCATTCCTACTAGTTTAAAACAGTCTGGCATCGGTAATTTGGTGAATTTTTTTTTGAGGAATCAGGGGACTATTCACATTTTATCATTAAACACCTTTGCTGACATTTTAAATATGAAGATGTGTTCATTATGCCGCTAACATATAGTTATAATGTTACCAGTGACGGGATATACCGTCTTATAATGAGGTCTCTTATTTCAACGTTACCGTGAAACTTCGTCAATTTCATAAAATAAATCTTAGTTAATATAATCTCAACTATAACTCGAATTATCTGCGAAAGTTTAATTGACAGATGAATTAAGAATCTTCCAAGTAAAGATGGTACCTCTACAGTAAAACATATAAAGATCTAATAATAAATAAAATTGAGAAATATGTTCCTGGGGGATATAAACCATATATATTTGCTGACGTGGATATATTTAGAAAAATGAACCAGATTTACTGAAAAAGCCCCTGTCGCTTCTTTGTCTATATAGATTTTAACAAATCGTAGACGATGAAAAAGAAAAAACAGACAATGCAATTTATTATTTAGAGTAAAAAGTTAATTTATATAAAAGGTATATAATCGATATAGAGTCGAAAAAAAAATTTTGGAGGAGAAGAGTGCCACTCCTCTTCTCTCCAAACCATCCCAATCACCTCCAACCTATCAATCGTATCTCAAAGCCCGCCCCGATACCCTTTTTCCTCGTAATATTGAAAACCGATCGAACCAATACGGGCTCTATATACATACCTTATGTACCAAATCATCTATATATACATAGTCCCGAAAGCGCGGGCGAAGCGTCGCAGTAAAGCCAGCAGATTCGATATCGAACACCAGCCTCGGATGTTATATATATATAGTTATATACGAGTATCGTAAAAAAGTCCATCGGATCGGTGGACCGATGGCTCCCTCCTCCTCCTACCGACCTCTGACCTCTCGACCTCACTTCTTGCGCATTCTAGTATAGATGTTCGATTTTTGTAGACGCCGACGCCGTGGAACATCCCGACGTGGCCTCGGCGACGACGGAGACGGGAGACGCCCTGAGAAGGCTCTCCAAACGATCCTGTCGATGCTGTCACATTTTGATCGACATCGATGACTCTCCAATCGTCCAGATACTTCGGAAAATACTCAAATCCAAATACGATTCAAATCTCGAAGTAAGCATAGATAGACGATATTTTTTTATATATAAATAACTACACTAAGAAAAATTAACGTATGAATATAGAAGGAAATATAACAAATACCTTTTTTCTACTACTAGCTGTGAAGTTGACAATTATTGCTTCTTCCAGCCAACTGAGAAGTTGAATTTCTCTATTCAATACCTCCCTTATCAAGTTTAATAAACATGAATCGCCCAACAAAACAGCCCTTTACGATATACAACCATTAATCGGCTCTCTCTACCTCGATTTCCTAACCAGGAGAGAAGCTGCTGTCATTAGACGATTGCGGATCAACCATAGAGATACACACATGGTTACTTGATGTCTTCTGAAAACCTTCCCGTCTGCCGTCACTGCAATAGTGCTTTAACCGTTAAACATATTCTCACAGACTGCCAGGAATACACCATTACATATAAGCGCCTAGACCTGAGACCAAACCTGAGAGAGAAGACATTGAAATTCCTCAAATCAACTAACCTCTATGTCTCCCGATCTAACGGCTGTATATATTTGTATTGATTCCGATCAATTTTATTTTAATAATAACAGAATTTCAAAAGTTAAAAATAACTAATTTTAAACATTTTTCAAAAAAAGAAATGTGAGACATTGACTCAGAAGTAAAAACACATTTTCAACTAAAACCGATATATTCCCGTCCGTTATTTACGAGCACTTCTACCTTTAATCTTTTTGATTTTTTTTTATTGAATTCCTTCGACACTCACGACAGATTTTTACGAATCATCAACAACAACTTAAAAGTCAAAAGATAAATGGACAATGATAAATATAGCATTTGGATATATTTAGTTTTTCCAGAGATGTATTTTGTAAAAAAATTTCCACGTTTTAAAAAATTGAGTTTTACTAATTAATATCAGATTCGTAACTCGACAAAACCTTTCTACAAAGTCTTCTAACTCATCACATCACCTTCGATTAAACATCAATTACCAAATTTCTAATGACAGTTGCTAGAATTTTCCAGTGAGGTATACCTTAGTCCGCATCTGGTTTCTTTAGTTTCTCTTTTGAATTCTTATTGGATATGTGTGTATTTTTAGCGGTTCCGTAGTATTTGTTTTGGCTATTTCAATTTCATCGGAATGCGTCAGGTCGTAATTTTCGGGTGCGCCGTTCAGTACAGTTTACGAACTGACAAACTCGGACAAATCTGAATTTTATTTGACGTATATGTGTCATTTGCTTAATAATAAACCCTATTTATGTTCTAATGTTGAATAAATAATCGATGAAAGAATGAAAGATCTTATAATATCAATTATTATACAAGTTAAAATATCATATATAGCTACTTGAATTTTGAAAAAATTAAAGGGTTAATTGGGTAAAAATATCATGTAATTCCCACAAGAGTTTTTCAGGAAGAGGAAGGGACCTTGGTCTTGGATTTACCATTCCATTTCTTAAAAAAAGTTACTACATCACATGATTTATAATATAGAGCATTTGAGAAGTATGAATAAAGTAAAAAGTTCCTTTAAATGTTATTAATAAATATCTTTCGTATATTCCACAAACCTACCTAGCCTTTATATTGTACCCTTTTGATATCTACATAATTCATTTAGTTTTAAATTTCAGCCAACAACAAACCACAATGCTATACGTAAAATACCGGAGATCACTCAAGGTACAGGTAAGCTTTTTAATTTCCGAACTCAGTAAATCCAATATTCGTTAAATATGCCAAGAAGCTATTAAATTCTACTTGGATGTCTTTTCTATTCATTAAATTGTTCAAATTATTAAATTACTTGGGTTTAAAATACTATCAGCTATACGTACTCTATATGTAAATGAAAATGTTAATAAAATAAACAAGCATATCTGTATCAATGACAATATCTACTTCAATTTATATCTTGGTTCCTTTTTTTTCAGTAGATCAATCTAGATATCTCTGTATCTGTATCTGTAGAGCAGGAAGAGCTCACAGCACTTAGGCCACATGTGACCCAATAGTACATCCTCCCGAGAAGTTGTCCTCCTAGGTCATCGTCCATCCTCTCCTTCCCAGGAAGGTGGACAGGTCACTAGGAGACATCTCCTTTATATCAGCAGGTGTCAAGACTCACCGAACACACACTCTCTTATTGACGATAACTCCAGACACTCGCATAAGTGCCTGACAGTTTCATCTTCCTGTTCACACATCCTGCATAGAGGTGTGTCCACTAGCCCCATAGTATGGAGGTTTTTCCTTAGTTGACAGTGACCAGTCAGAAATCCTACTGTTAAACGAAGTTTTTCCTGGTCATCGCCAAATATGTCTTCGGCGCCAGCTTCCCAGGGTCGCCCAGGGTGATCCTGGCAAGACTGCATCCTTTGATTCCATCCCATCTCTTAAGGGATTGAGCATTGGTGTAAAGTTTGGCTAGTTCCGCAATTGTCGAAGTCGTTAGGCCGTAGGTGTCACTGGGTCCTAGAATTTTTAGTCCAGCGGCTTCCCTGGCTAAAGAATCAGCAGTGCGATTTCCTTTACTCCTGTCGTGCCCTTTAACCCACCTCAGGATAATATTATCTGCCGAGGCGTTAGCTAAATCTTGGTGGTACTCTATAAGTACTAGCCCCGATATAACACGTTGTCTGTTCAAGGCTACTATCAGTGCAGATTGTTGTTTTTGCCAGAAATTCCTTTTCTGGTTAGTTCTTTTGTGGCAATTGAGATATATATCTAGATATATAGGTCAACGTGTCTTAACTGAATTTTTCCAGCATCTTTCAAAAATTTTTTACCGATATAACTGATCTATAAACGTTAAACACATTATACAAAACCGAATTCTGTTCTATTTTAGTTCGTGTTGACGATACAAGCGTTTCATTGTCGATAATGTGGTGACATTCTTCCTGGGTTTTTAATAATATCCAAAGAATGTCTATGACGTAGATGTAGGTAGTTTCGGGATTGTTTTCAGTAATAATTTACAGATTTCTTCTTATTTTTTGTTCGATTTGAATTATATAGTGGAAAAAATAAATGTCTGCATTAATATCGTGACATTTGATAGTTAATTTAGATTTATAGATTCGAATTTATGTTGTAAACTGTTCGAATATTTATGTCGTTTTTGACAAATAATTAAATGTTTTTAGAAATAGATTGTGTAAAAATTTAAATATTACATGACAAATCAAGTTTTGGTTGGGAACAAAATATTATAATATGATAAAGTAGGTAACAATCCTGGTCAAGGTCTTGCATATTAAATATCTTTTAAAACTGTATTGATTTTCTTGAAGAAAAAGTTATTGTATTTCTTTTAAATTTTCGAAATAAAAATGCAACCTACGTAAAATGCATTTTAAATAAGAAATAAGCACTACAGAGAAATGTTTTCGCATGGCACACTGTCTCTTTTTCTCGGCTTTACTTACTTCTTCCAATAATACATTGGGGCTGATTCCACAAAAGGGTTCAGGCCCCCAAAAAGGTATTTCAGTCCCCCTCTTTGCTAGTTCATCTGCTATTTCATTTCCTTCTATTCCAGTGTGTCCTGGAATCCATAGTAAGTGTTCTCGCCTAGTTTGTCTGGGCATTCCCACACCATTTTGGAACTGATTACACAAGAGCTCAGTGCTTTAATGGTTGCTTGACTATCCGACATCATGATAATCCTTTGTCTTCTGTATCCTTTATCAATATTGAACTGGGCGCACTTTCTTATGGCGTGGATTTCCGCTTGAAAGATACTTGGGGTTTTTCCCAACCTTTCAGAGTGTTTGGTTCCAGACCCAAACACTCAAAAAAATGTGTTTTTTTCTCAAGCAAACTTTTTCTTCGGTACAACGCAAATTATACATCTTTTCAATGAAATTTAAAAGAAAGCTGCTGCTTAGAAACCATGAAAAGCCATCTCATAAAATCCTATGATATTTTTAGACTTTTCAATACGTTAATTTTAATATTATTAAAGCATAAAACTTGGATACAAACTACAACACCCCTAACCAGTTTGAACTTATGGTATAAATGGGGGTTGCTGTTTAATTATTATGTACAGGTGGTTGAAACAAAAGTTCCACTCTCTCCCTTAATTGCTTTATTAAAATTCCTAGGCAAACTTTCTTTTTGTTTGAAAGTTCAACGCAACTACAGTTTCACAAGATATTTAAAATTTCACGAGCGTCTTTAATGCCACATTTATTATAAACAATGTAATAGTATATATTTGTTATATTTAAAAGTTATTTCGAAAACTCAACAGCTACTAAATTACCATTAGTTATCCGAGCATTAGAAAGACACGCAATATTTCTTTTTGCGCCTTCACCTCTCATGTCTCTACTTCCACACGCCAAGCACTTCTCTCACCCCCGAAAAATGTTCAAACCCTGAAATATGAATTATGCGCCTACTTAAGGTGATGGCTTTTCTTAAAAATCGTCGCCCCGCTTAAATAAATTATGTGTATTTTTATTTTCCGTGTATATGTGCAAATTTATCTATCTGTGCACACTCGAAAAATGCCGGCATCGTACACCACCAAGCAAGGATTTATTGTTCTGCGGAAATAACGAGGATTTTTTTTGTAGTTGTTGTCGTTGTCGTGTGGCAGCCGATGCAACACAGGATGATGTTTAAACATTGTTACCTAAATAGGCAAACTTATTACAGTTGTTGGATCCGGAAATTTATTTAGCAAGTTGTGTATGTGTGTGAGAATGTGTGTGCTAAGAACGTATTAGATATGATCGTAACTCTACTACTTTTACAGTTTCAACTTGGTAGCAATTATGCAAAACGTAGCAATAATGTTTTGCTTATATCCCATTAATGGTGAGCTTAATGAAACGAGATATTAGACCGACAAAATCCAAAGCGGTAATTCAAAACGAAATTTCAAAAATAGACCATTCAAAAAATATATGTAAATGAGCCCATCGACAAAGTTACCTTCCTCTTAATTATTATTTCAACCAATACGACTCTGTTATTTGACGGATCTTTCTACCATTTCGAAAATAACATGAATATTCACATTTAGTATTTTAGTAGCCGCCAATATTAATTCCAACAAACTGTTACATTAAACTGCAATTAGAGGTGACATATATTATTATCTTTATATGTTTCGAATATATCAGTCTAATTTTATTTAAACTGCATTCGTAAACAACTTACACCACTAAATTAATCTTTTATTGAAGAGCTTTCAAAATTAATGATATAATAATAATAATATATTTATTATCCACATTAGGTATTTAACAGGAACACAATATAGTGTAGGATGAACATTACAAAATAGCGACAATTTTTCGAATGTTTCCAACTGATGTGGATAAATGGCTAGATTGGTTCAGGTTCAGACGGAGTAGTCCTTTCCTGTTCTTCCACCAATGCCAGTAAAAATATAAAATACTCAATAAAATATAAAACTAACACTGATTGAACAATACATATTAACAAGAAAATGATAAAATTTTAAACGAGGAGTAATTAAAATAATATATAAATATATATAAAACAATATTAGGATATAACAAGAGGAAAGAGAGGATGATGTAAGCAAGAAGGGATTAAGGAAGAGGTATTTATTTCTGCAAATCAAAGAGATAGTTTTTTAATTTTTGTTTAAATGTCAAAGCCGAGCAACGAAGATATGATGGATTTAGAGCATGTTTTTTATTGATGTGGACTGCTATGCCATATGAAAGCGAACGTTTGAAAATAGACTAGAATAGAAATTATGTCTATTCTAAATACTTATAAGAATATATTGTATGGAAATATGTTTCAATAAAAATGGGATTATTGTCTAGTGGATATTTCATGACAATAGACACATTGTATGTATGAGGGATAATATAGTTGAGGTATAGTATATCAAATATTTAGTTTTGTTGTAAGGAATTCGATTTCTCAGTGTAGTATGGAATTTATAGCAGATTTGCATGGAAATACGTAATTTTGTAACGTAACATGTCAGCAAATATCCCGGAAAACAGGCAGACGCATTAATTAGTGCGTTTTCAATTGAATTTGGTGGCCAATTTATAAGTGTCATTACATTCTCTTCGCCGCAGTTGCAGTTTATTTATAAATTTCCTGAATTCCTAACAATATACGACTATTTTACAAATACCGATTTAGGTGGTTTAGCGTATACGTGGAAAGTTATATTAAACATACAGTATGTATTTTGGGGTGATATTCACTAGGATTCTGAAGTGCTGATGTGCAGTTGGAAAGTATGTGGATGGAGGTTTCTTCTTCCATGCCACAAAATCTGCATTCTTTCTCCACTATGTTGAGCTTTTTCAGGTGCCAATTCAGGCGACAATGTCCCGTTAGGATCCCTGTTAAAACTCTTAGCGCAGTTTTACTTTGACTTATGCATCCATTTGATCTCAACAGGTTGTAGTCACCCAGGAAGAGTATTTGATTGTATAAGCCCTACTAGATCTTTCCAATGGTCAGATCTTCTTTACCTATTTCTTCCAATATTACATTGGGGCTGATTCCGCAAAAGGGTTCAGTCCCCCAGAAAGGTATTTCAGTCCCACTTTTTGCTTCTTCTGCTTTTTCTTTTCCTTCTATTCCAGTGTACCCTGGAATCCATAGTAAGGTGACTATATTGTTCTCGCCTAGTTTGTCTAGGCATTCCCACACCATTTTGGAACTGATACACAAAACTCAGTGCTTTAATGGCTGCTTGACTCTCCGACATTATGATAATCCTTTGTCTTCTGAATCCTCTATCAATATTGAACTGGGCGCGCTTTCTTATGGCGTGGATTTCCGCTTGAAAGATACTTAGGGTTTTTTCCAAGCTTTCAGAGTGTTTGGTTCCTGGCCCGAACACTCCTATCCCAGTTCCTTCTATTGCTTTTGAGCCGTCTGTGTATCATTGAATGTTAATCAAAACTAATTAAAACGTACAGTATAATACAATAATGATATGATGTGTGTGTATAGCGTTTTCAGTTTTGAAAGATTCATAATCAAATTACCATCATAAAATGAAAATAACTGGAACTTTTACTTAAAATGTCCGTTAAGTTGATGAAAGAAGCTTGTATCTTTAATGTTCTGTGTCAGTGTCAACCACCCGAAAGTATCAAGTAACTTTTCCAAATGAAAAACGTTTTATCTAAATTGAAACATTTTAATAAAAATATGAGTGACAAGTCTTGAGCTTTTTGAATAAAATTAACAATAAATAATCAACGAAAGTTAATTTAGATCAGTCAAGATTGGTGAGTATTTGGGAAAAGGGATAGTGATGCTCGAGTTCCAGGGGTTAGGTATATACATATACATTCCCTCTAGATAATTTGGCATTAGTACGAACGATCCCGGGGCATCAAAACTAAACATAAATGGCGACAATACTAAACACTGAACAGGAACAAAAACTAATGTGCGTGGAACATTTACGAAATTTAATTTTCCAGTCCAGCAACTTTTATACCAAAAATGTTGTTCGCTGGTCACTGTCTGAATAAATGACGATATAAGGCCCTTTTTACTGCTTTTGATCTACACTATTAACGGTGTATATGACCTGCAATTAACGGGAAACTCATTTCGACTAACGAATTACATATTTGGTAGAGTTACAGTTTTTGATTATTAACAACTATCACATAAATTCTATCGCTGAAGAAAGTAAACCCACCGTATATTTAGTCCAAATTTAGCATACTTTTCATATAATATTTAGATGTATATCTAATTATTATGATCAACACATTAATATTAAAATAAATACCATGTATGAGGAAAACATTAATAAAAAGTAATCAGTCTTCATAAGTTCTTCTTATAAGGTACCGTCATTAACATCGGAAGATTATAAGTAGGTACTAATCAAAAATAAATTTTGATGAATCGAATTCTTCGACATGCCTCTTGCAGGTGTTTTCGAAACGACGTACAGATGCCCTTAAAGGTGATTAAGGCAATTTGCGGTTTTTATTGGTAAATCGTTTTTGCCTTTCGAAAGAATTTTGATTGTTCGGTATGACATCTTCATCGTGGTCATTTATATTAAATTATATCGTCTCTATAGTACCTTGCTTCTTTCTTTTACCACTATTAATTTTATAAGTTAGAGTTTGATGTACTTATAGTCCAAGATCCCAGAGCGATAACACATCTTATTTTCAAATAGATGATATGGTTCTCAGTAGCATCTTGTGTGCCTTGAATACCTGTGTATTTGTGGATCCTAAGGGCAGTTGGGCAAGTATCAGATGAGAAAGGTAAATGAATATACTTTACTTTACTTAAATTTGTATGTCTGATTTTTATATATTATGTTTTGTGGAATAATATTCTGAAGTAGTATCATGAGTGTCAGACACACAGACACAAATCGGGTACGGGGATAACTGCAGAAGTCAAGTTGAAGTGGCAAACTTATTTAATCACAGGTATCCCGAATTGCCTAATATTTCACAAAGTACTGTGTCTAAAATTCATGCACAATTCAGAGAACTTGGACATGTCAAACCATTGAAAAGAAAACCACACTTCTTTGAAGATGATGTGAAAGTGGATATTTTGTTAAGTGTCGAAGAGAATCCAACTTCAAGTACACGTCAAATTGCCCGTGAAAATAAAGTTAATCATACAACTGTTCTAAGATGTCTTCATAAAGAAACGTATGTGCAGGAGTTAATAGAAGACGATCCAGATCGTAGAATGGATTTCTGCGAAAGATTGATGAATAAGTTGAACAGAAATGAGACAGCTCTTGGTACCATATTCTTTTTTCTGACAAATCAACATTCACATTGAATGGAGAGGTAAACCGACAGAACTGTAGATATTTTGTCAGCAGAGAATCCTAATTGGATGCGTGAGACACATACTCAGTACACTCAAAAGGTGAACGTTTAGGCCGGTATCATAGGCAACCATATTATTGGTCCTATATTTATAGATGGAAATTTGACAGCTGGCAAATATTGAAATATGCTTAGAAATGAAGTTATTCCTGCGTTGGCAAACTTATATCCCAACGCAATAGATCCTAGCTTACGGAATGAACATGTTTGGTTCCAGCAAGAAGGGGCAACACTCCATTATGCTTTAATGGTAAGAACTTATTTAGATGAAATCGTCCCCAATAAATGGATTGGACGAGGAGGTACTATTGAGTGGCCAGCTAGATCGCCAGACCTCACGCCGTTAGATTTTTTTCTGTGGGGTTATCTCAAGAACAAAGTATATACAACACAACCAACTAGCATTGTAGACCTCAAAGACAGGATAACTACAGAAATACGGCATATTTCACCTCAAACTTTAAACAAAGTTAAGGAGGAGTTCTTTAGGTGACTGTGCTATTGCCAACAACTAGGTGGAGAACATTTTTAGCATGTATTTTAATGTATTAAAATCAAATACATCAGGTATTTTATGTATGTGTAAAAATAAAAATGTCACCCTGTATAATTCATAATTGACCATACATTATTTTAGTTTGTTGGAATCGGTTCATTAAGAGGATTTCAAAAATATGCAAATATACAGGGTATTTCATTAAAAAAACAACACCTTAGTAATAGTTGCCTTGATAACATATTTGGAAGTCAGACATGTGAAAATAAATGAAGTTTATTTATTTTTTATGGAGCTTTGGAGCGTCTGACAAAAGTTTTGGTCCATGGAAAGTGTCTAACACTTATGATACTACTTTAGAATATTATTCTACAAAATATATATATAAAAATCAGATATACAAATTTAAGTAAAGTAACTCGTATTTGTAGTTATAAACCTTTCTCACCTGAAGCCTGCCCAGGTGCCCTTAGGATAGCTCCACAAACACACGAGATGCTACTGAGAACCTAACATTCCATCTATTTGAAAATAACTTATTTCTTATCTCTATTATTTTGGTACGAATTTCTTTCATTCTTATCTTTTTTTTGCCAATTCCGCTGCTCCTTTTCAGTTCTTGTCCCTTTTATGCAGTGTTTCTCTTATTGCTTTGCTCAAGCCTTTCTTGGTGTGCCTCTGTACTTGCTTTAATCGACTTTTACTCCCCTTTTTTTCATTAATTCGTTCCAATTCTCTTCACCAACAAAGATCTTTTACTTCAATAAAGTTCAGTGTATATTTGCAAATAAAAATTTGTTTAACAAAGAAAAATCTTCAAGCCTGAAACTATCTTTCAACATAATACGGTTCTGTTTAGGGTATCGGTAAAGGATCCATTGTCCTATAGATTTATAAGGTAATTAGCAAGGTAACTTATAGGCAATCAACTCTACTCTCAGTATAGTGTAGTAGTAGATATATCGAAGGTGAAACTCACTACAAAGACCTTCTTAACCTACCCATTTAAAGAGATAAAGTGATTGATGAAGATTAAAGTTAATTAGAATCGAAATGGGGTAAAGGGTTATTGATTTAACTACGAAATAGTAAAAACGTCGTTCTTTATAAATATAGCCGCGACAAGCTTAAGCAGCGTCAAGAATCAATTCATCTTTGACAAAGTATGGCCCTTATCATTTTCAGATTGACGTAGTTCATCCATCCACCGTTTCCAATTTTCCATTTTCCGTTCGAGTGTTTGTCATTACAAGTGTTTTCCCAGTCGAAAACAAATCAACCGTCGAGGGAAAAGAGGTGGATAGAAAAATCAGTGACGCAGTCGTAGGGGGATTATTTTCCTTTTAAATCCAAAATACAGAATTAATTAAACTGTTTAACTATTTCAATCACTCCCATCACACATTCCAAGAATCTAATCTATATATTCGAGTGTCTGGCAGATTTCCTTTTAGTGACTTTGGCTTTAATCGTATGTCCATCAAGTTTAATTCCTCCATTTTCAAACTGACAGCTGTAAGAGTTAGCGTTATTAGCAAGGTTCATTTAAACTAGAACAATCACTGTTTCAACAGACGCCTTTGTTCATGCCATTATAGTTTTTGTTGTACGTGTAATTATTTTATTGTTCAAGTTGCTTTATCATACAGAATGATCTTTAAACCAGATATTATACATCATTATTTGGTTTTTAGAGAGACATTTTGAAGCTATACTAAATACCGACAAGTAAATTCACTTCGTCGATTTATGGGTTACCGAAAATTTCCTTACCCCTCCTATCGTCTGGCGAGTTCTGGCTAGTTTAAATCGAGAAAATGTTGAGTACAGGGGTAGCACGCAATGCTAATGTGTTGCTGATCGAAATTTCGGAAATATAATTTTTGTTTAGTTTTCGTTTTTGTGAACAGATCATTGTTTTTGCGTGAGCATTAAAATATTTATACATATTTTTATTAAAAAGTTGTATTTAGTATGAATATTATAGTGACTTATTTCATTGCAAAATGCCTGGAGTAGTATATTGTTCTGTTGATGATTGTCGCAGTAAACTGAAAGAGAGACCGTTTTTTAGATGCGCAAAAGACAAAATTAGGTAAGAAAAGAGATAATTTAGTAGGATACAAGTAAACATTTTTTATTTTCTATATTATATTGCAGATGTGAAGCTTGGAAAAATGCTTTGGATTTTAAAGGAAACCACCGATATGCCAATATAACGGTGGAACAATGTTACAATAGGATAAAAATTTGTATTTTTGCTTAATACAAAATCTGAATTGCCCAAAAATACAGTTAGTTCTACGACTACAAATAATACCTATACTCCTCTAAAAGTGTTTACGACTGATTATAGAAATATAAAAAGTGTGGATGGGAATGAACTGGTATACGTTACTGGATACCTACTTAAAAAGTGTTTATTGCAGCATTCCTGTAACACTTGCTTATAATTTATAAAGATAAATGATCTAGAAGGAGAATCTACCGTTTTTATGAAATATAAAGATTATAGTGTTTCATCTAACATTTGTAATGCCATATTATCACTATTTCGAGATCAAAACATCTTCTCAACTATGATTATAACATCAATGGTATGGTTCTTGATAGAGTCAACGAAATAAAAGACCTTGGGGTTACAATTGACCAGTAATTATCATTCAAAGGTCACATGAATAATGTGTCTGCAAAGAGTAGGAGAATGTTGGGGTTTCTGATGAGGAATGGCAAACAATTATCTTGTAATACTCTCAAAACATTGTACTGTTCTTTGGTACGACCTCACTTAGAGTATGCCTCTATAGTGTGGTCTCCTTATTATAAATGTGACATTGTGAGAATTGAAAATGTTGAAATCAGATTTCTGAAATATATTTCATTCAACATGGGTACGTATCTACAATGTAATTACCATAATATTTTAAACACTCTAAACCTAACTGATATCACAACACCTCGTTTTCACTCTGATTTGATATTAGTTTATAAAATCTTATCTGGTGGAGCTGATTGTCCAAATCTTTCGCGTCAAATTAACCTTCTTGTTACTTCTCATAGAACTAGAAACCCTCCATTATTTTCAATAAAAAATCATAACACAAATTACGGTTACAACTCACCTGTTTCTAGAGGTTTAAGATGGATTAATAAATATAATATTGATCCATTTGTTAACTCTTTGAGTATGTTTAAGAATAATTAGTTCACTGTAATATTATAATTATTGTAATTAGTGAATACGTTAAATAAATAAATAAAAAGTATTTATTGCAGCATTCCTGTAACACTTGCTTAGAATTTATTAAGATAAATGATCTAGAAGGAGAATCTACCCTTTTTATGAAATATAAAGATTATAGTGTTTCATCCAACAATTGTAATATGGTTGTGTCTCCCAAAAATTTTGTGGAACTCGTTATAGAATTGGAAAACACATTTATAGATCAATTTAATAAAATAGCCCCTGAATATGGTGTCGGTATAAAGCTTAATAATAGCTTTAAGAATGTTAAATTGTGTCATCCTTGTACACATTTCCCAGTTGATTATTTTTATTCATTGTATACAAGATTACGTATTTATTATACACTGAAATTTGCTAAACGTAACATTAAAACTGAAAAATTACAGAAACAACACCCCAAACTAAGTATACTCAAACATTTGTAATCATTACTTTGTTAAACATAACAATTTAATCAAATTTTGTGCCCTGAAAACCTGTATCGGATTGTGCCGTAAATAAGTAATACACGTATTTAACCACACGACTGTCCCTCGTAACTGTTGTATTATGATAACAGACGTGTAAGGCGCCAGAGAAAAGATGTACCAAAATTTCCAAACGTTCCGACGCAAGTGAATTTACTTGTCGGTAGTTAGTGTACGGTGCTATTAATTTTTTAAATGAAACAAACTGTTTCTGAAACAATTCCATTCTTAAAAATACTGTCAATTGTGAAAGGTTAAGAATTTGAATGTGATTAGCTTGAAACAAAAACTTTTCTTTCAGTAAAGTTTTATATCGTCCCGTTTGGTCCTTTTATAAAAAAACGTTATCGACATCACTGATAAGGAGAACGCTTCTCGATGGCCGTAATGATATTGTTTTTATTGTGATTACTAGAAGGTCGCCTTGTACACAGTGTTCATAGCAGTAGGCTGGCCTGGAGCGTTGCTCATTAGAACGCACTTCATCCGGGTCGACCGAGAACTCTTCACTTGTCTGAACACTGCGAAGCGACTCGAGTTTCAAGAGTTTTGTCGTTCTCTCTACTTACTCGTCATGTCGTGTCGTAGCCCCTCTTCGTTTTTCTCTTCCGAGGTCTTCTTTATGTTAACAAGTGATATGCGATACAACTGTCACATATATCTTTAATTTTACACCTTTCCTAACGTCGATTGAAAGATGCTATGGAAGAGGACGCAAAGTCAACGCAAATAAAGGAGAGATTTTATATGAACACCCAGTATTACTTTGATGGAAATACAGCGTGAGGAAGTAAAAAGTGCTGGGAAAGATGGGGAAAGGAACCAAATGGCTCAAAAGAAATGTAACTGACAAAAATTGTGATGATAGACCATCTTTCGTAAAAAAATGGTAGTCAAATTCCAGTAAAAAGTAGTTTTATTTATGTGATTATGATTTTTGTTTTGTTTTTTACGGTATCACCAATTTGGGCAGGAGGAAACTTTTTTTTGAGGTTCGCAACATTTTTGTTGCTTGAAGTAGAAGTTTCTCTTTTGCAGCTCTCTTTAAAGAAATTAGCTCGTGTTGTTCAGTCAGTGCTTGAGATGAAGATGTGTTAGGTGGCGGATCAGTCAGTGCTTGAGATGAAGACGTGCCAGGTTGCGGATCAGTCCCAATGGTATATTCATTATCCATGTCTGTTTCAACATAAGCTTCTAGCTATTCTTCGGTCTCAATGTTTGAAATTTGCCCGCGAGGGAGTGATGACGACGTTATACCCCTTTTTGGTTTAACGCCAAACAGGGCTTCATAAGGACTCTGGCGTATTCCTTCGTGATAAGTTGTGTTTTTGGCGAATTGGACAAACGGCAAACCTTCTGACCACTTGTTTAAATCATTGTCTTGCATCCAAGCAGTTAACATATTTTGTATGTCCTAATTGGCCTAATTGTTTGACTGTGACGTACAGTGTCCGAGCTTCACCGGACCTCATTTGTGATTGTCGACATATACCGGTGAAAGTCCGAATGTATAATAGAATTAAGAAATGTTCGGACTTTTACCAAGGCATTTGACATTTGTCGACATCCACTGGCGAATGTTGGCATTCACTACTTTCGGTCTTTCACGGTAACATATATACGTACACAGCAGATATGATTATTGACTCGATGTAGTTGAGTTGGCTAATGCGTTACGTATTTCGAGAGAAATTATAAATATGTTTCTGATTTAAAGTTGTCGTATATACCGTGTTTTATTGCCAAACAGTTAATTTTGGTAGAGTTGGTGGATTGATATAGAGCGCAGTAAAGCGATTATAAATTTTATATAATTAAGCGTAAATCAGTTGTGAATGATCGTAGGTGAAATATTGTCTTTTGCGGACTGGATGATTCACATTTAGTGGAAAATATTAAATGTCAGGATATTAAACTGACTTCGAAAAAAGGTACGTGTCTGTCTATAGCTTTTTCTTGTAACGGCCAATTATCATTAATCATGGCAAAAGTAAAGTAAGAAAAAGGACTAAAAACACGAGTAATAAGTATGGATTATAGGAGAGAAAAGTGAACATAAGGTCCCGTCTGTAATTCCTCGCCAACGTTAAAACGTAGGATTCTTTGTCTTTGTCTCTCTCTTTTTCTCTTTAACAAAGCGTAAAATCGGTAAAAGCCGAAGAGGAAAAACAGATCGTATCGCGGCGTATTTAAAAAACCAAAAGCGAAATGGAACATAAGGCAATTTCCTATAAAATGTATATAAGAGATTCGCTACACTGGAAAAAAAGGAACTATTCACAATTTTATGTCGAAATATTAATAAAAAGAAAATTTTATCTCGACTTGTAAGGAAAAGTAAATTATTGAAATCGGTACATAAAAACAAAAAGCTCGAACTTTATACAAAAACTTGAGGAAGTTTGTGTGCTTCAAGAACTCAAAGAAAAATCAGAATCATCTTCAGAAGACTCCTAGGTGCCTCTCCACTACGAACTTGTGTATATTTTCTTGTCCAAGCCCGACCTTATTATGGAGAATCCATAGGCGATACCAAATCATCCATATATTGTGAGTCGTGGATTTTCCTCCTTCAACGTCGAAAGCCTCAGCCTTTACAGAAGCACAGTATGTGTACTGCGATAACCTTGTCCTCGTATCAAAACCTATCAGAAGTCCGCTCAGAACTTGCCCTCTCACCCCGTCCCTTCGCCGATACCACCTTAGCCTCCTGGGCTTATTGTGAATACTACTGCCTATTCAGCCAATCCGTTTCCTGTATTAGCTCATACAGCTTCCTTGCTGGTTGGTTGTATAAGTCTTCTGGAGTCATTTGAGGTCTACGATACAGTTTCTGCCTCCTGTGGTCCAGTGTCTCACAGTTGCATAGTATATGGAGAACTGTTTCGGTATCCTTTTTGTGTCTTCCGCATGTAAGGTCTACGTTATACAGCACTGTTCCGAGTCGCCAGTCTTCCAAGTTCTTCGCCGCATTCCCATACCAGACTGTCACTGTCACATTACTTTTCTTGCTCAATGCAATTTTCACGTTTCCTTTACGTATATTTCAACCAAAATTGGAATAAATCTTTCTAAAATCTAGAATTAGGTAATTTAATTTTTTTTTTTGGTGTATAACAATTTCCTATAAAATATAAAGGATATATATGGCTGCAACTTTTCTCCTATCTGCTCATTTTTTAAATACATTTCTTAATTACTGGAGGGAACGTTTTTACTGGCAATGCGGCCGTTACTTAAAGAAAAATAATGTTTTCTTGTGGAATATTTATAGGTTTGTGATTTTATCGTGTGTTTCTGAACGCAGACAAACAAAAACAGCGGTAATGGATTTTTGTTAGGGGGTGGAAACATCGGGATCAAATGGCGAAATGAAAAGGTTTTTAATGGGCTCGTTTTCTAAAAAGTTAAATCCTGATATTTGCGCGGTGGTTTCACTGAAATTCTCATTTTTTCAAGATAAAATTGAAAATTCTACTTGTTTTTTTTTCTTCTAATAAAATATTCGTGTATGAAATATTCTCTAAGCCGCAGGTTTTGTCAACTTTATCATAATTTACCTCGCAGTAGCTCGAAAACAAATATGAATAGAATCTGATATAAAATTATTACAGCCATCAACAAGAGTTATATTACAGACATATTTGGTGAAAACACGTCCGTTTAGTATCTTGATAAATTCTCAACTTAAATAATTTTCATATACACGAGAAGTGTTCCAATACAATGTTTAGATAATATTTGAAGATGAAGACATACCTATTTTAAAGAAATAATTTACGACACAGTTTCCGTAATAATAATGAATAAAATCGAACATAAACTTCGCATAAAGACAAGAAACATAAAGTGCAGAGTGTAGTAGATACATAAATTGATATACATATATCTACCAACTTCAGACGATACTCTCGTTACGCTTCAAATGCATCCATAACCGATGAAACTTTTAGAAAATAAGATATATTGTCACCTGCTCAGTGCTCGCATCATACCGGGTACATAGACATATGTACACACGGATGCGATTAAATATAGAAATCTTTGATTAGAAGCGAGATGATTGGAGGGGACATAGATCGGGTTATAAATCGCGACAGATGATACAGTGTTTGGCAGGTGTGCCGCTGTAATATGTTGTGCTCCGAATAGATTTTCGAGTAAATTGCCTGTAAGTCACAATGAAAACGTTACTCTGACGGTGCTGATGCTGTGTATTAAAATCTCTATTCATAATTCGGGTTATAAATAGATAGATAGCTGATGGTCTGTCGCATCTTATTCAATATTATTTCCTAACTATATTTTATGTACCAAAAAATTTGTTAAACGAGTTAAAATAATTATTATTACAAGGAAATTTGTCCTAAAAACAAGATATCATAGTCGACTGAAAAACTGGAAAAGAGTCGTTTTTTTTTAGGTACAACCACATGTGGTCTTCACAAAATGATAAAGTAGGTCCCTGGCCATCTGAAATCGGAATTACAACATTTTTTAATAGGGCCAACACTTTTGAGCACGAAATTTGTCAAAAATCAGTCAAAATTATGTTTCATTACCTTTTCACACATACCTCGCGATATCTCCGGAACTAAACAAGATATTTTCAACCTTTTTGGAACTTTAGTTCTTTACGCCAGGTTATGTTTGAGCGACCAGGGGTCGCGACGCAAAAGATCTGACCGTTACGCGTTACGTTACGCTACGTTATGTTACGTTGCTTCGTTATGTGCCTTGCTTACGTGCTTGTGCCTCCTTAGTCTCTCTCTCGTTTACGAAGCAGCGATTCATAATAATATGCTCCTGCCGGGATTCGAACCCGGGCCGCCCGCGTGCAATGCGAGCATTCTACCACTGAAACATCGATGCTATATTGAAATTCTATGCAAAGCTGGTATTCGCAGTACCGGTGATCTACTTGAATTTGTTCGGATCAATTTTTACTATTATATCCATAATTTTTTTTGCGCGATTAAGGGGTCTGGCACATTTACTTTTCGAAATAAATGCTGTTGAAATTTTGAAAACTTGAATGTTTTAATTCGATAACCTTAAAATGGATGGATAAATTGATTTGACATTTGGTAGGTTGTTTTTAAATGTTAAAGGGCATATTTTGAAAGAAATTGTAGTTTGTGCAACTAGTGTGGATATGATGGCCATATCGCACGAGTACGAAGTTTGAGCACGGCGCCGTAGGCGGAGTGCTCAATCGTTCAAGTGCGATATGGACAATCCACACGAGTCGAGCAGCATATTTTTTCTACGACTCACTTGAGAAAAAATCTAGAAAATAAAAATTTCTATAAACTGTAATACTTATAACTTCAAATTAAACATTTTACAATTCAATTTCATGTTTCCACTAATTTTGTGGTAAACGTACAGTTCTTGAATGTTCAATTTGTATAATGCTACGGTTTCCCTTTTTAAATATACGATGCTGTTATAAGTAGATGTTGCCAGTCGGACTCCCTCATGAAGGGTACCGTACCATTATCTATAATAATGAATATTCTGCTAAATATTTCAAACGTCTACCTGTTGTCGTTATTAATATCAAGCAGAATAATTATTTAAAAATAAAATTAACAGTAATGAAAAATTTCCTCACGGGGAATCGAACCCGGGTCTACCGCGTGAAAGTCTGGTATGCTTACTACTCATCCACCAAAGAATATAAAAATCGTTTATCTATAACGTCAAAATAAATGTATTACATAATTTTTTCTTAAAAGGAACTAAAGTTCCTACCGTGTGTCCCGCGACACGTTCTACCTTTTTTTTTAATCGGCAGAAAAAACATAAGCGAAGATTACTGCGTTGGTTTCATTAGTATATAAAACCTAGTTTTTTTGTAAAATTAGAGAAAACTGTAATCTTTACTTTTTTTGCAGAACTATTTTCAGTACCTAAACGAGAAACTTTTTTATTTTCCAAAATTTCACTAAAAAATGTTGTAATTCCGATTTCAGATGGCCAGAGACTTACTCTACCATTTTCTGAAGACCACATGTGGTTGTACCTTCAAAAAAAAATTGAAACCTTTTTGCCCCCTTTTCAGTCCACTAGAATAGCTTACTAAACTGATTCCGCAGGTAGTTTAACATTGTATACTCCTAGCTCTGCTTAAAGCCAGTTATAAGAATGAAGGATTTGAAAGAAAATAATAAAAAAGAGTGGAAAACAAGTCAAAGATAGAAAATAGGTCCTAAATGGACCGCGTAAATGACATTGTATACAAATTACTTTGAACGTAGCCGCGTTTTTCGAAAATAAATCAAGTAGGTCAATAATTTTTGTGGAATAAATGCGTTGATATATTTTGTCGAATCTTTAAATAAACCACAATGGGGAGATAAAAGTTGTTTGGTAACTGTATGTAGTGTATTATAAGTGTAGCGGTTGTTGGGTAGAGGTGTTAATTATGTTAAATTGTTTGAGAATAATTTTGGCAGCAGTCTGTATGGCTTCAATAACAATCTATTAGTCAAATCGAATTTAATTGCGAGAATTCGGGTTAATATTGCTGTGAAAAAAAAATTTAATCACCAAATTTTACACGCATAATGTTGAAATATAATAGCGAATTAGTATAATCTCCTCGACATCTAAAGACTATTTTCCGGTACATTTGATAACACTTCTCAATAATTTCTGGAAATACTCGCAACTGCTCCAGAAACTTCTATATCAATCGGAATAATCGCATATTTTTTCTCGTTTATTTACCGTAAATTTTCCAACTCAATATAAAAAAAAAAGTTAGGAAATTTCCGAGAAAAGATTAGCCAGTCACAAATCGGGAAACACGAACAAGTCAATTTCCGGTTTTAGAGAGAAATAAAAAAGAGTGGGAGTTACAGACAGAGACGTACGGAGTTATTAAATGAATTCGCGTAAAACTTTATCGAGTCTTCCTTTTCTGATAGATTCGTATTACATACTGCAAAATTGTTTGTTAATCTTTTTTTATATAAATTACACTTCAAATATTTTTCTATGTAAGTTTAAAAAAAAATTGAAGCTATGTCACGAGCAGTTGAGTGTCACCATTGGATGGAATGTTATCTACATAGCTGCAAAAGAGATATTTGGTAGAAAAAGCTCGGGAAAAAGACTATGAATGTATATAGATAGCAGGCAAGCACTGCTAGCCCTGGAGAGACCACGTATCATATCAGTATCAGTACCAGAATGTACCCAAGTAACACATTTAATGGACGGTTTCAATTGCCTACTAGCAACGAACATTAACAAGACAAGAAGGGTCACTCTCCGTCGGAACTTTCATGTCCAGCTTACACAAGCGCGCCGACGATTTCGACAAATTCCTGGAGCGGTGCACGTGCTCGTGCTTATACGAGGTTGATGCAAACCGCTAGCGATTAAAACGAATAAGCATTCACTTTACCAGGGTGATTTAGAAACATCTAGCAATAATTGTTATTGTAACCTATTCCGCTTAGTGGAAATTAAAATAAAAAAGGGAATATCGACAGGATATTTAATTGGTGAATCTAAACATAATTATAAAAAGAACTGGTAAGGGAAAAATGAAAGTTACATCAAAAAGTAATAATGTAGTAAGCTAAAGATGAGACTAGTAGGTATAAAAATTAACAATAAAATGTTTGCAAATGCCAACTTAAATAGGTATTCTAATATAAAATGTATACAGGTCATTACAGGTTGTTTTAAATCCGAGGCCGTCAAAGAGTACCAACTTACCTAACAGTAAAATACGGGTACTGGGAAAAATAATTATCGCGATTCGAAAATTGTGAGATTCAATACACCCATCCAAAACCAAAGGCGTTTAACCAAATGAGTTAAAATCTATGAATTTTGAAAGTCTTTCATATTGAATATGCCGGTTTTCAAAGATGTTTTAAGATATTCAATTTTATGTTGGGTTTCATTGATTGTTTCGAAGAATATCTATTTTTCATATCCCGGTTTGCAAATTTAATTGTAAAATAAATCCGCAGGCTAATATATAGGTTTAAAAAATATTTATGATGAAACTCTTTACAAGGATGTGTAAACAGTAAATTTTCATATAATTTTCTAAGGGTCGCTCCAACGTTCTCGTGACAACTAATTTTATTAAAATGTTCAACAAAGATAATTTCTAGTTGTTTAACATATTCTACAATATTACTAGGAGGTACATTCAGACCTCCATAGTTTTTAGAAGCCGAATATGCTTTATGCCCTAAAAATACAGCTGCTTCTTTTGGTAATGTCTTTTCATTATTATACTTTGTGCAAGCACTACAAGAGTGTTGCAGCAAACATTTCCTTAATAGATAGCCAGAAATGTAAACTATAGCATTACCATCCGTACTTGAAATATTTCTATAGTCGCATGTGAAAACTGTTAAAAGAGCTATTATTTGTCAATATAGGTACATCGATATTTTCATATTCTTCTAGCATATCAGGAGTTACATTGAGCAAAACTGTATTAATAGAATTGGCACCTTCAACATCATTAAAATATTTTAGAGAAAATAATTTCTTGAATGCCCTACAAAATTGAATTGGAGTTGGATTTCTCGAGTTTCCGCAACAAGACCAAAAAAATTTTCAATGCAATTCTGATTAAGGTTCCTTGTTAAAAGAAATGAATAATTCCTGCATTTTAGGGTTTCCCATAAAGACAGAGCAGAGGTCATAGTAATTTATACATTTTTCCACGTATTTTCTTGTCTTGTTAATGTTCGTTGGCCACAGTCGCCAGTCTAAAAATTATCCTCATTTTGCCATTGAGTAGAATAAAATGCGTTTGCCCTACACAGAGTAGCGCTACCAATATACAAAGTAGGGTCGTATGGACAGGGCTTTCATCTTTGGCAATGTTTTTAGATAAACCTAACACTTAGTATGTAAAAATGTTCTGTTTAGAGAAAACTATAATAGAACTCCGCCCACTGTCGATGCACCAATCCGAATCCGACCCTGATCGGAGAGCAAATCAGAACACCAAAAAACGAACGAAAAAAAAAATCGTTGGCAATTTTTAAACGAATCTAATTTCAGTCGACGGATACCGGAAAAACTCCAATTATATTCCGTTTCAAATTTGTCGCTGGTGGCCTTCTCGATTATTTATGTGTTTAGATTGAGATTTAAGTAATGTATGATAATGGAATATTGCGACTGGAAATGAAACGACTTGGAAATATCTCATCGTGTGCTGGTACAAAATTTTTGATTAAATTGCTTTAAAATTTATGGCCTAGATTCCTCTGATTGCGTCCAACCTAAAAATCTCTTTGGCGAATCGACGAGAGACTCTCTTCTAGAAGAAAACGGAATTTCGGGGATTAGTTTATTAAATTAGATTCTCCTATCTCCTATATATATATATACACTCCTTCTTTCCAAAAGGGGGAGTTTATTTCAATTTTGTAGTACCTATAAATAAAAATAGATGTCGTATCGTATATTAGATAACAATGAGAAAGAGATAGGTATTAAGAAATATTTGCGCGTTTAAAATAGATGATTTAATACGTTTCGGCAATCAACATACCGAACCGTCCTAACCATGACAACATACTATTTAATTGACATATAGCATATTGCATTTGCGGCAGGTAAAATATGAAACAAAAATAAAAAACAATAGAATATAATAATAATATAGAGAGAGTTGAGCCAAGTTGGCAATAGGTATAGGTAGTAGGTACTCAATAGAAAATTTTGTATAAATTATTCTTGACAAGCAACTGTTTTCGAAACAATGTAGATTATGTAACTAACATCAAATTAACTAGTGACGATAATTAATCACACAACTAAATCTAATTCAGTCTCCCATTCGTTGTTATAGCGTTAATTATTCAGTAGTCCTTTCGTCGTTTACCAGACATTAAAGAGATGAACAGTTTCAATATCAAACGCGGAAGCTGGGTGTGTTTGTTCGCTTAATTTTTTCCAACTTGGACATCTCTCGAAAATTAGGGATTATTTCCTTCACCGTTGGCGTTGAAATGAACGCGATGGAATGCAAAACGTTCTTGATCAGACCCGTCCTCCTCCGCGCGCCTTCTCCTACGTTTTTGAACGAGTCAACTGCTAAGATATTCTCCCTAGTTTACATTTAAGGGAAACTTTGACGTTTGGTATGTACGTCTATCAAAGCCAACATAAACTTTTTCACTTTTTTTTTTTTTATTTTAACATACAGTTTGAACCATTTTGTTTGGAAGTACCCCTGTAAAATCCGTATTTCTCAACCGATTTTGATCTGTTCCGTTATCAACATCAAACAGAATAATTATTTAAAAATAAAATTAACAATCAAAAAAAACTTCTTCACGGGGAATCTGACTAAATAAAATTTCAAAATCAAAACCTACTCGCGACTCGTTGATTTCATTTTGTTAATAAAAGAAATTATTAAGCACAATTTTACATTACTTTCAGAAGCTATAACTTCAGAACGGGTTAAGTTATCGGCTTCGAATTTTCACTGCGCAATATGTTTGAGTCCTAGTTTTTGTTTACCATGTTGCCATTTCAAAAATTTGTCCACACTCTACGTAAAAAATTAATGAAAATACCACTTTTTCCAAATTTATGTTGTAATAACTTTGTCGTTAATAAAAATGTTTTTCTAAAATTTTGGTAGTTTACATTTGTGATGATTCTGAATCCAGTGGTATAATCATAACAATCATAGGAAAAAAATTGCCTTTTGTACAGAATCGGTTGAAAATGCGGATTTTACGGGGGTGCTTCCAAACAAAAAGGGTCACACTGTACCTCAAAGCAATAGTTTACCTACAGCTAATCAGCACAATAAATCTTAAACTTGATTGTCTAAAGAAGAAGGAAAAATTTTATTCACAACTGATTTTTCATGTCTCTATTGTTTTGTTCTTTCTGTGTGTATACGTATTACGAATATCGGTTGCTAAGAAGGGGGAAATTGTGTAAGGATACCCCAGGTGTCTTTTACTGTCAAACTCGCAAACATATATACCTGTGATGTATATACATTATGCTAATTTCGGTTCGGAAAGTTCGAGATCACTTTTTCAAGATTTGCATACAAGATGTCGTTTGAAGCACGTTATAATGGATAATTTAATAATTTTGATTTATTACCTGACAGATGTGGCTTTTAATATTCTCAAATAGTCTTTGTAAGTATCTAAAACTTGAACAATTTTGTACCAAGTTGAAAGATTAATACACAATCCGTTTTTCAACTTTTATTTAGTTAATTATTATATCGTGAATCGCTCTGTATAAAAGTTTTGGTTAAGTAACAAGGCGAAAAAATGAGGTTAAAAACCAATTGGAATATAAAGTAACTACAGCCCTTATCTCCTACAAATATCGAAGTGCTAATGTCCGACAGTTGTTCTTATGCCGAGGCTTTTTCGAACAATTTTTACCATTTTTAGATCAAAAGTAAAGATAATCTAACGGTCATCTACCCGACCAATATGCTTTACTATATTTTTAGTAGCTTTTAGGGGTTATTGTGAAATTAATTACTGACATTGAATATGCATAGTCCCATGACAATTTTTTTTTCGATGGCTGAGGGTAATATAGGGATAATTCATTGCTTTCACACAAGCAACACTAAGAATTGCCCTTTTTTTTCAGGGGGTGTAAGTATTTCTAATTTACTCTAATAACTATGTAATTGAGTTGATTTATATTTTCGGTTACTTTAATTAGCTGTGAATGCTTCTGAAAATTAATTAATGGTCCCGATTATATTAGATAAAAATTAGATTAAACCGCGCACGGCTGGTGTAAACCCCGAAGTAGGAGTGGGCCTAAGACCTAGGCTAAGCCTATGGCAAGAAGCGCTTACAGGATTGTGTTCAATAAACTAGCCATGCTTAATCCCTTAAGAGAAGGGATGGAATCAAAGGATGCAGTATTGCTAGGATCACCCTGGGCGACCCTGGAAAGATGGCGCCGAAGAAATATTTGGCGATGACCAGGAATAACCTACAGTAGGATTTCTGACTGGCCACTGTCAACTAAGGAAACACCTATATACTATGGGGCTTAGTGCACACTTCTATGCAGGATGTGTAAACAGGAAGATGAAACTGCCAGGCATGTCTTATGCGAGTGTCCGGAGTTATCGACAATGAGAGTGTGTGTTCGGTGAGTCTTGGCCTACACCTTCCGATATAAAGGAGATGTCTCCTAGTGACCTGTCCACCTTCCTGGGAAGGACATGATGGACGATGACCTAGGAGGACAACTCCTCGGGAGGATATACAGATACAGATAGATAAAACAGGCCTATAGCTCCCTTCCTAATTTTTGGGTGTAGCAACTAAAATATACTTTAATTTCGTCTGTTTGATCGAGTAATAACCTGTATCAAATAATGTCTTTTCATTAAGTAATAAAATGTAAGAATGTCCTTAATGGGAATACATTAAAACATTGCTTTATTAGAGAGAATTGTTCATTTCATTTTCGACTGGTTCATAAATTCAAAGTAATTTTAATTTAATTAATTAAGGATTCATCGATTTTAGATAAATTTGGAGGAGTAGGAACGCGGATGTTCAATGTTCAAATATCGCACCAGATATATAAAATCAACTCTTGCCTTCGAAATGGCTGCTTTCCAAGCATCCAAACGGATGTTTCCCCTGTTTCTACAAATCATGTAATTTTTTCGATGCAACCCTTTCTTCCACCCTCTAGATTCGACTCTCAGTTTTAATTGTTTTAAAGCACATTGCCAATTTCTGTTACATTCCACATTGTCGTACAATCCAAACTGATATAAAATTTCATTTAAAATGAAACTTTTTATTCATTTTGATTCTATAAATATATTATGACTTGTCAACAAAAATTATATCGATAATTCCCATGAAACATTCACGTAGGTATATTAATTTATTAATTTCATTTGTTTTCATTGACCACATATTTTCCGTTTTTTTCGATCGAAAGATAAAAACTCGAACACTACCTAGTGTGTCTATAAATAATTTGTCGTTAGCTCATTCGTTTTCATAAAAATTATCGATATAACAAGAGGATGTCATAAATTATGTAGATTGTGTCAAGGTGTGGAAGATAATTGATTCTATTTTAAAAATATATATAGATAGATATACATTGTTTTTATTATTACAGTATGTAGTTAAATATTTATTGAATACGTAGAAGTGTTTATATTATTCAATAATACTAATAATGATTTATTTATTGTTTAAACAGAAACATTATATAAAAGGAGATATTTAATGGTAACAGGCAGCTAGTTTTTTATTTTATTTCCACTAATCCGTTCAGTGTACTTTATGTTTCTTTTCAATACAAGAAAACATAAATGTGTGGAATGCAGCAATGATGGACATGGGAATGAAAATAAACAAAAACAAGACAAAAGTTATGGTCATTGGAGACGACAAAGAGGGAATAAATGTAAGAATAGATACAGATAAAATAGAGCAAGTTGAACATTTTCAGTAGGTACCTTGGAACAATAGTAGACGAAAACGGAACACAGGAAGCAGATATTAATAATAGAATAGTTAAAACTAACCAACTATGAATACAAAATTTATCAACAAAAAAGAAATATCTAAGGAAACGAAATTAAAAGTATTCAAAACAATATATCGACCAATACTTACATATGGATGTGAAACATGGGTGTTAACAGGACAAGAAAAAAGTAAAATACAGGCGACAGAGATGAAATATTTGAGAAGAGTAAGAGGTGTAACAAAAGAGGATAGAATGAAAAACATAGATATCAGAAAAGACCTGGGTATACAATCATTCTTAGAATTTGTAGAAGAAAGACAACCACAATGGTGGGGACATTTACAACGTATGAATGAACGAAGACCAGTAAAGAGAATATGGAAAGCAAAAATTGAAAAAATAAACCAAGAAAAACTTGGGATAAGTTAATAGCTGGATTACTGGATAAAAAAGGAAGAATCACAATCTAAAATGATGAACAAATATGGAAAAAAATTGTGAAAATCGTATCTACAATATTTTGTATACGAAGGGAAAAAACATTTTTTATTGGCTTTAAAAACTTTTTATGGGCATTTTCGTAAGGATTTGGATTAGAGGGAAGAGAGAAGGAATCATTAAAAAAACCACCTCCTCACTTCTTAGAAATCAGACAACCTGGGACATGCCACAAGACGGTATGATGAAAAAGAATAACTTTTCAAAGAAATTCGTTACGGACAATCAACAACAAGAAGGAATGGGATCCAAATACCATTACCAGACTTGGAAAGAATGCCATACAATGGTACACAGACGGCTCAACAGCAATAGAAGGAACTGGGATAGGAACCAAACACTCTGAAAGCTTGGGAGTATCTTTCAAGCGGAAATCCACGCCATAAAAAAGTGCGCTCAGTTCAATATTGATAAAGGATACAGAAGACAAAGGATTATCATAATGTCGGATAGTCAAGCAGCCATTAAAGCACTGAGCTCTTGTGTAATCAGTTCCAAAATGGTGTGGGAATGCCTAGACAAACTCAATGAACTAGGCGAGAACAATATAGTCACCTTACTATGGATTCCAGGTCACACTGGAATAGAAGGAAATGAAATAGCAGATGAACTAGCAAAGAGGGGGACTGAAATACCTTTCTGGGGGCCTGAGCCCTTTTGCGGAATCAGAAATAAGTAAAGCCGAGAAAAAGAGAAGATCTGACCATTGGAAAGATCTACTAGGGCTTATACAATCAAAGACTCTTCTGGGTGACTACAACCTGTTGTTTTTTTCTGGAGTCTAGGGAGATAATACTAAATTGGCAACAGCGTGAAAAAAATTTCTAATTCCTGAAGCCGTTCAGTCAAAACCGCCTCTCGATATCTCAATCGGTTTCCAAGTTATGGGATCATAAAATGTGTCGGAATTCGAATGATCACCCTGTATAAAATTGTCAGAGAACACTTAGTTCCAAATTTGAAAATTTCAAAGTGGGTTTGCGTAATAGACGAAAGTACACTTGCATAGTGAAAAAAATCGTAGGGGTCTTTAGAATGGGAATTTTAACCTCAAATTTTAGATGCACACTTTGAAATAATGAAGGAATATGGAAAAAATCGTACATACAAGAATTAGAAAAAAAAATTCCTTTATAGGCATTATACAGTAACTTAATATTAGTATTTACAAATTGAGTTGGTCATCTTCTAAGATATTCCCAATCTCCTGTTTATTTTGGAGATATATTATATATAAGAATAAAAATTGTATTTTGAATTTAAATTTAGATTCATCTTACAAAAAAAATCATAATATCAAGATTAAATAATTCAATGGGAAGAAATTCTGTTAGTCGTATATAGTCAGTCCTATGTCAATAATGCCCGTTATATTAATTAACAAAATGTATATACACTCGAAGAAGTTGAACGTTTATTAAAAATTTATTTATGAATTGTACCCGATGTTGACTGAACGTATTGTTCAATTTCTCAAAATGTACATTGTTACACAATGACCATCGGCCAATTTCGACTCGTAGATGAAGGTTAGGTTAGTTCGGGAGGGTCTATTATTTATTTATGTATAACTCACTGTATGTTGTACCTACCTATACCCCGCCAGTTTATTCGCATTTGTTTTACTTTGCTTCATATTATTGTTTGAAATTGTAAAGTTTGTTATACAATTTTTTTCTAGATCCATTGAAAATTTGTAGCTTTTAATTGAAATTTTAACCACAGCATCTATACCTATTCGGTTCACTTCCTGCTCAAGTTTATTTTCTTCTTTTTCAAGTTGTCACTTCTTCAAATATCACTGCATATGCAAATGTATTGTGCATCTTACCCGTTAAAAAATTCAACAATACATTTTCTACCTGTGTAATGTGTGTGTGCAATACCCCTATATCGGGTTCCCTATCATTTTTAAGGAGCAATCGAAAACGGCCGTAAAATCCTTTATACGAGGTCAATTCAAAACCAAAATCCTCTTTTTATAGCCCGAAGGACATTACCTATTCATGCTAAGGTTTAATATATCATCGGTACCATTGATAGTTATATCCTTCTAATCCCACTTCTGAATATTTTGCATATCGCAGTGTGGGACCCAGAGCCAAAAATTGTTAGTAGTGCATATTTTTTATTTTAATTTGTTTACTCTAGATATTTAAATGTATGTAAAGGTAGATGAGGATAAAGGGTTTTTTTTTATACAAAGAGGTATTGATTTTTGATTTATTAATAGGTACGTTTAGAATATCTAATCCTTGTGGGATTTTTTTTTCGTGAAGGGATATTTTCTATATCTGTTTGTTTTTAAAACTTTCAAGGCACTTTCTGGCAAGCTAAATCATTAATAAATGGGGTTATTTACAATTTTTTTATTTTACCATTAGGAAGAGCAAATCATTTTGAAGCTCTGTGCAAAAAATTAGACGTCAGCGAGACTTCTAAGTCGCCTAAAAAGATTATAAACATTAAACAGCGCTCATCTCCGAATTTCAGGCGTGACGTCATCGCATATGAAATCTCTCGTTCAGAGAGCGGATAACGCTCCGATCGGTTTTCGGTTAGATGACTAGAACAGTACTTTGCTTGCTTACCTGCTCATTATTTTTATTATACGTTTTAGCAAACTCTAAACAGTGTTGTGTTTGTGAAATAAGAACGTTTAGAAATAATTTAAACTATTCGACACAATGGACCAGAACCAGAGTAAAAAAAGTTATAAATATTGTACGGTTCCAGAATGTAAAAGTACTAAGATTAAAACATCTAACAAAACATTTATTTCTATTAATAAGGATGCAAAAAAATGGAATGGCTGAAAAGCAAGAAAAGACTCAAAGCATTCACTGAAAAGTCAACATACTTTGTTGGTGTATTTTTAGGATTTCATTTTTCTTCAATCAGAATCGTTATAAATGACCACAATACGTTGTGGATCCATATTGAGAGGGTTATTGAAAACCACACGCTTGTATTAATCTAAATTTATTAAAAAAGTAGATAATATTGTTCTTATAGCTTGTGTTATTTTTGTTCAAAATTATTCAATAAAATAATGGGTCAGTTCTTCACAAATTAAATTTTATTAAATACTGCTTTTTTCCAAAAAACAGGTGCTTAATTTTTTTCAGTAGATCATCAACAAAACTGGCGTATATTAGATGTTTTAAAAGAAATTATTCTTTTTGATTCAAAGTACGGATCAGCTCTAACAAATATGGCTTTTTTTACCAGTGAGGTGCATGTGCATTTGAATCTGATGTAAACATTTGGAACCAATATTACTTGCTTCATCAAAATAAGTTTTTCTTGTTCTTTTCAACATTGGTGATTTAATTTCCACTACACATTCATCATAAATAGCATTTGGAGAAGCTCCTTTAATTGGGCAGTCTGCAGTTAAAAATATTGCAATTTTTTACTGAGTAACCTGTAGCGTTATCTCCGTAACTTTGTCCACCAGACCTGGAATCACCCTGCATATCATTTGAGAGAGCATGTATTTATGAAAATATTGACATTTTTAATCATTCTGGTCAGAATACAGCCAAAAACGTCACAGTCATAGTCTTCGCCCCGCTAAGGTATGCTTGTTTAATTGGTTGTATTAGGAGAACGAAATATTCTATTGACATGAAATTTTCAGAATCATATTTTTATCCTTAATACTTGTTTTACGACAGTTAAAAATGATTTAAACATTTTAGTAAACGAGCCCATTATTCAAAACCTTGGAAATACTGAAGGATGTAAATGAGTGAATTCTAGTTTTTCAACTTATAATTTTGTTAGACCCGCAGACAACGTAATTGTAGCAATAAATTTTCTAGGACAAATTCAACAAATTGGCAGTGACACATACTTACTTACAAAACGCTTTAAATTATGAAAAGTGTATAATGAAAATAACAGAATTTGGCAATAGGACCTTATAATTTTCATAATGATTCAATTCTACCCCAAGTTTATTTTTTTTTTGACGCTACTACCCCTCATTTACGAAAGCAATTACCAATTCCACTAGGAATCATTTTTCTGTTCGGATTACGCCGGAAAGCTTACTTTTGCCATTATAAGAAATTCTTTAAAACGAGCACATTATTTTTTATTAAAACAAAAACAAGCGATAAATTTAATATTTGATATTTTTAATATAACGACGAATTTTTTAAATTAAAACGGGAGATGTGTAATAACATTAAGAGAAATTCGTTATAAAGAGTAATTAACAATGTTTTGATGCATCTAAAAATACGAAACGTCGCCTTAATAATGTTGGTGGAGGTGCGTGTGTATGTTATTGTCTTCGATAATAGCAACTCGGATACGATTGCCAAGAATTTCGCCTGATATCTACTCGGTGACGGCGGCGGCGGTGGCGGTGGTATATATACGTAGAATATAGTAAGTAATCGGTATGGTGCATAAGGAGAGGACACAAATAAAGTGGGTGTTCGAACAAACATTTTACCGCTTGTTCTTAGACAGAGAGACACGCAGAGTTTCGATACACAACAACAGTGGCGGGGAATTGTTATACTCAGACTAAAAGTTGTTTATTATTCAATTATTGTTTATTCAAGTTAGAGTTATCTAGCTGTCGCGTCTGGTTTTTTTCCAATTTAAAAGCAAATTTTAGTGTCTTTTCACAAAAGCAGGAATTTCCAAAGCATTAATTCAACAATCTATCGACAGTATTTTGGGCTGAATCAAATTATCAGAAGTAATTGCACAAGTGCATCAAAATTACCGATAATTTTGCATGTAGTCTAGGAGGAATCGGCGCATGAGTACCGAAAACTATTTCACCTCAATTTTTTTATGCGATACTCTTCAAATTGCCCTAATGATGATATAAATGCATGTTGCCATGGGGTAACCCGGTGCCATATTGTTTAAACCGAGATTGTTTAAACAATTGCAAGGAATTGTAATTTTTCAACCAGACACATTTTTGCCAATAAAAAAGGTCCTATGACTTTTCTCGATAAATTTGATATTTCCAAAGTAATGAATTTCTTAAGGTTCGAAAAATTTCAAATTTGGATACTTTTGACCCATGGAAAATACAGGGTGTTTTCAAATGACACTTACAACCTTTGCATGCAGATACCTCTCGTAAAATTTGACAAAATGATGTGAGGATTGAGGGGGTGTTAAAGTTTTGAAAGATTGAATTTTTTAATTTGATAACTTTAAAATGGATGAATAAATTGATTTGACATTTGGCAGGTTTTTGTTAAATGTAAAAGGGCATATTTTGATAAACGAATAACCTTTACATATCAAAAAATGTGTAGTTTTCAAGATATTTATTGATTTCATGAGGTCTGCAAGATCACTTCTTAGTAATTAATGAAAAAATTTTTTTTTTCAATAACTACCAAGTACTTATGGTTGGAATATGTAACAGGAACTAATTTGAGAATAAACAGCAATACATCTAAAACATTCGGAGAAGATTATTGAAAATACTTGTCCAAACTTGTGATTATATTAACAAAAGAATCAAATTACAAGAGATGTCCAAAACTTTGTCCATGCACATTTATACACAGTTTGCAACGTTTTCTCATTGAAAATCGTATACTTTGGAAAGACTGGCGATTGCCGGAAGTAATTGCTGTAGCTGCATGGATTCTTTCAATTTTTTTTAAATAAATGGTACAAATATTTTAAACAATCTTTTCAGAATGTTTAAGATGCATTGCTGTTTCATAAATTAGTTCCTGTTACATATTCCAACCATTCGGTACAAATTCGCCGATTCCTCCTAGACTAATGACAGCGTGTTGTCTAAAAACTGCATGGGTTCATTTTCATATTTTGGAGAAAGAGCCTGACATCGAAGGTGGAGGGGAGAGTTACCGCTGTAATCAATCGATTTATTACACATGAAAGAAATATCCCTTTCATTGGTAATGTACGACGTATTGTACCGCGTACACACATCAATCTTCTTTTTTTGTTTTTTTTTAATAATTCAATAAGTATTTTTTGTGTTCATCTGTTGTTTTCGACATAAGCTATATCTCGCCGTAATGTACGTTATATGTCACTGTTTTCAGAGTCTTGAAATTTTAATGCCTTCAGTTCTTTTGACCGATTTACGACTATAACTGGATGCATTTCCTTGATTTCTCAAATCACACACCAACACACACCCATAGGTATTTTCTTTACTTCCTTTTCAATATTCTTGTCTCGACACACATATTCCTTTTTAGAATTCAGAAAATATAATAATAAAATTAAATCTTTTTCCAGTTTCTAATTCTTGTTTCACTCAGTATTCGTACGTGTGGTCCATGCACTTCAAGTAATGAATCACTTATCCTATATACGAGAAGGCGAAATCGAATGTACGGCCGTCCCTAGGCGTCGAGACGCATCGAAAGTGGATATTTATAAAACGATCGGCATGTCTGGTGCAAGACCTTGAGGTCAAGCCTCGTAAAATCCAAGCATTAATCAGCTAGAATGGACCGATAATAGAAGCGTTAATTGGTATGGGACATTTGGTTTATAGACGTCCATTAAGTCGGTCCATATTTTGTATCCATTTTTTTTATTTTCAAATTAATGTTGGGTCATTTAAATTGCACATTTTTATATACAAGGACACATTACCAAAGAAATTAATCCTCATTACTTCATTTCCGACACAAAAGAGAGAAGCCCTCACTTTCATAAAAAAAATTGCCCCCAAAAGAATTCAGGGTAGTGAATATCATCAATATACGTCAGGTCAGTGTGATTGGTTGCATGCGATGTTTCAGTGAAATTGCTATCATCGAGGGTGCACTCGGGAATCTTATTTCATTTTATTCTTATATAAAGGTGTGTTTTTTTATCAATATTTTTCTCAGTATATGCGAATATATTTATCATTTACCTGTAGGTACATATGAGAGTGGCCGTATTGACCCTAATATTGTTGTAGGTATAATTAAAAATTCCGAAGTATAAACACATCAAAGAAAAATATTTATGGTCGTGAGTGATTCTTAAATTTTAGAAGTAACTACAAAGCGAAGAACTTTTAATTGCATTTTTTTTTTAATTTGTACTGCAATCAACATGACAATGTAATGAAACTATAAGCCTTAATCCATTTTATAGAGCTGCTGAGCAATAATTTTGAACGAAGGCAAGATATTTTTCTAAAATACCAATGCGAAAATAGCTATTATATTTATTATTACACAAAATTTCATTTCGTAACGTATTGCATACAAGATTTTTTCTAATTTTGAAGAAAGTAATTAACAAATAAAATTTAATATAATTGATATAAATTTAGTTTGTTGCTGTTACTTCATGTTAGTTGTCAGTTTGACATTTTGTAAAAAAGTCTAGACGGAAGGTTTTTAGCGAGATTGATATATTTTTAGTTTTATTTTTAAAAAATGAGTGATTCAAGTTCTGAAGAGCTACCAAGCGATATTGAAGAGGCAGCGCAGGTAATGCTCTATTATCAGTAATTCCCAAAAAGTCAAAGGCAGTTTATGATTTGGCATACGAAAAATTTGTTACGTGGTGTGATGAAAAGAAAATTAAACATGTTAAAGAGAAAGTTTTACTTGCATATTTTGAGGGTAAGAGAGATCTAAAAGTTTCCACATTATGGACACTTTACTCAATGTTAAGGTCTGAACTAAATCTGAAAAGGAATATTGATATTAAAAAATATACAAATTTGGTAGCATATATTAAAAGGCAAGCGGACGGGTACAGTGCTAAAAAGTCAAAAGTTTTTATTAAAGAAGATTTTGCCAAATTTTTAGTGGAAGCTGATGACAAAGAATACTTAATGGCTAAGGTTGCAATGATAATTGGAATGGCAGGAGCATGCAGAAAAGCAGAATTAACATTTCTTCCAGTTGAAAATGTTATAGACGAAGGAAGCCATTTTCGTGTTGATATCCCACCTTCAAAAACAAAAGTTATCCGGCAGTTTACAATTACCACTGGAGACATTGAAAATACAAATCTTGTTGAAATATTAAGAAAATATATTAAGTTGCGTCCCCAGGTTCTTAAACACAACAGATTTTTTGTAAAATATGCGAATGGAAAATGTACCAGAAATCCTGTGGGAATTAACACATTTAGCAGTCTGCCAAAAGTTATAGCACAATTTCTTGGTCTTTCAAATCCTGTTCTATATACTGGCCACTGCTTCAGAAGAAGCTCTGCCACTTTCCTAGCAGACAGTGGAGCTGATATTTTAAAATTAAAGAGACATGGAGGTTGGAAATCTACCTCTGTTGCGGAGGGATATGTTTAAAATTCCATGATTAATAAAAAACTTATAGCGCAAGAAATATTTGGTGGAACATCTAATGCAATGTGCGCCGCTTCCCAAATAACAGCAAGTTCGAGCAATGAAAAAAATATGTCGTCGGGAATTAATTTGAATAATTGCAATAATTGTGTTATCAATATTTATAATAATTAATTAATTTATAATTTATGTTTTTAACTTGTATTATAACAATTTAATAAATAGAATAATACTTTTTGTCACTAATTTTGAAATACATTTTTCGTCACCAATTGCATAAAATTTTACTTTATGCAACTAGTTACAAAAAGTAAGACGTTTCATAATGTCAATCAGTTTTAAAAAGTGTCACTTTATATGTCAAAATTAGAAAAAACAATGTTTTGAACTGATATATTTTTTTCGACTGTTTTATATATGACTGAAGCCTTAGGTGCTTTAACTGAACGTTTTTTTCATACTTGTTTCCATTTCTTCTAATTTTCCAAAAAAAAACACCATCCTAGTCACTTTTATCAATTTTTTTTGTGACATAATACAATTTCTATTAAGAAACACGTGGTGTAGCTAACATTATTGTCAGAAACCAATAATCACGGCAATTCAAACTAACTGAAGTTTGTTTTAGGGAAGTCGAGTGGTGAAACTTGGGTTCTTGTTTGACACAAATTGCTTATTGTTATTATAGTTATCGAAGTTGTTAAACATGACTAAATAAATGAAAAGTAATAATCAAAAGACGAGTATAGTTTCGATTTAATGAAAATAATATTACGGAGAATCTGCTTATCATACACAATTAGTCTTCAATTTAAGGGTGGTTTATTGCATGTATTCCATCATTAATTTTCCCAATATTAATATTGATCTTTTTCTTTTATAGCCCTACCCATTGTTGGGCGTTGGTGAGTTTTGTCTTTGACATTTTCTCAAAAATAATTGATTTTAATTATTATAATGTTAGTAGCATTATGTTAGTAGCATTAAGAACACCCCTACTGGGAGAAAATATTGAAAGGGAATATTTCATCACAAAGGTGGTGGGAGGGGGTCAAGTAATGTGGTTCCCGCTACCCACGTTAATACTCTGGTACTCTGGCCCTGAATTAATCCGAGCAGTAATTTCGCCCCGTAATGAAAATACAATTAAATATAGTTCTTAGAATTGAGGTAAGGCAGGTACTTGATAAAAATAACAACCCCTTGAATTATCAGATTTGTTATCATTTATCGAAGTGAATTTGAGCTGAAAGTGTTGAAAAATAGCATTATGAAAGTAGAAATTATTGAAAGTATTCGAGGCAAAAATTTACTTGTAATCGATAACTACAAGTATAGTTTACATAAAAAATTGAAAACTACAGACGAAACCTGTTGGAAATGTACCAACAGAAAGTGCAAAGCATGTGTTTGTACACTCGGTCAATGTAGTGCAATTTGTGTGACCAAATCTTCTTCGGAATACTGCCATCCTGCAGATATTTCTACCTTGAATAGGCAAATAGTTTCTGCTTCCTGCAAAAGAAATGCTGTTGAAGATGTTTCCGAAAAACCATCAAAAATTATTCGCTCAGCATTGAAAGAAAATCTACCAACAACTTTGACAACTCAAGATGTCGAGTACATAAGAACGACGTAAATCAAGTATTGAATTCGATCAACGTAAGAACTTCTCAAGACGAATAAATCTTTTCATAAATTGCTTGCCAAGCAATATTATTGTTTTTACGTGCACAACAAATCTCGAAGCTCTGGAAAAATCAGAACGCATCTACGTTGACGGTACATTTGATTTCTGTACCAAATATTTTTGTCAAATGTTCTCTATTCATGGTTTTTAAGCGGACATTACATACCACTGTTGGTTTGTCTTTTACCAAACAAGACATCCGACTACAAAAAACTATTTCTAATGATTCTGGATAAGTGTTCCGAAATCAATATTGTTTTAGCAATCAATCAAGTTGTGTGTGATTTTGAGATGGGTATTCATAAAGCGGTTCGGGAAGTATGATCTTCCGCCGAAATAATTGGTTACCGGTTCCATCTTGCCCAGACATGGTTTCAAAAAATTAAATCAATTGGCCTACTTTCGGAATACAATGACGCGAACAGTGATATAGGCCGTTGGTTACGTTCAACTTTTGGTCTAACTTATTTGGATCCTGATGAAGTCGGTGATTGCATTGCCTTCGAATTAAATGAAAATAGACCAGATGATACAAGGTTGGAAAAGTATTCAGATTATTTGATCGAAAACTTTATTGATGACCAATCTCATTTTCCGTCGACAATGTGGGCCAAAAATTCAGCAGATCCAACTCGTGCGAATCTTTTCATCGAACTTTCAATGACTCTTTCTACAAAGCACATCCTAATTTAATAACATTTCTTGAAAAATTGTATGAATTTCAAACTGAAACTTATGTTAAATTGCAAAGTTTACAATTAAAACCTAAAGTTAGAGACGTTAGTGTTAGAAATCGCCAGAAATTTATTGAAAATATCATTGAAAGATACCAAAGCGGTTAGACAGACAGACTTTATTTTCTAGTATGTGTATCATTCAAATGTATCGAATTTTGACATTTGCATCGTTTAATAACATTTATTAAATAGTAGTAAATGAAAACTAAATAAAAATTTTGTTTTATTTCTCTCTATTATTTAGACACTAGTCTTTGCGTTATACTTGTCAAAGTACCCCTTAAGTACTTAGCGTACTTATTACACAACTTAGAGAAACTATATAGGTATATGTTTATTCTATAGGGACCAGATTACTTGTACGGAATATTATACCTGTCGGCCTCGGGGACCAAATTACCTCCTAAATATCTGTGAGGTCATATTTGGGGACCAAATTACCAGCTCCGAAGGGAGTGGAGCAGACCTTGGAATTTTTTAGATAAAAGATTTTAATTTATTCCATATTGTTAGTTGTATTTTTAAAAAAACTTCGTTATCAGTTTTATTTAATAGAACAATTGCAAAAAAGCATGAAATGGAAAAAATAACTCATTATTCTATCGTATTGTTTGTTTGTAAAAAAGTTTGAGATCGACAAGGCTTCAATCTTGAAATTGATGTTCAAAGCCGGAAAGAAAGATGAAGTTGAATTCTTTAAGTGTGCTCGGGAGTTTTCAATTATCTTTGACAAAAAAAAAACGTTTCGGTGGTATTATCTTTTTATTTTTTTTTTATTTTTATTGTTTGCATCGTCCTACCTAATCTCCAACTAGAAAATAACCAAACCAAAGGGAAATTTTCATTATAATAATGCAAACCAAGCTGAAAAATTCCTCGAAAATTTCTCCATAATTCCATCACATTCGTACATTCATTTCCTCGGCCAGATTTTCTTGTGGAATTTACTAAAGTAATTAAATAATTACATAATGTTTCTCCGGCATGAAAATATAATAACGTCTAGCTGAAATTCATTAGTGGATTTTAAAATAGGAATTAAACAAACAGAGGCACAAGAATGTGGGGTGTGAGTGTGTGTGTGCCTTTTTGGGTCCGTAAATTGCTTAGTACTGTGGCTCCCTCCCTTGGCCACTCATTAGATTGGACGTCACTAATTACGGACAATGCTCGAGTGCAGAAATTAACATTTCACCAACTCTGGAAGAATTACCTACCCCGTACACGCCTCGGACAAGAAAGGCGACGCATTTTAGATTCCCAATTATTCAACTCACTGTCCTTCCTCTAATCTACATTTTAGCATCTACGTTACGTTCACGAATTATTCATTATTATTTCTAAAGAGGCACAATATAATTAATTTTATTTAAAAAAAAAATGAGTACATTAGTAGTCACCAAAACATAAGCGATCATCCAACACAGAAGTGCGTCCAGTCGTTGGTTTGCTATAAATAAACCGCGTGCCGGTGATAAATCCACAAGTGACGGCTCCCTCGGAGTTGGAGTCACTCCGGCCGGTCACAAAACTAAATTCCAACGGGCAATAGTTCATTCGACCGCCACCGGGCCAGCATTGCACCGTACACCCGACCTATTACCGCTCTAATTGAGAATCGCATTTAGGACAATAAATTTTCGGAAGTCACCACTTCTCTATATAGTGTTACAGTCCTGTCGTTGATAGTCCTGCGTGCCTTTCGAGAGTTTTTTTGTTTTTGAAATTCCTCGATTGATAAAATGTTTTTGTAAATTTTACCGAACAGACATTTACCCACTCTATTTGTTCGTATTACCAATAATATAAATAGCAACGAAATCTATCATAACTAAAATCACTTAATATGCCAAGTAAGGGTGATAAGAATACCTAAATTTTGTTTTGTTTGTATAAGATTATTTGGAATTCACCCTTCTGCCATTCAAATAACCCTTTTTTTTGTCGATATTCACCTCATAACAAAACCAATCCCATCTACCTGTTCCTTGTATATTTGGGTTAGTAGCTCTCATTTAGACAATATTACAAAGCATTTTCTATAATTTTTGACGTAATGATCCATCAAAAATTGACATGTT
>CAJUYG010000047.1:53185-124999 GCA_910591675.1 Galerucella calmariensis | reverse complement strand
AAAAGTTCTTGCTCAAGTTTTTTGGGATTGCTATGGAGTAATCATAATTGATTTTTTGGATAAGGGTAGAACAATAACCTGAGATTACTATTAGACATTACTGACCACTCTACGGGAAAAATTTAAAGAGAAGAGACGCGGAAAGCTACCCAAAGGTGTTTTGTTTTAGCAGGACGACGCCCCTGCACACAAATCTTCGTGATTTAGGGTTTGAATTACTAGAACACCCCCCTTATTCACCAGATTTGGCTTCGTTCGACTATCATCTCTTTCCCCAACTGAAAAAAAGTTTAAAATGTCGTAAGTTTTCTTCCAACGAGGAGGTAATAAAAGCTGGGGAGGTCTGGTTTGCAGAGCAAAAAGAAACATTTTTTTGAAAGGTCTAGAGACGTTGCAGGTTCGCTGTAATCAATGTATCCAATGAGGAAGAGAATTTGAGTAATAAAATATTTTGGCCTTGAAATTTTGTTTAGTTCTATAGTAGGCTAGGTTTTTTATATTCCGGAATTTGGCAATTTGTGGATGTAAAATGATTTAACTTTGAGAATTCATAAAGTGAAAACTTTTCAGGTTACAGTTACTCACAGTACATTGATCTTTTGAGATAACCCTCGTAAAATTTCAGTTCGGTATTCATAGTTTTGTTATTTTTAGAAGATTTTCGAAGTTTCGGAAGTTGATTTTCGTAGGTCTACAGACAGAACCGAGTAATGTGAATAAATAAATATATAAAAAAAATACAAAGAGTGTAAGTAATTACAGAAATTCTCTATAACGATTATCTACGACCGTTATCGGCAATTTTTACGCTCGGACTGAAACAATATCAGAATAAATTAATAAATTAAGCATTAATTATACAATTTAAACAACTGACATGTACGTGGAATCAATTCAAATGTAATTAAAAAGGAAATGTCGGCAGATAGTCGAATCCCCATGCATTTTTTTATAGTTGACTAACTTCTATGTGTACCCTAAGAGCATCAGGCTGAGCCAGTACTTATAAAAATAACCTTATAAGGTACAAACTAGCAGAAAACGTTCATTTCTGGCAATATTGTGAAAACATCAAAAGCAATACTTATCTATACTTTGACTATGGAACGATATCATTAGCATTTTGCCAATTGTAATGCAAAAGAAAACAGGGAAGTTTATGGTTAATAAATCTTCTACAATGGGGTAATAAAAAGTCGATTGAATTTTTTCAATCTGCTAAAATAAGAAAAAAGAGAGAGAAATTAAAACTAATGATATAGTGGATGAGATCAGCTATTCCGTTAATTTAATAAACATTTTGACTCAAGAGAAGGGATTGAATCAAAGGATGCAGTCTTGCCAGGATCACCCTGGGCGACCCTGGGAAGCTGGCGTCGAAGAAATATTTGGCGATGACCTGGAAAAACTTACGTTTAACAGTAGGATTTCTGACTGGCCACTGTCAACTAAGGAAACACCTCCTTACTATGGAGCTGCCGATATAAATGAGATGTCTCCTAATAACCTGTCCACCTTCCTGCAGGGAAGGACAGGATGGACGATTACCTAGGAGGACAACTACTCGGGAGGATCTACAATGGGTCACATGTGGCCCAAGTGCTCCCTACGATCTACAGATACAGATAGTGGTTGAATTGAAGCGTTAAAAGATGCACTAAAACACAATGATGGATTATGAATGAATAACTGTACAAAAGTCAGTTTTGAAAGGTAATAATTAGCTTGCAGAATTTTTAATCATATCTAGAAATTAGAAAGTGAATCCTTTTTAATACAAGTTCAAAAATCTGTATAAAATCAAAACAATAGTTGAGACCCTATTTAGAAAAAAAATTCGAAGGGTATAATAAGAAGCCATTATTAAATATTCCATAGAGGCATTGAAGTGTTACAGGATACGACTGGTGCAGTCATAAGGTTATGGTAGAGTGGTCAAAGAGAGAGAGATAGACAATTAATGGACTGAAAAAAACCCAACTATGATGAATTAATTTATGTGGATATTTCCATTTCATGACCTTTTCCGATGCCACTGAGGCGTAACAAATAAATTGTTGAAAAATGAAAGAAGATTACATTTTTGTCTGACTTTATTAACTGGCTCTCCGATTGCAGGGGAATGTATAAAAGCCGCAAAGGTGAAAAAGTAATGTTCCGAATCATACACTGTTATTTTTTTTTCTTCTTTTTAATATCTACATACACACGAAGCGACATTATTATAACCTTGAGATGAAATAATATTTGTAAATAAAAACTTCTTTTTACTGCTGACAAAAAAAATTATGATTTCGATGCTTCCTTGTATTTACTGTAAATATTATTAACCGTTTTGATATTATTGAAATTCTGAAAATGTCACACGACAAAGGAATATTTGTGATACGATTATATTTTTTATAACTGTTTCTTAGGTACTTAGCAAGGCAAATTTTTCAGATTATTTAAAATATTTGTAAGCATTCTTTCGTACATATATGGAGGGCAATATTCTCGAAATTAATCAATATTTACATTTTCTTTAAAAAACGATTTCATTTGTCAGTGGTGTAGGTACTTGAATTTAAATCATTATCAAGAGATTGAAATGGAAATGTTAAAAAGAAGAAGAAAGGGAAAACAGCTATACTTCTGGTAGGTTTACCATTTCAAAGGAATACCTTAGAATGTTATTTTGTTAAAGTTCCATGATCTATTTAATCAAAGGTATGTACAAAAACCTGTAGCCGTAGAATAGTATATACAATTTTTTCCACTACTAGCAAAATTTAAGACAAACTTTGAAAATAAATTAAAATAATTCACAACCCACCACGAGAAGCTTTTACTTCGTCGTCTGACAGACAAGTTTACTGTCAGTTTTCGATATATTATGAACGTACTCGTTATGTCATCAGTTATTTTTGGTTGAGCGCGAATTTTAAACTAATGACATTTTTATTCAAATAATTTTATATTGATAGGTAATTTCGAGCAGCAAATATGTTAAAGGCAATCTCCTGGGTATACAAAATTATGTTGCACAAGTTTTTGTTGAATTACTATCCCTGAATTCTCAAAATATTTGAATTTGTCCACCACTAATAGAGAAATTCAACTTCTCAATACAATTTTTCGAGTAGTAAAAACCTTGTAGTGACGCCTATGATAGTTAAAACTTCCGAAAAGATAAGTTATCGTAAAATATTAATTTTAATAAACCTTTTCGAAATCATTTCCAAATGTATTGGTAGGTGTAGTAACTTCCTTGGGTCAAAAAAATGTTGATAAAAAAAATGTATAACCACTTGAATATTCATTGTCTGTAATGCTAATTATTCATGTTTTTTTTTATAAAATAATGTATGTCTGACGATGATTGGTATATGAAAGGTTATTGCTTTGTTTGGTATATTATCTACGTTGACATTTTCCACTGTAACAATTTTTTCGCCTCTAACAACTCTCTATAGAAATCTAAATAAATTGTCTTTTATCTAATACACTTAATAAAGTATTTCTCGAGTTATTCCATCCCATCCAAATAAAATTCTTACAGTTTCGAGTCAAAAAACGACCGTACAGAGGTTTTCAACTCGTTACTTGGGAGTAAATTGTCGAGCCCCAAGGTGTTGTTTCAGAGACATTCGAAAAAAAGAAGAAGTCGCTAAATTCGAGTAAGTATAAGTATCCATTTTAATCACACCGTATTTTTTATGCTTTTATAGTTCTTATACTAGGGCGATTTTCGGTATTTTCGAAATTAAGAAAAGAGGAAGACCAAGAAAGAAGAAGGAGACGTACCATATAAAAGAGAAACGTGGAATTGGCACAACATTCAAATATGTATATAAAAAATACAGAGTTCGGCAAAAGTCCGAGACCGGACAAATATCGAGGAAAATATAAATTTTGTGGAAAATCTTTTTCTACCACAAATTTTACTCCAACTTAAACTATAATTTTTAAATGTTCACATTTTCAAAAAAGTCAGCATGACTCGGAACCCTCTGTATTTAGGTATAGGAAACCATTGTTAAGGAGTATTATATTTTTCAGGGGCAATCAGAAAATGCAATAAAATAAAGGGTGTTCCATAAGAAAAAATATAACTTTGGTACGCCACACTTTATTGGAACACCCTGTATATTTCAAAATATTTTCAAATTATAGTTTAAGTTGGAGTAAAATTTGTGGTATAAAAAGATTTTCCGAAAAATTTATATTTTCTGCGATATTTGTCCGGGTGTATTTCATAATAATTTAGTATCTAAAAATAATCATATCAATTCTTTAAAATCTCTCGTTAGAATTTCTAGAATACAATTACTTAATGTTTATAAATAATTTTCTAAAAGAATCACTTTTATTCACGTTTCACTCGGTTTATCTCTTACAAATTATGCACACGGTAAGCTAAAAAACATCTTGTGACATATTCATTACGATTTAATTGTAATTTTGCAACATAGTCGTTCGTCGTCAACACCCGTGAAACGGTCCAGGAAAATGTATGACGTACCTACGACAAAAATTACTCGATTTCGATGCTTCGAAATTCAATTGTTTACGTCGCAAGAATTAGATAAATATCAAAAATATTACCACAGATTGAAACAATTGAATGCGCGCTGCTCGTAGATTGGTGTGTACAGAATCGACTTTAAGAGAAATAATACAAGAATAGTCAAAAGCAGGTATCAAATCAGAAGACACAGAGGTTATCAAAATGTGAGATTTTGTTTACAAATAAAGGTAGTTTCTCAAGACATGGTATTGTGAATTCCCGTAATAACCATACATAGACTGATGCAAACCCAAACACACCTTTTCGGTCAATGTTTGAATTGTTATTATCGACTAATATTTATTCAGAATATGTCTCAACCTCTTATGGACCTTGTGGATCCCAAAATCATTCTTTTTATATTAAATTGGAAATATTTCAACAACTTTTTGGCTAATCCGTCTCTGACTTTTTATAATTCTACCAACATTACTTAAACCGCAAACAATCGAATCCAACGATTTTTCCAAAGACTAAATCGTTATCTATTTTTAATGTTTTAATTTGCGTTATTACTAAATATCCTACTGCCGATTTTTGTACATGTAAGTCATTTATATTTTGTGCAATGTTTTAATTGTTTATTGTTTAAAAGAAAGAAAAAATAGACGGACCATTAAACAACTTTACTGTTCATGAGATAATTCTGATTGAGTAATTTTAATAAAAATGCTGAGGTTTATTTGTTTATGTATCTATATTGTTTGGAAATGTTTCTCAGATGTAGCAACTGATTCTGTTTGAACTTTTATAACACAATACACTTTGAATTGTTGTTAACTTTAGCAATAATCAGAAATCTTGATAATTATGCGTTCATTCAAGGTTGCGAAGGACCACACACTTCAAACACCCCTTATTAAATAAGGTAAAATTTTAAGCATTGCGCGCAACTCACCTATGCTGGACCAAAGAACCAGCCAGCTACTTGAGCAAACTGCCAAGTAGAACAGCCTGCGAACTACAGATGTCCATAGATACCAATTATCTTGAAGACAAGAAAATGCAGAAAACAGCCACAGAAGCAACGAATCCAGGAGTCAGCTAAGCCCAAGGTGCAGCTAACAATTCAAGAACACATTGGAGTAGGAGGCAACGAAATAAGAAGATGGGACAGCTAAGAGAGACTGGAAAACTCAAGATATGGGAAATATAGTAAGTATAGGATGCTTGGAAGACAAAAAAATGGCAAGGACACAAAGCTAGGAGGGTACTTACATTGTGTAGTCATTACTTGTTGATATAACAGGAAGATATCCTAAAATTCCTTCCATATAGACCATGAGCCCATGGGGAAGAAAGTGTCGCCATTTGAAACAGCAGCAAACCCATTCCAGCACTATGGCGTACATTTTCTCTTGTGCAGAAAAGCGCAGTGGAAAACTGAACATTTTATTTTCCCCCCCGAAACCGTGATATGAAACTGTACGTCGTTTGTTACATTTGATAGTAAAATCATAGGAGATCGGTCCAGACTCTATGACGTTCAAAAATAATCGTTCGGAAAATCTAGGAAAATTTTTTGAAAACTATCATTTTCTACCCTCTAAAAAGGTGATACTATCAAATGTAACAAACGGCGTACAGTTTCATATCACGGTTTCAGGTGGTGAAAAATAGAATGTTCAGTTTTCACTGCGCTTTTCTGCACAAGAGAAAATGAATGCTAAAGTGCTGGAACCGATGGTGGCATCATAAACTATGAATGGGTTTGCTGCTGTTTCAAATCGCGACACTTTTTCCCCATGGGCTCATAGTCTCAAAAAAACATACATTGATGAATTTCCATCGGAATAAAAATGGATTTAACGGATCTTATTTTGTCCAATGTATTTGTTTATTGCATATACCTTGAAACTGAACGTTACATCTAATATGCATATCGAAATTTCAAACCTTCAATTCCCACGAAACCTGTTTGGAAAATAAGAAATCAATACAGGCTATGCATACATTCGGCTCTCGCCAAATAATAATTAAACATTAAAATATATTCCACCCTTATTAAAAGCATTCGCGCGATCTTCCTCTGTACAAAACACATGGCCTACTTTAAATAATTTTCATTTCGAAATCTTACGATCTAGTTCTACCGACATAAAGTTCCTTCCCATCCAACCCTTCTTATTATTCTTATATTATTTTCCGGGGTGTCCTACCTATTGTATATCGACTGCGCCAATTGATTAATTTATGCAAGTATGCAAATCGAAAGGATTCTTAGGTATACATATATCGCTGTAGTAAAATAAATAACATGCATAGTTAATTTACTAAATTCGACTATTGTTCATTGAGGTATAGTGGAGGTTGATTGATATTCGCTTCTTGAACAGATGGTACGGTCGACCAAAGACTTGTACCCCTTTTTTTTAATTTCTACTGTTTAAACTGCGCTATCGGTTCTTACAACAGACCATATCTAAGGCAGATGTTGCGGAAGGTCTGAGAATATGCTAATTTGTCAAACTCAATTAGCTAGGGTGCAAGTATTGAATTATTATCACTTGCGATATAAATCTTTCTCATATTCTTCATAACCGATAACCTTTTTCAACCTACTTACATCAGCAAGTACCTATACTAGTTTTAAAATTATACTAATGTTAGTAAAAGCAGATTTATAGCTTTGATTCTTTCAGTATTCCATCTCTAAAAGGAAGGATATGATATGACACCAAGAAACTATAGTAGAATGCCATAATCAAGAGGAAGATAGGAAGGAGCTGAAGTTTTGAAAAGAAATATGAAGTAAACGTTATGGAGTGTGGACTCTTCTCCAAGAGTAGGGTAGAATGAGTCCAGATGCTGTATTATCAACCTAACGTACTAAAGATACTATCATCAGGATATTATGCTTAGGGATGTAAAATGACGGTCATTTATTCGTCATTTATATATACGTTATTTTTGTCATTTATGGTCATTTATCAGTATTTTAATTGCTTTGCCTTAAATGTAGGATATTATATTTATATAAGTATTATAAGTAAAGCCATCATGCAACTCCAAAACGGATATTTTTGAATATATGACTGTAATATAGTTTATCCTCATCCGTCAGAAAAATTATCTCACAACCCTAATAAAATTATGCTTGAGTTTCAAGATAATTCTGGACGAAAAGTGGGCCCCAACGTTAGCCACACATCAATTTTTCGAATATTAGAGGAAAATAAAATGCATCCCTATAAAATGGTGCCAGCTCTGGAGCTCAGGAAAGACGATATCGATAAGGAGAACGTATTTTTGTGAAGAAATGATGGCAATGTTAGATGTTTCGCACATTTACACTTCACGATCATGTTAATCGTCAAAATTCTCGCTATTGGTCTAATGAGAATCCTCACTGGATGAGAGAGGAACATACACAATATCCTGCGCAGGAATTGTTGACAATCATATCATAGGTCCCTTTTTCATTGATGGCAACTTGATTGAAGATACAAAATATTGTGCCAACTTTGACAAACTTAAATCCTGATCCACAAGTCCCTGCCAGTTCAATATGGTCTCAGCAAGATGGAGCACCTCCCTTTCTCTTTACCAAATCAATGTCCGGCAGTACCTGAACCAAATTTTTCCAAATCGGTGTACCTATAGGGAGGTGTGGATCAAAATAATGGCTAGCACGATCTCCAGATCTGACGCTATTAGACTATTTTTTGTGGGGATAGGTCAGAAGTATTGTAGGTTAACAAGGCAAAGCCCCTCAACTTAAATGACTTAAAAACACAAATCACACTTGCGGTTAAATCAGTTACAAGACATTTCTACACCGCAGATTAGCATGTTTCCAAGACATTCTCGGCGAGCATTTTGAACATCTATAATTATTTTGTTTATTGCCCATTTAAAATTACAAATCGTTATTATTCATTATCAAATTTACTCCATTTGGCTGTTCCATACTGTATATACACAATAAATAAGCATATTCAATTTCGGTAAAAATATAATTAGTAATTTTTGTATTTTATTTTAGTTTTAGTGTTTTGGTTGGTTTGTTGTTTCGACGTTAACTAAGCCATTTTTGTAATGAAATGATGGGAAAAAATTAATTAACAATAAAATGATAATAAATTATGGTAATTAGTAAAAATTTTGAAATTGATAAATAACTTTTTTTTAATTTATGACTTTTTTTTAGATTAATAATTAGATAAAATAATAGAAGAAAAACACTAATTGCCACTATATTATATTTTTTTATGTATAATATTAATTAAGGAATAAGATTTTTTAATAAATAACCCTAATTTTAATTCAAAAGAAAAAGGGGGAAATCATTATTGGCATGTTGGTATAGGTACAAGAGAAATAGAAGAAAGAAAGACAAACGGTGTTAAAGATGAGTTACTTCTTACATAAAAATCTTTGAGGACTGGAAGAGAAAAAAAAAGTAATAAAGGACCTAAAAAAATACCTATACACACACACACGCTCCTCGCCAAAAACACACAACACACTAGAAGCTAGCACATGCGCTCCAAAATCACCCCTTAACTCTCATCCATCACGAAAAAAAACCTTATAATATACGTAAAGGAAGGGGGTAGCGAAATGCGCACATAGATATCTTTCGATTTTCGTAAAAAGAAAATATCAGCCTTTACTTTACAGCGCTTGTATTGGCCGCGACGATTCCGCGCGTTGAAGAAGAATAGAAGCTTATCGAATTGTGTGTAAGAGCGAGAGGTATATACGTGGAGAGCGCGGAAATCGCCATCAGATGGAGCCTGTTTCCAACACTATGGGCGGAGCGATAGGAATACAGAAGACGCGCGAGTGAGAAGGAAGGAGTAGAGGCCGAATGCACCATGCAAGACTAAGTCGGTCGTCAGTCTTGGGGTAGTTATCCTGACGAAAACACGTGTTCAAAGATTTAGACGACTTACGACCTGATCAGTTTCCAAAATCCCCCGTGTGACAAGTTTTTTTTATGTAAACTTCCGATATAGTGCTTCCGGTTTCGATAAATAAATTCAATATTTGTGTGTATATACCTATATATAGATTGAAATTGTGCCTATTTGTTTGTTGTTTTTTTCTATTCCAATTTTGACAGTTCAAAATAAAAACACCAACAAGTGATGACAGTGAAAAAAACAAGTGGTACAAACGATGGCAAGCTGTGTCGTGTGGATTTTACAAATTTTTGAAAGGTGAAAATATTTTGTTTTGCCGGACAGATAGGAACAATTTTTTCGCAAACCTGGCGGAGTTAGAACATATGCAGCCGACAGCGGCAGCCAATTTACCACCACCTGGTGGAGATATGGACTTGCAGACTATGCAGTCAATGGACTGGCTCTTCAAAAAGGAGAGGATCTACCTACTAGCACAATTTTGGCAACAGGTTAGCAATGTGTTTAGTTATAAAAAATATAAACGAATGTTTACATAATATATCAACAACAGTCAACAACAACAACAAAAAAAAACATCTAATATTAATAAATAAGAAAAATTATATATTTTATCGGAATTTTTTCAAATTACCTACTATATTTTATGTAAAATATTTTTTCTGAATTACCTATTTTCATCACTTTTTAAATTTTGTTTTTTAATATAAATTAAAAAAAATACATAAATATTCCAATTCTTATAAGGAAAAAATTAACAAAAATATCCCATTTGTAAGAAAAATATAACCTGAGGCAATAATTTTAAATAGACATAGTACCTACCATCAGTAAATTTGAAGGTTATAAGGGACATAGGATACCTCTATGGTAACCTGAGAGATTACTGGATAGAAGAGGAACATTTACCTAAGTTGAAGCCTGCAGACATCCTAAAAATCCTACGGGAAATAGGACTAAAGGAGGGATACCAAATTACCCAAAAGGGTTTTTAAATGATCGAAAATCATTTGCACTATATTTTCTTAATCGTATGCAGTATCCATAAAATTCATATTTATCATCTACCTAACCTTTTTATTGGTATTATTTATTATTATTATCCTACAAAGTTTTGATTATAATTCAAATCCCACACAGTTCCTATGTCTTAACATAATACTATTGTATATTATGTAAATAAATATCATAAAACAAATTTAAATACGTACCTATACGACTAGCCAGAGTCAATAATATCAAAACCAACACATAATTAAATACCTTTATAGGTATTAAATTTGAATTTTGGAAGACGATATATATCAACAATAAATGAGAATTAATAAAAATGGTCTTTGTTTATTGGAACAAAAGCTGTTATAACTTAAGCTGTTCTGAAGTTATAGATTCTGAAAGTTATGTAAAATTGTGCTTAATAATCTCATGTAGGTATTAACAAAATGAAATCAACGAGTCGTAAGTAGGCAGTAACATTTGTATGAAATAGTAAGTAAGTACTAAATGTTCCAAATATTCAACTATTTAACTATTCAAGACAAAGTTGGAATTGTACTTTTTTGTGGTTACAATGACAGAAGTGAACGAGAAGTAATAGAAATAGGTAATCGGAGGCATCCAGGTATTTGCTGCTTTGTACTGCACAAAATTTAAAAAAGTATTTATTGAGACTGGAGCAATGAAAATGCGTATTTAAAAAAAATTGTAAGCAAGAAATTTTAATGACCGTATTGTCATTGCCAACAATCCAAATTATTAAGCACAATTTTACATTATTTTCAGAAGCTGTCTCTCCAGAACGGGTTAAGTTATCGGCTTTGAGTTTTCACTGTGCAATATGTTTGAGTCCTAGTTTTTTTAACTATGTTGTCATTTGAAAAATGTATCTACATTCTACGTAAAAAATTAATGAAAATACCACCTTTTCCAAATTCATGTTGTAATAACTTTGTCGTTAATGAAACATTTTTTATAAAATTTTGGTAGTTTATATTTGTGATGATTCTGAATCCAGTGGTACCTATATTTATATTTGAGAAAAAAAATGCCTAATGTACTTAAGCTATGAAAATTTGTGCCAAAATACTGTTTTTAATACTGAATCTAACAGAACAAATTAAATCAAAATCGGTTGAGAAATGCGGATTTTACAGGGGTGCTTCCAAACAAAATGGGTCACACTGTATATAAACATTTTAAAATGACTTATAAATCCGTCCTAAATTTATCGATACTTAAAGCATCGAAAAACAAATTAAAACAATCATAAAATAAAACTCATCAATTCGATCTTTATTACTAATTTTATATCAAACTCTATAAAAGTAAAGTAGAAATTGATGTTTGAAAGTTTTAATGTCTCAATATTACCAGGTGAAACGGACAAATTTTTGTATTTTTAAACTTAAATCATTAAAGTTGAAGACATTTATAATTGAAATGTACTTTCACCCCCATATTATTTCAATAATCGATAAAAATATAGTTAAATTTTATAAATATCTTGCCAATAATAGGGTCAATTCTATAAGAAGTGATTAAAAAATTAGCAGCCTGTCGTTAAATTTGACGAAGTTTCCGCTATTAGAAATGTTTTAATCTAATAATACATAGTCAAGATTATGATTCAAATTTCAACATGTATGGTTTTTCCGTTAGTACCTTAAAGCTTATTATGCATAAAGACTAGCAAAAATGGGTTAGCAGATTGTCTTATTTTTAACTGAGCGTTAAAATTTAACATTCCCTACTAATCTGTCTTTATTAAATGCATCCAAAAAATAAATCACCAAAACAAAGTAACAAAATCAGTATTTATTTCGAGAATGTGTCCCATCCGCATGTCGCATCAAAACATTTCACAAAGTCCACTGACCTGCGGGACATTTTCGGATTTCGAATACCTGCATATAAGCAATAAAGAACCCCAAAAGAGCGGCATAGTGTTCCCTTTCATGCTCGAAGCCGCACTGAGGTTTCGACAAATCGCCACCCTTGTATATGAGGGAGCCACCGCATAGGGACGAACTTTAACACACTTCGGCGAAAGAGACTGTGAACGTTTTCGAGAGACTTTTCTTTCACCTTCGACAAATTGAACGAAAATTTAGATTAATTATTTATTTGTTCTGTTCAATCTTAAGATGGGAAGAATAAACTTGGTAATGTATTAACTTCACATGGGAATATTTCAAGATGTCACCTTTGCTTGTTGTACATATTAAGAAGGACGAAGAAAAAGTAGACTTTTATATTTCTTTATATGAAATTTTGTTGGTACAGAAAAAGAGAGAGAGTCATTGCCCAATAAAAAACTTATTTCCCATTTTATTGAGCATCTCCGAAAAAAAAAGTCCGGCCGTAAATACGCGATTCAAACGAAAATACAAGAGCGGGCTCATAAAGCAAGTTCTCCCAATTACGTTCGGCTAAAACGTCCAGAAGAGGCAAAAAAACAGATTCATAAGGGTCTAATGTGCACCTATACGAACATAAAATTTGATATCACTCCCTCGAAGTTCAATAAATCGCAGAGAACCCTTAAAAACTTCCCTACAAAATAAAAAAACGAAAGGGTGAAATTACTAATTCCAACGCATATCTAAAAAATGTACTTCAAGTGTATAAATTCGTGCAAAATCAAGACAAAGAGCTGGGCTTTTCGGAAAAAGAAGATAGCAGCTCTAATTTACCAGCACCGTATTAGCACATTATTATAAAAGCGATGAGTCAAAAAATGTTTCTGGAAGAACAATAAAATTTAGACTAAATACCATTTTTTTAATGTTTTGCCATTCTAATTTTCCAATTTTTTTTCTGGTCGTACTCTACTCTTTTATCTCATTCATCTATCATCATTTTCTTCTCTCGAAACTTATAAGTGCTCTCCACCTAGCCGAAACCTTCATCCAAAGTCAGTGCGAAAATTTTAGAGGACCAATTGTCGGCCACCAAATTTACCGACAAGCTTTTTATGGATTTGTTTTTTATTTCATAATGATTTTAGATAAACCTACCTTTTAATTCGACTTGTTGTTAAAAATTAACTCGACATCTACTTAATACAATTCTGTGTAACTGTCTGAGTATAACCCTTATATATACAAAATTGAAATCGTAAAATTTATTAAACCCTACTTCCTACGCACACACGTTGTACCCAGGAATCGACAATCAAAGGGGTTTTAAATAAGTAAAAGCTTTTTTTAAAACCCTTCTGAATCGTCTCCGGCTCTTTCATATGAGCAAAAATTAAAAGGACTGACTTTGGGTATCTGATATAGCTTTCAAATTGTAATAAAGAGAAAAGTATATCGGACGCTAATAGGTTATTAAGTTTTTTCGATCTCGTTAATTAAAAAAAATCTAATAGTATACAGTGTGTTTGATGCACATAACTTTTAACGTTAACAAATTAATTAATTTGACACCTGGACGCTCGATATTATATGATAATATTTTTAATTTCCTTCCTTTACAAATAAAATTAAAACCGGTTTTTTCGATTTGAAATTAGCTACCGAACCTCATTGGATTCATTATAAATCTTGTGATTAAAGTTGAATGATTTTCAAAACTGATCATTTTGATAATATGAAAAACAGATTTAGTAAAAATATTTCATCTTAATTTTGATAGACAGAAAGTTTTCGTTATAGATGATAAATAAGTAGAATTGACTGCTCTAATTGGTCTGCAAAGTTATTCGAGTAGAGAGAAATAATATAAATCGATAATTACCAAAACCGAAATTAATGAAATATATCATAAGGCTTCCAAAACATATTTAGCGGATATTTATAATTCGATATCTCATTGGAGAGCATCGGGAGTCGATAGATTTTAATTTCTAAACTTTTAGACGTTCGCTTCGAAATTAATCACTTGTTAATTTAATTTTACCCCCGAAACTTTCCAATGTTTAATACATTTTGGCTTCACGAAATCGGTTTTGGTTTATATATATACACAGTGGGCCGAAATAAAGGAGAACATTTTTTAATTGAAAATATTTTTTTTGTTTTTCGGGCGATTTATTTTCTTTTCGCAGGGCTAATAACCCAACAGGTCCTCAACATGACTGTAAATTTGGAAGCAAAAATAATGCACATGGTCGGACTTGTGCTTTTTCGGCAGATGAACTATCCAGAACACTTCAGTGAAAAGGAAATTTTCCGAAATAACCGGATTCACGAAATACCATTTTTTTATTGAACAACATTTTAACACATTTATGAAAACAGTTTAGTAACTTTAAAACTTAGAGTAAAATATTATGAATGTGGCCACCATTATTGTTTACCACTTCTTGAAGTCGTCTGCACCATAAATTGATAGTCCCATTTATTGCAACCTGTTCAAAATTGTTCCAAACAAACTGCAATCTTTCTTTGAGCTGCTCGATTGTTTCAAATTGTTGTCCCTCATACAAATTTTGTTCGAAAATTCCCCAAATTAAATAAACAACCGGATTTAACTCTGGGCTGTTAGGTGGCCACATTCATACTATTTTTCTCTAAGTTTTAAAGTTACTAAACTGTTTTCATAAATGTGTTATTTGTTAAAATGTTATTTGATAAAACATTTGGTATTTCGCAAATCCGGTAATTTCGGAAAAATTTTTGTAATTTGTATATTTCTGAATTCACTCAATATCGAATAAAACCAATTTCTGTGCCAAGTGTAGAATTTTTTTCCAAAAATACTCCCTATTATTTTGAAGTTTTATAATGAAATGTGGTCACTTGATGAGTTTTCCTATGACATGTCTGTTTCCAATAAGTCTGTGTGATCATTAACCCGAATATATCGAGATATGTGAATAGACAATTAATCACTCTTTATGTTCAGATTAAGTGAAGTTAACAATTCAAATGTATCGATGAGCTAATAGCTTAATTGGTATGACTCATCGATTAAAACAAGCGATAATTTGCAAAATTAACATTCACTAATCGAATAATGCACCCAGCCTGACACGCATTCCATAACAAAACAGTTTTGTTTTTCCTTTTATTTTGTACTGGGGGAAATAAAACGAAACTCAACTAAAATTATCTGAGGATTTCTATAAGGTTATGGAACAGAAAAATGGATTTATATAAGCACACAATTTTTTAAGATAGCGGAAGCAATTAGTCTAGAACTCCATATTTTTATGAAAAGAAAAAAAATAATATGAAGCATTTGATGTTTGGTGTCCTTAGAAAAAACACGAAATATCCCATTTCGCATTTGTTGCTTAGCAGCCGATGCAAAAATGAAATTCTGTACAAAATGTGCTTGTTTATGATTGAAGATACGGTTACGAAATAAACATTTATCGAGATTGACGATATACACCATGGTGTTGAAGACATTTATGAAGCTCGCACCTTGGTGTACGATATTATTTGGTGCCAAACATAACTAGGTCAATAATAATAATAATCAAGCAATGCATCAATGCGTTCAAATTTTTTTTTTTTGTTATAAAAAATTAAAATTATAATTTAAACTATTATATTGTATAGAATGAAAAAATATTTGCCAGCTGTAATATGTAAATAACCGTTAAGTTCTTATTTTTTTTTTTCAAATTAATTTGAATTATATCGGTAACTGTGCAACCTACCAATCCTAAAAATATTGATAATAAACATGCTAAGGGAAAATTCACAAGAACACATGCACGCAAATTTCGTTTATTGCCAACCGCCATTATATTTTTTCGATGAAAACCTCAATATTCGATAAAATATCCTTTTTGGAATTTTCTATTATTTTGGCGAAGGTGCGTTGTATTGTCACAACCTAATACTAACATTAGTACGGAAACTAACAGTTAGAATGTGTTTGAAGCATTGGATTTGATAGAATTGTACAGACTAGTACATTTTCCGTTTCATTTTTATCGTTTAATAGATAGAGATTAAAAAAAGACAGAAACTAACGGTAATTGAATATATCTGCAGATGGTTTTGTTGTTTGATTGAATTTTACGAGTAAATCATTAAATTTTATTGTTTTATTATGCCTTTGCCTTTAGTCGGTGAGAAATGGATTTTCTAAATGAATTTTCAGCTTTATTGTACAACAAATTTCATTCATTATTATTTTAATAATAAGTTTTTGTTAATGGAATAAAAATTGAAATTCCAAATTACGTAAAACCCTTTCAATGATATTCTGTATAAAGATATTAGGTGCACATCAACGAAGCACAAGCTGTCATCTCTGTAACAATTGTAAAGCGCACATTTTTTTGTGTTGCTTGGCTATTCACACGTGCACATGCTTAAAATTGCGAAATAGATTACTAGAATCATGGAAAAATGTTATCTAGAATCACGTTTAATGCCCATATATACACCCATAAGCGTATCACATTGGGAAGATCAACTAACAACTATACGCAATTTAAGAAAATAAAAAAATTACGCGACACAAGTGCAAGAATGTGAAGTGTGCTACAGATTCTCTTATAACAATTGCAGGTGTACCACACATGTTGGGAAAAAAAGTAGATTCTTGGTATAAATTGATAATTGGTAGATATTGTTTGAGCTTTAACGAAATATTTGAGATACTTCCCTAACTTTTGTGATCAATTAAAAAGCAATTCAGGTAACTACAGTCCCATAATCATCTATTTATTTTTAATACTAAGTAGTTGTTCTGTCCATAACAGTAAAAGCAATTTTATTGTTTAAATTCGGATGATCTTTTTCCGCTGTTAAGAAAATTGTTATAGCAAAACAACAATTGTTGTAATAATAGCTGAAATAATGGTAATTGAAAAGTTAAACATCGTCACGCCATACACTTTGAAAATAATAATAATAATAATAAGATATTGAACTCAACTTCTACCACCGTACACTAACTGCCGACAAGTAAATTCACTTCGTCGATTTATGGGTTACCGAAAATTCCCTTACCCTTCCTATCGTCTGGCGAGTTCTGGCTAGTTTAAATCGAGAAAGTGTTGAGTACAGGGATAGCACGCAATGCTAATGTGGTGCTGATCGAAATTTCGGAGATATAATTTTTGTTTTGTTTTCTTTTTTGTGAGCAGATCATTGTTTTTGCGTGAGCATTAAAATATTTATACATATTTTTATTATAGAGTTGTATTTAGTATGAATATTATTGTGACTTATTTCATTGCAAAATGCCTGGAGTGGTATTGTTCTGTTGATGATTGTCGCAGTAAACCGAGAGAGGGAGACCGTTTTTTAGATGCGCAAAAGACAAAATTAGGTAAAAATAGAGGTAATTTAGTAGTATACAAGTAAACATTTTTTATTTTCTATATATTGCAGATGTGAAACTTGGAAAAATGCTTTGGTTTTTAAAGGAAACCACCGATATGCCAATATAACGGTGGAACAATGTTATAATAGGATAAAAATTTGTAATTTTCATTTTTGCTTAATACAAAATTTGAATTGCTTAAAAATACAGTTAGTTCTATTACTACAAATAATACCTATACTCCTCTAAAAGTGTTTACGACTGATTATAGAAATATAAAAAGTGTGGATGGGAATGCACTGGTATACGTTACTGGATACCTACTTAAAAATTGTTTATTGCAGCATTCCTGTAACACTTGCTTAGAATTTATTAAGATAAATGATCTAGAAGAAGAATCTACCGTTTTTATAAAATATAAAGATTATAGTGTTTCATCCAACATTTGAAATATGGTTGTGGCTCCCAAAAATTTTGTGGAACTCGTTATAGAATTGGAAAAAACATTTATAGATCAATTTAATAAAATAGCCCCTGAATAATATGGTGTCGGTATGAAGCTTAATAATAGCTTTAAGAATGTTAAATTGTGTCATCCTTGTACACATTTCCCAGTTGATTATTTTTATTCATTGTATTCAAGATTACGTATTTATTATACACTGAAATTTGCTAATCGTAACATTAAAACTGAAAAATTACAGAAACATGACTCCAAACTAAGTACACTTAAACATTTGCAATCATTACTTTGGTAAACACAACAATTTAATCAATAATTTAGTTTATCGAATCTTAAGGTTTAATAAATGAATTTTCCTATAAATAGTAGTATTTTGTACCCTGAAAACCTGTATCGGATTGTGCCGTAAATCAGTAATACACGTATTTAACCACACGACTGTCCCTCGTAACTGTTGTATTATGATATGACGCAAGTGAATTTACCTGTCGGTAGTTAGTGTACGGTGCTTCTACCTCATAGTAGAAGAAAAATGTTTTCGATCGACGCCACTGTATTTAATGAACCAACTAAAACGACAGCAACAATAAATAAAAATTAATAAACAACAAATTATCGAACGATGAGGATATGACCAATATTGATGTTACCCTTTAGATGTTGCTTCCTGCTCTACTCTCTGGGCTTCGAATATTATAACAAACGAATACACACACACATTGATGTTGATGTAATTACGTTTAATAGAAAGAGAACAAAATACAATGGCACTGAACGAGAATCAATTGGTCCCAATAAACGAATTATTCACTTATATTCATAAATATATGATTGATGATTAGTAAATTGTTTTACACGTCATATCCGGTTATCAACGGTAATTTTCATAAAAAGCTTTATAGGAGTCACATTCAGAGATGAATCAAGAAATGATAAAACGTAAATAAATTTATAAATTTATTCTACCTATTTCCCACGAAAAAAGTGGGTTAAACTTGACATTCACTGGAGTAAAAAAATCTCTTAAAAGAATTCCAAGTTTGTAGACGGCCGAGGACCTTAAGAAAAAGATTTTTCTGTCTGGTTTTTCGAAGAGGGAATTCCGACCCCAATTTGCTACCGATCACTTACCGATACTGAATGGCAGGAACGTGAAAAACTTCTCTCCTCTCGGCAGCCCTTACAAATTTAGGACTATCTCAATCGAGTCACTTCTCGCCCCAATTTTATTGAGAAGATACCGGAAATTTTTCAGACGTGCATAAAAAAAAGTTGAATCTTTTGGGTTACTTCCTTTTCGGGTTGTTTTTTTTTTCAACTTATATTTAAAGAGGGATAACCAGGTGGGAAACTTCAAAGTTGATTCAATCTTTTTTTTAAATAGTTTAAACTTATTTTTACAGATGTCTCTTAGAAATCTATAATTATTTTCAATTAAGATTAATATGTACTTTAGTTTAAATTTATACCGTCTACAATGTCTACATGTCTGTGTTGGAATAAGTGACAGCTGTCAGACAGTGGAGGGAAAGCTTTGGATTAAGAATATAACTGAATGACAGATTATTCATCAAAATATCAATTTCTGATTATTGTTGGATAAAAATGTAATAAAATATATGTTTTCACTACTAGCTTTGAAGTTGACAACTATTGCTTCTTCTGGCCAACTCAGAAGTTGAATTTCTCTATTAGTGGTTAATAATTTTCTATTATTAACCTAGGTCAATAATGGACAAATTCACTGTATAAACACCAACAGGAAAAAAATCGTATATATATGGGTTTATACATAAAACATAATGTATTCATAGTCGCATTGAATGATAATAATTGTTTGGCAACTTTTATCCCCATTAATTTCAAGGAATTAAATCGAGGACTTAACGTAATTTGATTTGGCAGGGAGTATACGAAAATCTTCGGAATCCACCATAGAGCAAGAAACGGAGAGTATTGTTTATTAATCCTCAGTTAAAATCTGCTATACTTTAGTTCTAACTCAGTAGTTTCGAGTAACATTCTCCAATCTTCTATCTCTCTCCCATGCTGTTAAGTCGGTCTTTTTTCCGTGAAGCGAGCGTATAGTAAAGAGAAAGAGAAACGCACAGCTCCGGTTCAGGAAAATACAAGATCTTTTTACTAATTACAATTTTATTAAAAAAAAAAGAAATTATTTCACTATTTTTGATATTTATTACATTTATTTTTTGTGGAATTCAAAGAATTAGAGTTTTAAATGGTATAGAGTTGATTTGGAATTCCAAATACCTAAAATGAAGTTTCAGTAAAAAGATGAAAGTGCAAAAATTATTAATAATTAGGGAGGGGAATAGGGGATTTTTCGGAAATACTCGAGCGTGGCAGTTGAAGATATGAGAGATACCTTAGACCTAATAGAACAACTTTGGAAAGTATTAGCGAACTTGTAAAAAAAACGTTAATCCGGCATTCTCGAGCGCGATTTTATTTTTTTTTAGAACTTTTTTTTGCATTTTCAAAAATTTGTCGTAACTTATCGTCAGTTTTTTTAAGGGGAGCTTCCTTGGGGCCTACTTAACACTCCTTCCGAAAATCTGACGCGCTCGAGTAAATTTTTTTTTCCGGATTTTTGACTACCTTATATGCCTATCCCCACCACGCAAACCGGTAGATTAGTATAGTAGATTTTTATCAGAGGCACTTGGGGCATATGTGGTATGAATATCTGACGCGCTCGAGAATGCCCAAGTAACTGTTTTTTTTTACATTTTTGAAAAACCGTACACGTCATACCCACCGCTAAAATGGTTTTTATCATACGAGCTTTTCTTTTCGAAATTACTTCATCTTTCGCGACCTCTCCTCCCTAACTAGGTATAAGGGAAAAGAGTATAAAAGGTAGATATATTGAAAAATGTATAAAAATTTGAAGGAACATGTCTGGATCCGTTCCTGGTGTGTGTGAAGGAAGAGTTCTGCAAGATCGTTAAGTTAGGCAACAATAAATCTGGGTGTATTGTAAGATCCATCAGTGCATAAGTAAGCTGGTAATAGCGAAGGGGGTAAAATAGGGTAAAACGGTTAAACGTTATAGAACGCGTACAATATGACAAGTGAAAATAATTCAAGTGGAATTCTTACATTCTGCGACAGTAAATTAAATTATAACTCGATGTGCAACTATTTAGAGGTGTGGTGGTATAAAGGGGCGGGCGACCGGGATGGGATTTTCCTCACGTTTTGTTGGCAATCTTCCACATTAATTACATTTCAAATAACAATCACGTAAGAAATCGAAAATTATATTAAACAATAAGAAAAGCTTTCGGAGTAATTTTGACTGTTGCTTTTATTATAAAGCACACACACTATGTTAGGATTTCTCTCATTTTCTACCTTAATTATTATTATTATTATTATTATGAATAAGAATTACCGCATTAAATAAGTGATTGTCTAGAGCAAATTGAATTTTTTTATTTTTTTATTTTTGTTCGAAATAATAAAGCAGAGGGTCATTCCTTTCTCCTCGAAAAACTTTTCCGTTTTAACAAAGCAATTCACGCTTTTAAGTAATGCTGTTTATCCCGTAAAAAGTTTTCTGTAGTGTTTAGGCGGAATTAAAATTTTACGTATTCATGAAGTTTTTTTTTTTTTCTTCACCCCCCTGAAGTTCATCATATATATCAAAACATTATTTTTTTCTTCTTCTTCGTTTTGATTTAAGAAAAAACAGCAATACAGTGAAAAAAAAACTATTAGATCGCGAGATAATATTTCATACTTTTACGTAATATTGACTGTTACCGATACGCAAGGTAAAATCTTTTGTAATAAAAATAACAAAAAGAAATCATGATTCATAATGAATTTTACATTGATTGATAATCCTAAAACCGGATATAAAACAAACACAATATACCTAATAGTTGCATCTAGATTGTGAAAGTTGAAATTAATTCAATAAAAAAAATACAATTCGTACCAAAAAGATATGAGAGCTAGAAAAACCTAACCAAAAATAAAGGAGATGTCTCCTAGTGACCTATTTATGTATTCATTTATTTACGGGTATAACACCCAGTATTTTATAAAAACAAGGACAAAATAGGTTAAGCGTGTAAAATAAAATTTAAGCTTAATATAAATAAAAACAATTATGACAAGGAACTCAGTGAACAGTAACAACAAAAATTAATAATCACAATACAATATTAAAATACCATTTTAAAATAATGCAATCCCAATCCTTTACTAAGAAACCTCCCATAATTACATCTATGTAATGGAGCTGCAAAAGTATGATTATTTCTTGTGGACCTATAAGGGACATGGAAACCAATGCGGGATAGTAATTGCGGGCAGTCTATATTATAACTTCCTGAAAAGGACAGGATGGACGATTACCTAGGAGGACAACTCCTCGGGAGGATGTACAATGGGTCACATGTGGCCTAAGTGCTGTGAGCCTGCACTCATTCTCCTTTCTCTACAGATATTTTTTGGATACAAATAATATCTTGATTGTTTTTGCTCTGTTTTCAAACAACACATCGAAAGAAGACTTTATTTTATAAACCTTGAAGATTAGATCTCAGTAGAGTACTACTACTAGTGTGGTCACTTTGGAACAGATAAATAATTCCAGAAGACATTTTAAAATTTTCCTTTTGAATACCAGATCCAGATGTATTGTATAGTTAAGTAAACACATGTATATATATATATATCACTAAAAATAATTCAACAGTATGGAAACCGCACATACAATGTCTTAGGTTGAGCTATAAAAGTGAATTTAGAGCTGCTAATATTATTATTATTATTATATCATTTTACTTAGTTGCTCTTCAAGTTGATGACAAAGTAGAACTTTATACGTTTCGTACTTATTTAATGGACACTTAAATTTATTTTTCTTACAGTTAATCAGTTCAAGATGTTCAATTTCTCTTTGAATAATTTTGAATAATTCTTATTCACAATTAAAATTTGTTTTTTGTGACCATATTTTGACAGAATTATCTAATCTAGCTATTGAATCGGATATTATAGAGCCTGTATACACGTATCTTAAATAAATTATTTGTGAGGCGTTAAACTTTTATTAAGGTTTTATTAGATTGTACAAGATCATCACTAAGGTGCTAAATACTTCGATAAGATTTTTACATTAGACCTTCATAAAATGAGAACCGTTTTTGTGGGAAAATTTTACTTGGTAGTATAATAAACATGGAATCACTTTTTTCATGTGTGTGAAGTTACCGATTTAATGGCAAAATATTAAAGAGATTCAATTTAATTTATAACGTCTCAATGTGTCGGTCGTATACAAAACGAAATGGCGGATCTATTTCGAGAAAATGATATGGATCTTCAATCGAAATATCCATATGCTGATAATAAAAAAAAATAAAAGTCACTAATTGCAACCGAAACTATTTCAAAAATGAAATCTAGCGAGTCAGGCCGTTTGGTTAAATTCGAATTCCTTTGTGAGAAGTATTTTTAGCCTATAAACATATAAATGACATCTGTTCTCGTGAAGATTCTCCAATAAAGATAGGTCGATATTAATGAACAAGCTTAATGAACGTCATATATAATAAATTTCGCTGCGTAAAAAACCTCCGGCTTGAAAAATAATTTAATAGCTTCTTAAACATGTGTTTAAAGGGGGTTATATATTTGAGATATTGAAAACACATGTGTGTGCTTTCTTCCTTTTGATATGTCTCAATGGGCAGACTACATTTTTATTAAATAATTCAGTCTATACTTCACAATACCTATAAAAAAATTAATGATTTTAACAAAAATTTATATAAATATCAATTTTTATCACCTTTCTGTATCTGGTAGAATAGGAAGGGTGAGTGTAGGCTCACAGCACTTAGGCCACATGTGACCCATTGTACATCATCCCGAGGAGTTGTCCTTCTAGGTCCTTCCGAGGAAGGTAGACAGGTCACTAGGAGACATCTCCTTTTTTATCACCTAATGTTAGGTGATAAAGCCTGTATATGCATTACAGGAGCAATGAGAAAATGCCCTACGACAGCCATGGAAGTAATTCTCAACCTCACCCCTCTACATATGGTGGTGGAAAGCGTTGCAGAAAGAACAAGATAGAGAGGGAATCATTAAAAAAACACCTCCTCACTTCTTAGAAATCAGACAATCTGGGACATGCCACAAGACGGTATGATGAAAAAGTATAACTTTTCAAAGAAATTCGTTACGGAATTGAGCAACAAGAAGGAATGGGATCCCCAAATACCATTACCAGACTTGGAAAGAATTGGCTCAAAAGCAATAGAAGGAACTAGGATAGGAGTGTTCGGGCCAGGAACCAAACACTCTGAAAGCTTGGGAAAAAACCCAAGTATCTTTCAAGTGGAAATCCACGCCATAAGAAAGTGCGCCCAGTTCAATATTGATAAAGGATACAGAAGACAAAGGATTATCATAATGTCGGATAGTCAAGGAGCCATTAAAGCACTGAGCTCTTGTGTAATCAGTTCCAAAATGGTGTGCGGGATTGCCTAGACAAACTCAATGAACCAGGCGAGAACAATATAGTCACCTTACTATGGATTCCAGGACACACTGGAAGATCAAATGTTGAGATCAAATGAATGCGTAAGTCAAAGTAAAACTGCGCTAAGAGTTTTAACAGGGATCCTAACGGGACATTGTCGCCTGAATGGAACCTAAAAAAGCTCAAAATAGTGAAGGAAGAAAAATGTAGATTTTGTGGCATGGAAGAAGAAACCTCCATCCACATACTTTCCAACTGCACAGCACCTGGGAGATTACTGAATTGAAGAGGAACATTTACCCAAGTTGAAGCCTGCAGTCATCCTAAAATTCCTCCGGGAAATAGGACTAAAGGAACTGCTAGTTTCTGAGACTCTCCTCAGAAACTGAGCAGAAGTAAGGGGGCATACACATATACACGCATATACATACATACATCACCTAATCTGGAAGTCTAACATTGCACGACTCGATTCGAAAATATATTCAAGGATCAACTCTACATTATTGATATTGGTATAAGAAATAAATTGAATCCTTAACCTCGTCCAACAAAAAAAAACTAGCGAAATAATATAAATTCGAAACCAAAGAAGAAAAAGTACACCTCCTGTCGCGTACCACATGCCAATATAGCAGGTCAAATAAAACATATCAGTAATAATATAACAAGAGAGTGAGAATAAATTGAAAATAACTTGACAGATTTTTTTGAAAACTTTGAACAAGTTTGAACAAAATCTGTCAAATTATTTTCTAATTTATGGAACTCGCGAGTTATATTTGACTAGATTGTTTTATGATTCACAAATTTTTACTATAAAACTATCATAAAATTACTGAAAAATTCAATTCTTTTCTTCCAATGTTATAAGCCCAATCTTTCAAAATCAATGCCAGAGTAGCTGTTGTAGTAGATTGATCCAGAATATAATGTCTTTCTCAGGTGAAGGTCTTAAACTGTCTCCATATAGACTGATTACTTATTAATTAGAGTATTTTTCGGAGTAGTTTCTAAAATCTTTTTTGTTATTTCTGCATTAGAAAAGGTACTAAACCGATAATTTTCACCCATTTTTTATATCGCGTTGACACAATTAGGTAATTACTTGCTAGGCAAATAAAAACCACAGTGATTATTCCCACTATAATAATGACATACTTGGTTGAAACTTACCCTTGTGACAAATAAAGAAGCTAAGAAACGTCAAAAAATAATCGCAGAAATAAAGTGTTAAATTATTTTCTGTATCAATAGATACCTACACGAAAAAACTTATTGATGAGAAATATTCGTTGGTGGCCGAATAAACTTTTTTTCTGCGTGTAAAATACAAAAGTTCGTTCGAGATATCGAAAGCATTAAGAATGGAAAGGAAAACAAAGCTTTCTAACAAATTCGACAAATCGTAATACTTTTAAGCCGTTATGTTAAGATCATTTGTCAACATCATTTCGAGTCATTAAAAATTTCAAATAGATTTATGGGAATCAGTAAGGTGTGGGCGCTATCAATATGTTTAGTTTATTATTTATTACTCACCGAGCTTTAGTCTTTTTGGACAAGTAATTTAGGTGAGTCACATCGCTTAAATTTAAGTGTTGATCGTTGTCATTGCTGTGTTCTGTTGCCAAACACGATTTCTACAATAACATTCGATTTGCTTGCTATTCTCGGATTGCTATTGAGATTTTTTTCTTGTTTTCGAATAATAATTATCAAGGAAGAATTTATTTATTAAAAGGTTGCACTCGAAATATGAACAAAGATAAATACGCTGCGTAGTTATTATTATTTTTATTATAGTATTATACATGGGCGTAGATTAGAGGGAGTAAGTAACTTCAAAGTTCAATACCTACCTCACAAAAAATGGGATAATGAGCAGAATGGCTTCCGATCCAGGAAAAATACCCAGATACGCCAGTGCAAACAGTTTTGAAAAAAAAAAAATTTACAAATCATATTATCTATATGAAATTAAAATTAAAACTTCTCTCGAAAATGTCTAGATGTTAATTAAACAGATGATATTCCGCATATTATCTCGAAGAAGAAGTTGGTTCTTCACACCTCTCGCAATGAGACGGAAGATTTTAAAATCGAGCAGAGACCGTACCAAGACAAAAGATCGCGAGATAGAGAGAGTGAACAACACAATACAAATGAACATCACTTCGCGTTTTATTGCCCAACTATACGTTTATATACATCAACAGCCAGTCCAACGATACGGGGGGTGTTCGAAAAATTTCCCTATAGTCGCCATTTTTTAGTGGATAGACAAATATGGTTTAAAACATACTTGTCAATGACATTAAGATTAAGACTTGATAACGATTTCAGGGACGAGGCTTCACCTGAGTCGGTAATATGTCCTCCTGACTGTATTATTAAGTTTTTTGATGGTTTTAAGTTAGTAGATAATGTTAAAGAAGAAAGGAAACTACTGGTGAAGTTTGAAAATCAAAATTTTCTCATTTTTGAGCGCGTTGAAAAGATTTTTAAGTAACAAACAGTGGAAAATATTCAAATAGACCCTCGTATAGATACATATATGAGGGGAACAAAAATCATAAGAGCCGGTGTAGGTATGATATGTATCGTTGCAAGGCCAACCTGAACCTGATGTTGTTGAACGCGACTCTCGACGGTGTTTCTTCTCCTCTCTCTCGCCGCCACATCAAGCATTATTCGATCGAATTTGCCACTCTGTGGAGATGAAAAAACAAAAGACGATCGGCCACTGTGTGCGGAGTTACTAGAAGCGGACACGGCGGACCGGACAATTGCGCAGACTAGCGGCACGAGACAAAACTATAATAAAATTGGAAATCGCGCGGGCGGCAGCGGCGGCTTGAAGGGAGAGGGGGGGAATCCTGTGTCGACGGTAGAAAAAGAGTTGAAAAATATTGAAGGAGGAGGTTCCGATATCGAGATCCACCTCCTTTCTCCCCTCCCAGATATACTTTTTATTTCTCTCCCTGATGATCTGCTCTTGCCTTGCCCAGTCAGCCTCCGCATACTTTTTGTATTTTATATTATTATCTATATATATATATTAATTTTATATATAGCCGAGTTTTTGCGATTATATTACTCCAACAAATGAAATTATCTAATAAGACAATGTATAGGTCCTTCATTAGTCTTAGGTAGGCCACCCAAACATATCGCTATAAAATATTTAATGGATCTTACAAAAAACGGAGGCATAAAAAAGTTCTCTTTGATGTTAAGACAAACTTTTCAATATTGACAATAATAACGTTCATTTCTTTCTGTTACAGGTGAGATTGGTTCAATTTATCTAAGAAAGAAATAGGCTGGTAAGTAAAAAGTCAATAAATATCGATAATAAAAACGAAGCTAAAGCAAAACTACAAAAATGTGGGGGTGCAGATGAAAAATTTGAAGACGCATCTATGGTAGGTAGAAAAAATATTCACAGCTCTACAAAAAGAAACTGTGAACTAAATTTTGGAACCGAGCATAACAATGTAACGAAGATATTGCGTATTATAATTTAGATGCAACACATTATCAATATATATTCCTGGAATACAAAACAAAGTCCTTGATAATAATAATTGTGATAACTCATCGGAAAAAGCAAAAAAAAAATGCATTCCATATCGATTTAAGAGTAGGAGTTTTATTTAGCCGTTGTCGATAATTTTCAAATAATTTGCTCTACATTCTTCGATCGTGACTGGCAAATCACATCACGCAAACTAAACTAACAATTAATCTGTGCATATACACACAATAAGTCCCTTATTCTTTTTATCGTTATAGCAAAGTAATCAATAAGCACAATAACGCCGTTATATATAAACATCGCTATCGAAATGATCTGAACTGAATGGTACATACTTTTTTCGTTGATTTGATTACAATGGATATATACAGCCGCAGGATTGGTTTCAGGATCCATTCAATCAATAATACATTGAAAACACGAAGAAAAGTAAACATTAAATTACCCCAAACAAAAACTAGTTTCTGTTCAAGCCTTGAACCAAGATTTATCTTATGCCTCGACAGATGACAATATTATCCTGAGATGTTTTAAAGCGCACGACAGGAGCCAAGGAAGCGGCTGGACTAAAAATTTTAGGACCCAGTGACACCTACGGCCTAACGACTTCGACAATTGCGGAACTAGCCAAACGTTACACCCATGCTCAATCCCTTAAGAGACGGGATGGAACCTAAGGATGCAGTCTTGCCAGGATCACCCTTGGCGACCCTGGAAAGCTGGAACAGAGGAAATATTTGGCGATGACCAGGAAAAACCTACGTTTAACAGTAGGATTTCTGACTGGCCACTGTCAACTAAGGAAACACCTCCATACTATGGGGCTAGTGAACACACTTCTATGCAGGATGTGTAAACAGGAAGATGAAACTCTTATGCAAGTGTCCGGAGTTATCGTCAATATAAAGGAGATGTCTCCTAGTGATCTGTCCACATTCCTGAGCCTGTGAGCCTACACTCATCCTCCCTACTCTACAGATACAGAGAGAGAAGCTAGTTTCGGTAAACAAACAATTACCAACATCAGGGTATGAAAGAAAACACGTAGATGACTTGAACCTTTTTAAAAATTTGTTTATTGAAAACGTATATATTATTTTACGCTCGAAAGACATTTTAATAAATTAAATTGGAAATTGGAAGGCTAAACTATAACATCTGAAGTTGCAATTAATGAAGTAACACAGACTGCTGGGAGAAGAGAGAGGATATAGGTATATATTTCAATATAAATTCCTTCCAATTATATGTACGGTTCAGGTATTTATTAAGATCTTTGATTCTGCCAACCCTTTTCACTTGACAAATCGCTAAAAAATACGGTTAATCTCACGCTAGAATTGGCAAAAGGATGATAGAGCTAAAGAGGAGTCGAATATCTCTATTCAATGAGCTTCTTTATCCTATACAACACGAGCGCTGTATATTTTAGTACGATACGAGATTTTTTTTATCCACCAATTTATAAATATTCAATTTCATACCAAAATCGTCCTTAAATATTGAAAAAAAAATTGGGTTTTTGGCACCATCTCGTTAAATACTATCCTAAAAAATTTTTTGTTTTCTAAAAACAGTTTTAAAATAACAGATTCTAACCCTAAATTACGTAGTTTACCATCAACCACTAATAATTCAACCCAATAAGACGTTTTTATCCTCCCCTGTAAAATCAGTCAAACTGGACTTCCGACATTTGCAAATTAGGGTAATGAAATGCAATTTGAACCGCATGCATCAGCATACCGTTGTAAGTGTACCGTGAGTCATACTAGATATATCTAATTATCAGGATCTTCTTTCAGGTGTTGCAAAAACGTTCAGATCCCTGCCAAAAGAGAGCTGCTCTTTTTGTTAGTTTATCTGCTATTATTTCATTTCGTTCTATTCTACATTGAGTTTTTGCAGGTATTCCCATGCCAAATTTGCTCACCCGGTATATTCAATATTCATTTTTCTTCATATTATAAATTTTTTTTTTATTTCTTATCGGATATAAAAGGATTGAAATGAATCCTTTTCGTTTGGATCTCTAATTGAAATCAAATGTCACTTCGTTTGGTAATTCATCAATATTTTAAAGGGAGACGGGGTGAAACAGACCAGAGCTATCTATATACAGAGGGCACTTAGTTAATTAGAAGATATCTAATTAAGTTATAGGTTTTTCTCTGAATAAGAAGGATCGGCTTTTCCCTTATATAAAGTTGGATATAGTAATTAAGAGAAGCCAAGAGGAAAGTATTTGAAAATCGACAGCAGATTTTCCCTTAACTTTGCCATCATTGAAATTAAAAGTAGATTACTTTTAAAAACCGCGAAATTTGAGTGAAAGAAATCGGTTTAATTTCCTAATCAACTTTAGTTGATTTGCCAACTTTTTTAACTGAAATGAGTCGAGAAAGAAATTACTTTTTTTTCGATATTTTTGTAGATTTTATAAATATTTTTTCATCTCTTGCAATTTAACTCGTAAGGAATTTTTAAATCAGTGATTAATAAATTCCGATACCTTGACAAAAATGTAATTTGTTTGCAAAATTAGGTGTATTGAATGCGAAGCAGGAACAATAAGTAAATCCGGGAAGAATAATAATAATCCATCGGGAAATTTTCAATTAAATAAGATATGTAGAATATTCGACAGAAGAGAGAGAGAGAGTGAACAGGTCTTGGATATAAAATGAATTAAAACGAAGGTAGTAGATATCGGAAGAAAATTTCACATCCGAATCTGGGAATCGGCGGAATTATCACTAATTTTATTAAATTAACGTCGAGAGGTAGGCGCACGGAAACATGGAAATCTAATAATAAACTACTGTCTGAAGTTGCAATTAATCGAGTTAGATATTTCAATATAAATTCCTCGCAGTTTATATGTAACAAATTTTCGAAATTTCGAATGTAGTGAGATGATTAATAGAAGAACAGCAATCAATAATTCATTTTAAATCACTGCGAGAACAAAAACATATATAAAGCCCATAAGCATACAAAGACTACTTCAACCTACATTAAAAAAATAAAAAATACCCACCGGCAGACCCTACAAAAGACACATTATTGTAGTCTGGTATAAATAAGTTGACGAGATTTATACAAGAAGTACGTCGCAGTGCACCGTTCAATGTATCAAACGGAGATAGTGAAACGAACGGGGGTTGATACGCAGACAACGATGTAGGTGTAGATGAATGAAATTATAGTATATGAATCAGTGTCGAGGTGTGGTAGTACACACAGAAAACCATAAGTTTGATAGTTAATTCTTTTTTAGAACACAACATATTACGCGCTGGGTCATTAGTACCCATCAAAAGAAAAGTAAATACCGACGGAATGGGTCGTTTATCACGCAGACAATATGCCATTCACTTATAAAAAAGAAACTTATCTGGAGTGGTTAGTTTACGTAAACGTAGAAAAATATAAAAGGAAGGCGAATTTCTTTAAAAAATGTGTATTACATGGCCTTTGTCAAATCTCAATTATGTCAAGAGTCAGTGTGAAGAAATTAAAAGAAAAAGGTGGCCACCGAAATTGTGAAAATCGAAAAATTGGAGTATCGAGCCATCATCAAGTACCTGTATTTAAAAGGGTTAAGGGGCAAGCAGATTTACGAAGATATGCTTAATACTCTTGGTGATCAAAGTCCTTCGTCCTCTCCGAGACCTAAGAAGTTTCGTGTCCAAAAATCTGCTGGAAAAGTTCTCGTTTCAATTTTTTTGGGATTGCCATGGAGTAATCATGATTTATTTTTTGAATAAGGGTAGAACAATAATAAAGGTGTTTTGATTTTGCAGGACAACGCCCCTGCACACAAATCTTAAGTTGCCATACAAAAAATTCGTGATTTTGGGTTTGAATTACTAGAACACCCCCCTTATTTACCAGATTTGGCTCCGTCCGACTATCATCTCTTTCCTCAACTGAAAAAAAGTTTAAAAGGTCGTAAATTTTCTTCCAACGAGGAGGTACTAAAAGCTCTGGAGGTCTGATTTGCAGAGCAAGAAGAAACATTTTGTTTGAAAGGTCTGAAAGGCTGTAATAAATGTATCCAATTAAGGGGAGAATATGTTGAGTAATAAAATGTTTAGACATTGAAATCTTGTTTGGTTCTATAGTTTTTCAATATACATAAATGTACAATCACAGTATCCCTCGTATCTAAAAACTGTTCGTCATCGAACACTGAATCACCCTTCATTCCCGGTCAATATGCAAAATAAGTACAGATATAGATCACCCATTATGACATGTATATGTATAGCGAGAACACGGGGGTGCTCGTGCACCCCCACATCATATAACACAAATATCAAAGACAAAACAATGTTCTTGTAGAGCCTTTATTGTTTGAGTTTTGATAGGAATTTATTACTTGGGCTGTCAGGGAATAAATCCTAAGAGTAATGTTTTTAAATATTGGCTACACACCGTATATATACGATACGATACTTTTTAGGGGGTTCCGGAGAGTCTGAATATTTTATGAGATATATCGCAGATATGAATATTCAGACATCGCCGAAATATAATACACTGTGTATGGTGCTATGCACAATGCACATATTAAAGAAGGAAGAAAAAGTTTCTTTTTCAATTTAGAATAGAAAAAGAAATACGTCACGTAAGGTGGGGTTGTGAGTGATATTAAAGTTTTTTAAATCCATGTTTTAATGACGTTTTAGTTAAATCGTAAAAAATGTACAGTTTTTTTTATACGCATTAGTTCGGAATTGGCAAGTTGTAGAAATTTCAATATGAATACATATAGAAGACCAGAACAGACGTTGTGAAGTTGATTCAAAATAAAGCGAAAGGGTTGAGATGACGAAGCCGAAAGGACTGTTTTAAAGGGTTGAAATTGGTAAAATAAGGGAGAGCCACCCCTAGAAGACTAATTAGTAATCAAAGTGTGACAAAATTTTCGATGAGGAAAAGCTCAAAGTAGAGAAATTCCCTTCATTATTAATCTTTATCTCTGAATGGTGAAATTTGACATTACTGAATGAAAAATTGCAGCTATTTCTGGAAAATTCGATATTCTCATTTTCCACCGCGTCTCCGATGAAATGTAAATACATTTTCGTCATCAAAAAGGGTAAATGGAAGCACTTTATATAGTTTGAGACGTCTGAAAAACTGAGCTATATATTTTTTTATAATAAACAAAAAATGTAGTGTTGCCGCCTCTCGAACATAGCTCTGAGACCAGACGAGAGAAGTTTCTTTTTTGAGATTATTAAAATCTTGTTTATTGGGTTCAAATTACGAGAAAAGCGAGACGAGACAGCGATTCTCGATTCTCGACTCGAGGCAACGCTAAAGAAATGTGAGAATTGTGTTGTTCAGTTGATCATTTAAATTAGTAGGTCTATTATAGTCGATAGTCAAAAATTTAAATGCCATTCAAATACCCTTTTGATCTACAGGAAATCGAACAATGACTAGGAATTTCTTTGTAAGAAAAAAAAAATCGCGTGTTTTTTTTTACGCGCGACATCTGAATGGACTTTTGAATGAAAAATTTTCGTTAAATACTACTAGGTTGTGGGAGTCTCTTTTGTTTCTAACGAAGTTTATTGTCAATCGTTTGCATGGAGCATTCGATGTGACATTTAATACTTTTTCTTTAGGGTAGGAGGCACATTTTGTATTTCATTATTTTTATTCGGTAATTAGGCAAAATGCAAATAAATAATAATAAAGCGAACGAACGGATATCCTTTTGTTTATTATGCTAAATATCGTCCCCACACAGAGTAGGTATTCATACAATATACAATTCTAAATCGTTTTAATTTGTTAAAATGCGAAACTGTCTCAAATTCTCTTCGATATCAAATTTCCTTTTAAAATATCGAAATTCCAACAAACTCTAAATTCGCACACAGTTATGGAAATTCTCGAAAATCATTTCAATTCATAAATTGAAACCCCGAAATCGGATTAAAATGAAAATGTGCATGTATATTGAATATTTCGTCTTTGTCTTTATAAGGCTGTCAAAGATTATTAATATCTTCAACTTTAGAAAAGCAAAGGCGTCTGCTGGGTACACTTTCCCCCTTTTTCCCTAACCCTTATATTATAATATAGTATGTAGGTATAGTGAAATATCGATTAGTAATTATCAAATGTCAATAACTGTTTAGGGCAACCCTTTTAATAAGCGAGAAGCATTTTTGCTTGCTTTTCGAAGGAAATTTTATTTAATCCGACACTTTTAATACTTGAACCTCTTTAATATGGTGATGGACTAACAAAGTTGGGGTTCGTCTTTTCATCGAAGACGCCGTGTTGTTGTCTTTTATATAAACAAGTTTTTATGTTTGTGAAAACATTTTTGCTCGAATAATTCAGTCGACTTTCTTATTGGATCTCCTGTACTCTGTACCATATGAAGAAATTATTTTCCAAACATTTCAGTTATTCATCTTCTTAGTCAGAAGCCTTTCTACCTTTCGATCTTCTCTCAAAAAATTTGTTGAATGCTTTTTCTAGATTTATATTAAATTAGAATCTTGTGCACATCTTTATTGGTTCTGAGAGTATACTATCGTCAACTCCTGTTGCTATTTTTAAATTTCTCATTGTTTCTAATTCAAACCTGTTCAGAGTAGGTGTAGGTATGAACTTTTCGAAACTAGTTCAAGATAATGTAAATTGTCCATTGTTTTTTTTACGATCAAATACGACTTTCGAACATTTGATAGTATAATAACAATAAACCAAAATAAAAATTACTTATGTCTGTTATCCAGGCAATGTTAATATCTACCATGACAATAATAAGAAATACACGAAAAATAAAAAGTTTTACGATCGATTTTGTCCCAGTATTCGAAACATTCCTCGAATGACATAAATATAAAAACAGACCTGAGTGTTCGTGATGAAATTTATATGGATGGCATCTGATCAAATCAACCGTGGCAGCTGACGTTTGATACAATTGACGAACACCTGTTTGTGATGCAAACATATATTTGTTATCGATTGACATCTACCGTCGATATCCTTTTCAACAAATTAAAAAAAAGACCGTTACAACAAGTAACTACCAAAAAATGAAAAAAAAAAAAAAAAAAAAAAATCCAAATTGGAGACTATAAATAACCATCCCAACTGCCAGTATAGTATAGTAATTCGAACTTGTTGGTTAAGCAATCAAACGTAGTTCTTTTTCTATTAAAAAACCTCCACAGACAGTCGTTCATAATGATTTAAATACAATTTCCTGTACACCAATAAGTGAATAGTCTGAAACTCTTGTAGAGTCTTTATATATATTTCCAGATGTGTCATCGCAAAAAATGCTCATAATAATATATTGATGACTGAGAGTCCAATACACAATTGCTTCGGGGAAACATATGTATTTTTTACAGTGGCGTAGATAAATTGTGTTAACTTTTCGATAAATATAACAGTTTTCTTTTGTTAAAAGGAAATTAAAATATTTGGTTGAAAATATTTTTCAAGATCCTCAAGTTTTACATCAGCTCTTATTATTTGGATAAATTTTTTTTTTAAATTGTCACAAAACCATGTACTAATTTCAATAATACAAATGTGACCTGAATATTTAAACAATAATTCAATATTTTTGCAATAAAACATTCGCGGCAAATTTTCTCAGAATCTTTTATGTTTATTTTATAAAAAGTACCAGCAATGCTTGTTGAATTTTAATTGTATTTAAACAAAACCCATTCAAGGCTACAGATCTAATCGAGAAAATATATCTAACATAAATAAAGTGACCCCTAATATGACTTGAAAGGTAAATAAACTTGTCAATTTCAAAAATATTGAACACATTAAATTTTTCCTAAATAAATTCGTTGGCCAATCTTTATAACAAGTACGAGTGTCAAATAATAAGTCTGTATTTATTAGATCATACTAATAAAAGACGTCCACTCGTTTTTGCTGCCCTGCGGCCACCATCAGACAATTGAGTTACAATAAGAAGGTTATAGACTGTGTCAAGACATGAATTATTAGTAGTAGGACTTTTGGTATGATTGGATCGTCTTCAGCTGAGAAAAATCATTTGCGGTCTGCGAATTTACGAACTTTTGTGTATCATTTTAATACGAAGGGGAAATATCAACTTTTTCTTAGTGTAGGTATATATTTGTGGAAAATATTTTGAAAGAATACCATCGCCCTTGAATTTCCAAAGGTAAAAATAAATTCTGTTGGAATTCAAAAAGAAAAAAAATACCCCATACGTGGTATAGACATATACAGAGACAAAAAGAACCTATAAACATATCATTTCTTAATACGAGCCATGTGGCTCCGATCACTTCAACGGGAACAGACGACAAACTTCCAAAGACTTATTGGTTATTTATTAATAAAAAAACCACCCTCTTTATGTGCGTCTCTGAATACAAGCCATGTGGTAGACAAGCGGTTTCTCAGGAAAGGATCATTTACTGCAAGTGACATTTATAGATTGGAAATAGCTTTAGTTTTAATGTTATAAGAAGAGGGCGAAGTGATTTTTTATGTATTTGAAACTAAAGAAATTAATACATAATAATATTATGATGAGAAATGCGAGAAATTGATGTTCCGGGAATTTGCAGGAAAAAGGACACTGAGAATAACAATCGTTATCAATATTAAAAAAAAATAGAGCTTACAAAGGATTACAGTATCGAATATATACAAGGGAACGCGATAATATTAAACTTCTCGGTAATTATATGTAAATATGCGAAGCGAATCAAAAAATTATCAAGTAATATAAGAAATTGTTTTGGTTTCATTTATTAATATTGTTATGAGAACGGCTTTACATTTAGTTAAATTTACAAGTAATTACAATGTTGCTGCGCTATAAAAAATATAGGTATATCTTTAAACGCACGTTTAAATCCATGAGAAATTTCAATAGAAATAAAATAAAATGTTGAATTATTACCTCTAGTACCTACTATAGATCTTGGATCAGTCATAGCTACCTGGGCAGAGAGGAAAACCTACACGTACTAGGCAGACTCTCACTCGATGGCGTTCATATACTACCCTTCGAGTACAAAGAAGCAGATCCTGGAATGGAGCAGAACAAACATTCTGACGGGACTGCTTACAGGACATTGTAGACTAAATTACCAAGGTGAGGTATACATTTTTCGGTTTTAGTACCTTAGAGCCGAACGACTACAAAAAAGTATCACAAAATACAACCATGGACTTCGTCAGAAGCACTGGCTTTTGAGGTGAATTGCAATCCCTAGGAGCAGTGGAGGATATAAAACATTGGAGGCCCCAGGCAAGGCTTTTCGAGCGGCCCCTACAACCGGGATGTATTTTCTAAAATTTAACCGAAAATGGCAAATTTTTGGCAGATTTTTTAAGGGCTATTTTAAAACAAATTGAACCTCAAATTGGCAACGTTGAAACTAGCATAGCATTGGCGCGCAGCTTATACGATCTACCAAAATGGTCTTGCCATGCGGCCCTAGGCGGTTGCCTAGTCTGCCTAGTGGTAAATCCGCCACTGCCTAGGGGTGAGCCACAATAGACCAAACGAAGGTCGCAGTGGAGCTGGCGAAAAGGCCCCTAACCTAAATTAATAGATCTTCGATTTAAACAAAACTGAATTATTTTAACATTCAATAAAATACAGTTTGAAGAAACCTTCTAATATAAACATAACAATTTTATTATGATTCACCTTCGCGAATAAATGAAATACTTTTATCATTATCGAAATCGGTTAGATTGTTATTCACAGTATTTCTAAAGAAAAAAATTTATAACAACGCGTAATAAAATCCGTACAAACATAATAATTATGATAAAATATTTATATAGTTATTCTCATCACGTATCAACTTCATTGCACAAACATTTGAAATAATAATACATTCTCCTAAAAAAAATGCTTCAGATTGTTGCAATATCTAGGTCAAATATATTATAACAGACCATAATAAATAATTCTCAATTTTTATGATAATCGTATATATATAATTCAAACGTGCTATGACCATCAACGACAACATAAACTATTCATTGAAGTTATTTTTTTTAATTTGGAAGTAGCTGTACAACTGCATTTATGAAACTCTTGTCTCTAACGTTACCAAGTCTAAGGATACGTCCTTTGATGTCTTGAGCCGATTTTCCCAGGACATTCTCTTGCTGAGATGTGAATTGACAATGTAGTCAAAGAAAAAAGTCGACAGAAGAGAGGAACACATCCTTTAACTTTTGCAATTGATTGAAATTGAAATCAGTTAATAAAAACACCTGCCATGTGCGAAAAGGGCTCAAAATGTGAACCTCCTTTTTGAGAAGTCAGTTGAAAAAGAGTAAAAATCTATATATGTATATATACAGTGGCATAGTATTGGTTTTTTATTTAATTTTGTCCCACCCTTTCAACAATCTAACGAGATTACCATATAGCAAACGTCCATTAAAACAATTGAATTCGAGATAATGCAGTTAATAGTTAAAACCCTATTGAAAATTGGATATTCGGGACAAAACTGTAAGTTTTAGTTTAGCGATTCATTCTATTAGGCAGGCTTTTCCTTTAAAGCTATAACAAAATTATATTCTCTGTCTCTGTTCCTTTCTCTCGTTTTGCAATGCCCAGATAAAGGATAAGGGATAAAGGATAACGCCAAAAGTACGCACACATTCTCGTACGGCATCTGACTGGAGTTACTCTATCTGTTAATTTTATTAATCCCAAACAGGTCCGGATTAAACATTAATCTATAACGCACAATATCAACTGTAAGTTTTTTTATTTAATAATCATCTTGACGTTTACGAGAAATTTAATAATTTTCTTAGAATTTAAAAAAATGTCTCATACAATATTTGATGTTGTTGCTGAATAACAAAAATATAAAAACATCTAAATGTGTGTTACGATCCTGTAGAATCTACAGAGAAATACGGCTCCGTGCCTTTCAGTTGTTTTTGATTTGCATGGTCTGCTTCTTTGCGCAAATGTCTCATCGGATGTTAAGCTTATGGCGAATTTCCATACGGCGTCGGGATTAGAAGAAGAGGAAGAAGTAACTAACCCATCAGAACTTTTAATTTTAACTTTTTAAACAAGGAGAGCAGAAACAATCACAAGCGATAGGGTGAAATAAAATACGAAATGTCGGAATTTGTGTTAGAGTGATGTAGGACTAAGTGACATTGAATAAATACATTAGGATTACAAAAAAAGTGGGCTGATGCAAGTTAATTTTAATATAATTGAGCAATGCACTGTCCGACCACAACCCGAGGATTTCCGAACGCTACCAATGATACGTGTGATGTCATATCTCTTGTGTTTACTTATGTTAATATGGCCGGTATTGCTTTAGGTTATGTGTAGTTGTGTGTTTATATTGTATTTTAATCAACTATTAATTGCTTGATCGACGTAAAAATATCATTTATATGTTTGTTTGAGACCATTACGTGTTTGTGTGTGCTTTTTTTATTTCTAAAAGTCAACGTAAAGTGGAAAGTGAACATAAATATTCGATATTTCCGAGAATATTTTGAAACTTTTTGAAGAAAATATTTTATTTACTGGTTCAGTGTTCAGTGACGATTCTTTCATATTTTGTGAGTAAAGATATGGCTAGCGAAGGTTTTGTAAAAGCACAAACTGATAACTTGCCCAAAGTAGACTCATTTATGCTGCTTGAATTTATGAAGTCAAACAGCTGCTTTAATGCAAAGGAAATAAGAGTAGTTAAAGCATTATCGTAAGTACGATGTAAACTATGTTTTATTTATATAATATATACCAATCATATTTCGATGTGTGGTCGTAAGAAAATGATGTTTTTATGGTTGATTCCTAGACATATAGGTACATAACCTCAAACTATTTAAGAATAAAAATTACCAGCATAGAAGTAGGTACTTACATAAAAATGGTCTTCACAAACCTAAGTAATGCCCTTCTCTTAAATGTATTTTTGCTTGCGCCACCAGGTAAAGTAACAAATATTTTGTCTGGAGTTTTAATAGACGTTGATTTACACACTGGAATAATGCAATACTTGGAATACAAATTTTTTTTCGGCTTTATTCATTTTTAAAGCTTTCAGAAACAAATTAGCTCACAAGAACTCAGAGCGTGATGCACGAATAAGAACGCAAGCAAAAGACGTCACACCATGGGTCAGCCATCTTTATGACGTAAAGCGCGTTTTGGCGGACTTTCAAATTTTCTGATTTTTAAAGTCGTTTTAAAAGTAAAGTTTATATTTTTTTGAAAAAATAGGCATGCAAGGAAACCTGATAAAGCGTCAATTCCCACCAATAGCAAAATTTATGCTTGTACCCTATTGGTTTTAGACTGCCAAAAATGACTCTTCTCAATAGGAGAACCCAATAAAGTATTATTGGTCTGGATTCCTGCCCATTCTGGTATGGAAGGAAACGAGAAGGCAGACTCTCTTGCAAGGGAGGGTGCCGCACGTGTTTCTACCGGACCAGAACCTACTATTGGTATCTCAATAAGTTTAGCCTAACAATCACTAAATACCTGGACAGCAAGATTTAGACTTCTGGCATAATTTACCAGAATTGGTTTATTCAAAGGCTTTTATACATCCTTCGAAAAATGTCTCCAAACAAATGTTAGACTATAGCAGGCATGACCTGATGTTCTTTCTATTTTAATTATAAATTCTCTTTATCTTTATTTTAAATAATGATACAGTCATTTGGTTCGAAAAATAGTGGTTACCTGTAAAGTTTACCAGAAATTTTGGAAATGTTACTGATTTTGATGTGCTCTTTCCGAATTTTGACCTTGTCCAAAAGCAGTTTTTTGACAATACCTCATTTCCGACTTATTTTAAAATTTCCGGATAACTTATATAATGAATAAATAAGGACTTACCATTCTTATCAAATCAATAGTTCAGTAAGGATCTGTAAGAAAAAAAAAATAATATGAAATATAAATTTTTGTTTTGTTTGTGTATTCATTACATTTTTATCTATATTTTATTAGGATCCTAAATATTCCGTCATACAACAACAGTAGACACCGACAAAACTATAAAATTTAATGAATATCATCGCGCGGTGGTGCCTGTCGTCTCGATTTTTGCTTCTCACCACACACAATATCATAACGAGAAACGAAACTTCGACACTTTATTTTTCAAATTGCCTTCCTAATACGTCGGTTCGCATTTCCGAGTGCAGATAACCGAAAAACTTTTTAATATCCAATAGTGTTATTATTTTTTACGATACATCGTAATAAATAGGATGAAAGACGTATAGGGGTCGTTGGAAAGTCATGAAAATTTGAATAACTGATTACCCCCATATTCCCCCATTCCGTTCTCGACACCACCGCGCGCCGCGAATATATAAGATCATTATTATTACCGAGTATCAGATCCGTAAAACAATGTCTGAGTTTGAATTAAAAATCAAAATATATTGCCTCAACATATATCCCTTACTTCCCAGTTTAATAATAAACTCATCGACAGTGGCGTTACAAACAACATACTGTCTATCTTTTTTTTTATATAAAAACCGTTACATAAAATTTAAAATTAATTCATTTTCAAAGATATTCGTAGAAAAAATTATAATGAACGATAGAACAAGAAAAATATTGAATCAAAATCAAATTTACCCCAATAAATTTATCCAAAAATAGAAAGAAAATTTGTATTGTTCTATGTATGAAATTGGATTGGTCCATTCTCTCCACACACTAAACAATGGCGTACATTTCCGCCTGAAATACGGTTGCATAGGATCCTAGAGAGGCTGAAATTTCTGTCCTAGGTCTGCGCTCGTATACACCTGCATCAGAGCCTGAGGGTATTTTTGAGCCCTCTGTGTACCAACAGCTGTCTGCATCCTTACGGAGGACCCATTCATCTCTATTTGGAATTAGGACGGTATAAAGGAGGTCGTAGTTTACTGTTGGAGGCATTATGTTAGAGGTCATTCCCAGAATACTGTAACTTTCAGTGTGCACTAGCATTCTGCTTCGTTCTGTATAAGCCTGATTTGTGCATTTAGAAATATGCGCAATATATGGAGAGGAGGTAGATCCAGAACGATTTCCATGGCTGCTGACGGTTTGGAGCAGTTAGAGTAGCTCTAATATTGAATCATCAATAGATGCAGTTTTTTAGTACCTTTTCTTTGTGAGCATTCGGAGGTGCAACAATTTATGATAAATGCAACCCTACTAAAGCTTTTTCGACAAAAATTTCGTGTCATGGAGAGAAAAAAAAATGTTGAATGTTAAATTTGAAAGGTACGCCTTTGGAAATTTTAAACCACCTCGGATGGTGTGGATGAAACTCCGACGCGGTATTGTTTTTATAATAACATTGAGATATTACCCTATGCGGTATAGAAAGGTGGCTATGAACATATTTCACATAATAAGGCGTTCGTTGGGGTGAAGTCGGCGTGCGCGAAAAATTGAACATTGCTCCTCTTCTTTCTCGAATAATGAGATGGCCATGGAAATGTACGTAACAGTCGAATAACGCTGCCTTATTATTGCGCCTTTTTACATTCGGATGTCTTTCAAAGTCGTAAATAACTTTGAGAATCGTTTTATTTATGATTTTTTCACAGTGGGCGGCGCTCATCGCCATCTTTTCAATGCAGATTATATAGTTGAAGTTACCTGTTATAACCGACAAGACAGTAAGGCAATAAATTTTCGCCGAAATACACACACAATATAAACAAAATGCTATTTATGTTGTGCTCTAGCTTAAGTTTGTTGCTTTTACAAACTTCCTTACCAAAATATCGAGCTAAACAAAAAGGACCATAACTACTTTGTACAACAACCATCATTTAATTATTATTATACTTTGTTTGGTGGAATTTATCCTTTACCATACATAGTATAATGTAATTCATTAAATAATAATAGATGGCGTTAATGCTAGTGTTTTAAATCTAGTATTTTTAGTAATAGGCCAATTGGTAGGGGTCCTTTAAGACCAAAAGTACAAGTAATTAATAAGACTGATTTTTTTTATAAGCTCCTTGAGGTATGTAGATTAATATAAAAAAAGTTTACCATTCTATCGATTTCCCAAATTAGAAAAAAAAAATTAAAAAACTTTTTTTTTCCAAATTTTCCAATATTTCACGATGGGAGGAAGGTGGAGAAGAATAAAAAATACCAGTGTGTAGGGAGAGTTTCTTGCAATAAAGAAGGTCTCTTGCGATTTTTTCGTCCGATCAATGGTTTGTCCGTAAAAAATTCGGTAAACCAAGTATGTGTTCAGCATCCGCGCGACTCTGCTGCACGGCAAAAAAAATATAAATATTCAATCAGAATTTTTTTTCGATCTTTGGTAAGAGTTAAGGTTATAAATATTTTGTTCGTTGAATGTTAATCTTTATGTCACATGAATATAAAATTTTATTTTGGAAAAATAAAGAAGATTCCCACCCGAATCTATAAAAATTGCTAATTTCGCTTATAATACAAAAAATCATTGAATCCAAAAATGTATGTAAATTAATTAATTTTGTAATTATATATTCTTGATCCTAGAAGTTTCCTCAACATTTCTACGCAAATCCCATTAAAATTAATCCAGTTTTATCAACGTTACAGTATATAATATATATATTTTCTTGTAGATTCAAGATTCCTAAAATTTACAAAATAATGAAAAGTGCCGTATTTCGTAATTAGGAAAAATTAATTATCCGTAAATTTTATCTATGAAACAGACCTAAATAACAGTTTCCATCCTTCGAAAAATTGTTTCAATGCCACCGTATTAATATATTTTTTATTGAGATATTTGGTTTTTTATTAGAATATAATATTTATATTATATATGAGAAATTTGCTAAAAATGATCATGTGCTATGACAAGATAAAAAGACCATCTTAAAGCCGACACTTTCCTCTTCAAAACGCCGTATTACAATTATTTATATCTACATTATAACAATGTACAATAGTTTATAATGTACTCCGCCGCGCTTCAGAAAATAGAGTCGCGCGGATGTGGAACACATACTTAGTTTACCGAATTTTTCCCGGACAAACCATTGCTCGGACAAAGGAAACGCAGGAAACCTTTTTTGTTGAAAAACACTTTCCCTACACGGTAGTATTTTTTATTTTCCTTCACCCTCCTCCCAGCGCGAAATATTGAAAAATTTCGAAAAAAAAAAAGTTTTTTGATTTTTTTTTCCAATTTGGGAAATTGATAGACCGGTAAACTTTTTTTTATATTAATCTACATACTTTAGGGTACTTATGGAAAAAAATCAGCCGTATTGCTAATTACTTGTAGTTGTTACCCCTATCGTCTGGCCTATAACTCGAAATGCTTTTTCATCGTGTTTTTATAATAATCAATTTTTGTTTCAGAGAGCAACATTGGCGGAGAAAGAAGTGACTACGTTGAAAGAACAACTTTCCGGAACAAATACATCGAATAATTGCGAAAATAAAGACACATCTAATATGGATAAGCAAAGTTTTGAAAACGAAATGGCCACCAAAGATAAAGAAGTAAGTATTTATATATAATATTTCTGTCTCCGTTATTTTAGTTGTGTGACAAAATTGTAAATAGCGTAGCTGCAGATAACCCAATAGTCATTGACTATCTATTTTTAATCTAATGTTTGAGGAGTCATTTATAAATGGAACAGGTGAAGTTATTTTTCAAATATTTCCCGGTTAATATTTTCCAAAGAAAAGCTACACCTGTTAAATAATAATAATAATAATAATGTTATTGTGTTATTTATTATAAACAAATTATTTTTTCTGAATCATTAATTTTGCTTGATCTCGATTTTTCAAGACGAGACAGAAACGAGAGTAGAAAAATCTCGTAACTTATGATGGAAAGTACGAATATATCTATTCCACACTGTATATAATTTTCTAACATCTAGTAGGATGTTAATGTTTTATTCATTTTGATCGAGACATAACAAGGGCGCATTTATCACTTTAAAAACTCGTTTATCGCATAAAAATCTAAAGGAAAAAAAAAGAATAATTGAAAACCAAGTTGGTAATTAATATCGGAGCCGTTTCTTTGTATTTCCAGCTATCATGACACATACTCGATACTGCACCGTTCTTATCTAAGACCTACGAGACGATAAAACGTCGGGAATAAGGCATTCGCGTGATTTTGGAACCCTCATTGTTATTCTTTTGTTTTTAACAGTACGTTTTTCGGTCGATGGATAGACGGTATTTTGAAGTATTTATTACATACAATGCTGATACAGCTAAATAACGAAAAATAAAATAAAGTTGTTTGATATATATATAAATTTATAATTTTATTATTTTGCATATTTTTTACAACTCGAAAACACGATAACTAGGTGTGTCAACGGTAATATTTATCTTTTCAATTAGATACTGCATACAATGTGTTGTCCTAAAGGGTAGTGTTAACGAGTAGATATATTAAACTTGTTCAGTTGTTATTAAATGCACGCTATTTTTTTAAAAAGCTGCTTATCACTAAAACGATATAAATGTTGTATTTCATGAAACTTTTAGATACCGTAGGGGAAAAAGAAACAATAAAAAGGTAGAACGTGTCGCGGGACATACGGTAGGAACTTTAGTTCCTTTCAAGCAAACATTTTTTGAATCAATAAGGGGGCGTCCATTAATTACGTGTGGTATTTTTGAGGATTTTTTGACTCCCCCTCCCCCCCTGGTGAGATTTGGTAAGATTTTCCTCAACTCCCTCCCCCCCTTCCCTAATCTCACGTGAGATTTTTCAAATTTTGTGTTCGCGTCGCTGTTACTCGGCTCTTTACGCAGCGACGTTCGGCGAGTCACGCGTGTCGATCTATCGATACGGCCAGTCGATAGCGCTTGAACAATTGAAAGGCTATTGGACTGCTCAGGGTTCGAATGCATACGATAAACATAATTATAAGATTTTTCCATATTTTATTATAGAAATACTTTAACTATAATTTAACTTTACTTTCACGCAATTTTACACCATTTTCTACAAGAAAAAAAATTACGTGAGATTTACGAAACCCTGTATTTCGAAAAGTAAATGTGCTAGACCCCTTAATCCTCATATCATTTTGTCCAATTTTACGAGAGGAATCTACATGCAAACGTTGTAATTACCCTTAACGTACGAGATGCTTATACCATTTTTTGCGCGATCGGATTGAAATAAATTCCGGATAAAATAATTTAAATTTCTTTGAAATGAACGATATGTCAAAAGTGACATTTATACGTCTTGATCAGTTTAAAATATATTTTGCATTTTGGTGAAATTGTTTTTATGCTATTTATTACTTTTCGACGTCTGAACGGTAAGTAAATCACTTACCGACGTGTTAAACTTAGAAACCTGTAAACACAACCTACCGTCCTGACAACCGATGCTGCAAATAAACAAAAAAGACCAATCGAGCAAAAAAATTTTAATGTATCATCGGTGGTTCAGTGGTAGAATGCTCGCCTTCCACGCGGGCGGCTCGGGTTCGATTCCCAGCCGAAGCATATGAATCAGTGCTTCGTAAACGAGAGATAGACTCAGGAGAGAGCACACGCACGTAAGCAAGGCACATAACGAAGCAACGTAACATAACGTAAAGTAACGGTCAGATCTTTTGCGTCGCGACCCCTGGTCGCTCAAACATAACCTGACGTAAAGAACTAAAGTTCCAAAAACAATAAATAGTTTCAATAGAGGATGACCTCAGAATCTCGTATTGATCAGATAATTTTTTATATTTCGAAATCGACCACGGTAATTTCCGGTCGTGCCATTTTTTTTTTCAATATATGATTCGATGTTTATGTAAATTCCTCCAACGTCTATATAATCTATCGGGCAAAATTACATGATTATTTGTAATTAGCAATGGAATATTCATGATTTTTAATGGACTTGGCAACACTACATTTAAATATATCACCAGAGACGTATCACATTAATATTCCAAATTTTTTCAAAATGTTTTTATTATCAATTAATAAGTAATTTTGGGAAAATTATAATATTTTATCACAAAGGTTACAAAATAATATACAATAGAAGGCTACTTGCAATTTGAAGTCTATCTTTTGCTTCTTCTTAATAACTTTTTCAAAAAATTTTAATATCAATCAGAAACTTTAAAGATATAAATCTAATAAGAAAAATGAAAATTTTCTTCAGTTCATATTTTTGACTAATATTGTATGAATGTGCCTACACCACTGACCCCATCAATACCTTCGCAGGTATATATAAACCATAATACGCCATTAGAGACTTCCTGTGTTAACTCATTTGTTATTGCAGAATTCATTTGTTTCATGCATGTGTGAATACACATTTGTCAAAAAAAAAAACCTATATATGTATGTATACACACCAACAAAGACAAAAAGTGATAACGCTTTTTGATAAGTCTTTTGACTTCCGTTTCCGACTGTATATTTCTACAAATAAATTGATGATAAAATTGAATAATCTAAGTTCAATGGCTGAATATTGATTATAAAAATAGTCATTAAAGAGCTTTTGTGATTTTTTTTTCAGAGTTACGGATGAAATATTTTCTGTTTAAAATTATATACCTAGTTTTATATTGGACGTGTATACGAATGGCTGAGTCGCACTTCCATGATTAGTTTAATTACCTTTTTGGAATATATTCATACAGAGTGGTGACCCCTAATGACGTACGCTACTGACACAAACCCAAAATATTCAGGGGCAACCCCTCACCTAATTGTTTTTCACAAATTGTAGCCAGATTTAGCTCCTTTTAACTTTGGCTTAGTACTTTTCCAAAAAAGGGACATCCTGTACAAATGCTTAGGATTAGACTTGTAAGTTATGTGCATTACTCGATCCAAGAAACATTATCGATTTCGCAAGCCCATTAGTATTCATAAATATGCAATAATTATAAGAATAAATCTTCCGGCTTATCTGCGCTATTCCAATAAATCAAGAACGCGTTAGCTGTTTGCCCTTTACTTTATAATTTATAACAATCCTGAAGAATTCAGTTTATTCCAATGAATATTTCTGTAACGTCTGCGGGTTGGTTCTCTACCTTATCCGGAGGATCTTTAACGTGAGCTTCTCCGTAACACGGTAAATTATATGATATATTGCTAGTAGTCTTTAAACTCGGATTTTATAATATTGCATGTGCAAATGCGTTTCCTGTCATGACCGATAAAAATTCATTAAAACCGAATTGCCAACCCAACGACATCTTTTGTCGATATTTATTAACGAACTGAAAATACTGTTTTTCATAATTAATAAATTAAAAGCTGGGAATTCCGCCAGCTGGTTAGATCTTCTGAAGAGGATAAAATGGGAATACAAGAGATAAATATTGATAACATAATACAAAAGACCCAATACAGATTGATGTTAAAACTTGGGAAGAGCTTTATATAGATTTCGCTCTGCTCTGCCGTTGATGTTTTTTCTCCTCTTCTAACTACTTAGGTAATAAGAAGATTACGAAAAGGTTTCCTTACGATATTTATCTTTACGTCGTTAAAGTTAAACGAGGATCATTCAATATTTTTTTTAGATTCACCAAAAGGGTAAACACGTAAAATCGATTCAAGTTAGGAATAGATGCAAAATTTTCGACAGTGGCTAATGAAATTGCAGTCACCTTCCAGGACACACTGGAATAGAAGGAAATGAAATAGCAAAGAGGGGGACTGAAATACCTTTCTGGGGGCCTGAACCCTTTTGCGGAATCAGCCCCAAGGTAAAATTAGAAGAAATAGGTAAAGCCGAGAAAAAGAGAAGATCTGACCATTGGAAAGATCTAGTAGGGCTTATACAATCAAAGACTCTTCTCGGTGACTACAACCTGTTGAGATCAAATGAATGCACTAAAGAGTTTTAACAGGGATCCTAACGGGACATTGTCGCCTGAATGGGCACCTGAAAAAGCTCAAAATAGTGGAGGAAGAAGAATGCAGATTTTGTGGAATGGAAGAAGAAACCTCCATCCACATACTTTCCAACTGCACAGCACTTCAGAATCCTAGAGCACAGCACCTGGGAGATTACTAGATAGAAGAGGAACATTTACCTAAGTTGAAGCCTGCAGACATCCTTAAATTCCTCCGGGAAAAATACATACATACAAAAAAATTGCACGGTTATTGTTAGCAACTTTATTCGATGTTTTCTTTCAGTTTTGTTCCAAAAATTTATTAGAACAACTTTGTATATAAAATCTTAAGGTGATATCGAAAAAGGAGAGTTCAAGTGTTTTGCCCTCACGCGACGTGTCGGAAAATAAATAGGTTATAGAAGCGCACTTGTTTCTCGTAAACCGATTACAAGAAAATAGGTTTATTTAGTTGGATTTTTCACGGATTTTATCGGCAAACAGCAAAAGGGATATTCGCAGCGTTCGAACACCAGGATATCAACACCATGGTATTTGGTAATTACTGTTTTTTCCTGTTTCATCTCAGCGGCGTAGTTTATTGCCTAACAATTTTTTTTTCGGAAAATAATTATTTAAATCTTGCCATTTCGTATTCGTATATAGATGTATGAAGACCGATCTGTACAATGGAATATCGAGTTTCGTAACGTAAAATATTCATTAATTTATCATTCAGTATTGAGAACCCTTTGCAACCCTTTTATAAAATGTTCCGAAAAAGGATAGCCGTATCCTCTACCTCCAAATTTACACTCGGTGTCTTTATTATCTAATATTTCTCTTGTCCATCATATTCTCTTATTACCTTTATTATCTTTCCATTTTTGGGTAAACCAGAGGCGGTGCCATTTGTTATTTTTAAACTTAAATAACATTCCAAAAGAATTAACAAAGATAGGTAGTGTATATGTAGAACGTGTGTGTGTGTGTGTGACATTCTCTTGGACAAAAATAGTTTTGTCTGTCCGCCACTTATCATTTTCTGGTGATTATTCACTTCGAGAATCGACTTGTTTTCGATATATATCAACGTGAATAACTTTTTCAAGACGTCACCGTTTCTTTTTTTGATGGAAAAATCAATTAAAAAAAACACATGACTGGGCGTTGTTAATTCCCCAACGAAAATAACGCCGTCTTGTCTCATTTAAATATTAATTCTAGCGATTCCCGACCAGAAAAATACTCGCGAGATATTTATTGGAAAACGAAAATAAACAAAATGCTTTAATAAATACCGATAGAGTCATTGTATCCGATAAACAGGTATGGACTTTAAACTATAGTCTATTTTTATGAATTAGGGATTATTCAAATATTGAAGTATTTGTAATCCATAGGCGTATCACTTCTTTCAGTAGACAGTTAAACCACAAGTATTTTGGAAATTCTTTTCTAAAAAACGAATGCGCTTTCCTTCCAAGTCTTTCTTTAAAATGATTTTCCATTGGAAATTATGGTTTTCCTGAAGCTTTACGTGCTGCTGTAAGAGACTTTGTTGGCAAATAGGAACTTATTGGAAATAATCTTAAGATACGGCTATGTAATCTTTAATACAAAGAGCTTTTGGCATGTCCAAACTTTTTTCCATTGTTCTTTACAGCTTAGGAATATAAAAGAACAATAAAAGAACGAAAGCTTTCATGAAAATTCTGTAAAAATATTTAAAATGACCGTTTTACATCAGAAATTAGGTTTCATTACTTTCTTATGCATAAAAATAGACTATAATGTCATATATTTTTTTCATACTAAAACAGTTTAAGCCAAATCCTTGATACTCTGACTGAAAATATGCAATGAAGAGGGTTGTACGCTAGTGGAAATAAGGCGAGATTCGTTTTCGTCAAACCACAAAAAAAAAATCTCGTATAGATATCTGCTGAAAGAGACAAAACTCGCTCCCGTGAAGTCCTAAAAGATATTGTAAGGTTGGTACCTATAAAAATGAAAATAGCGTTGATCCAACTCTGTTTCGACGCCTGAAAATTTTTGTCATGGTCCGTTTCATTGTCTCCTTCTAACATCTCGCGGATATTCGGGTGAAAACAAAGATAAACAAAGCATATAATGAAATTTATGAGTCTAATGGTGCCAACTCTGTTTCAAAGATATATCGCATACATTTATCGAAAAAGAAATAAAAGATTTTCAGATGACTCACTATTATTCGAGGACCTACGTCATTGATGGATTAATAAATAAGTGTAGAGGTTTAATAAAAACGAGAACGTCTTATATATAGTCTCGTTTTTAAAGCATCGATATATCTGAAATCAAATCTCGCAATTTAGTTGAAGCAAGTAATAAAGCAATTGAAGCGAACAAACACGCGATGCAAAAGGGGCTCATCAGAAGATCCTCCTTGTAATACGACTGTAGACCGGAACAGAACTACTCAATTTTATAATAACCGAACATTTTCGAAAGAGGTAGGAAAAGAACACGAATAGAGAGGAAAATCGGTAATAACTCTCACAACACAACATATGCTCAAGTTTTTCTATCTTTTATAAATGTATATACTCCAGACGCTGGAGTGAGAAGGACACACACCATAGACGTATCAATAGGTGAAAAAATTTACTGGTATAGCAAAGAATATGTTATTGAACCATGTATTACCACCACCCAGTTCTAAAGAACTCTTCTGAGCATCTTTCTATGAACTTTTATTTGAGGTTTGTACTAGAATTGCTTATCATTGATTATAGTTTAACCAAATCTACGCCACTGTATTACGTAAAGAGAAAAACGATCCAGACGGCTACGGCTTTACCATACGTATATTATAGGAACGTAAAAGCCCGATTCTCTTTTGTTTTAAATGTGTAAGATAATATATGCGCACACTTCAAATGGAACGTACTCATTAGACTATGAAGATTCCATTTTTATATTTCGAAATCTGGATTTGCTCGAGTAATTAATTAATGATAATATCAGATGCAAGGATTGAATTTGATTGGTACATTCATAGAGAAATCGTAGAATTGAATGAGATATTTTTGACTATTTAATTAATTTTTTGAAACATTTTCAAGAACGATATGTAAAAGATTTCAAAAAAAAAGATAGAGTATGAGTACAGTTATTTTAAATTTTTTTAAATGCCAACCATTAAGCAAAAAAAAATTGTTTAAATATATTAAAATATGCAAAATGTTATCAAATTTACGATTTCAGTTAACGATTTATATTAAATATGTGTCATTAAATATTGGTAATGGCTATTCAACCAACTATATACGATATTTAACATTTTTTAAATAATTGCACGTGTTGGGTATTATACACTGTCCACCTAAAAATTGCCTAAAAACGCCAATATTTAGACAAAATCGGTAAATAATGTGGATTGTTTTCTATTCTGTCAGTTGTTGATGTGTTGACAGTTTATACTGAAAAAGTAAAATCTTTGTCAAACACTCTTTCCTTGTTGACATAACAATGAAATATTTAACTGAGACTCACCGAAATGAGATTTTAATGATGATCGGGTACGGGGATAACTGCGGAAGTCAAGTTGAAGTGGCAAACTTATTTAATCACAGGTATCCCGAATTACCTAATATTTCACAAAGTACTGTGTCTAAAACTCATGCACAATTCAGAGAACTTGGACATGTCAAACCATTGAAAAGAAAACCACACTTCGTTGAAGATGATGTGAAGTGGATATTTTGTTAAGTGTCGAAGAGAATCCAACTTCAAGTACACGTCAAATTGCCCGTGAAAATAATGTTGGTCATACAACTGTTCTAAGATGTCTTCATAAAGAAAAACTTTATCCCTACAAATTAACTTTTGTGCAGGAGTTAACAGAAGACGATCCAGATCGTAGAATGGATTTCTGCGAAAGATTGATGAGTAAGCTGAACAGAAATGAGATAACTCTTGGTACCATATTCTTTTTTTTGACGAATCAACATTCACATTGAATGGAGAGGTAAACCGACAGAATTGTAGATATTGGTCAGCAGAGAATCCTAATTGGATGCGTGTGACACATCCTCAGTACCCTCAAAAGGTGAACGTTTGGGCCGGTATCATAGGCAACCATATTATTTGTCCTATATTTATAGATGGAAATTTGACAGCTGAAAAATATTTAAATGTGCTTAGAAATGAAATTATTCCTGCGTTGGCAAACTTATATCCCAACGCAATAGATCCTAGCTTACCGAATGAAATTGTTTGGTTCCATCAAGACAGGGCAACACCCCATTATGCTTTAATGGTAAGAACTTATATAGATGAAATCTTCCCCAATAAATGGATTGGACGAAGAGGTAATATTGAGTGGTCAGCTAGATCACCAGACCTTACGCCGTTAGATTTTTTTCTGTGGGGTTATCTCAAGAACAAAGTATATGCAACACAACCTACTAGCATTGTAGACCTCAAAGACAGGATAACTACAAAAATACGAAATATTTCACCTCAAACTTTAAACAAAGTTAAGGAGGAATTCTATAGGAGACTGTGCTATTGCCAACAACTAGGTGAAGAAAATTTTGAGCATTTATTTTAATGTATTAAAATCAAATACATCAGGAATTTTATGTATGTGTTTAATAACTGTAAAAATTAAAATTTCACCCTGTATAATTCATAATTGACCATACATTATTTAGTTTGTTGGAATCGGTTCATTAAGAGGATTTCAATAATATACAAATATACAGGGTGTTTCATTAAAAGAAAACAACACCGACTATGGCATATTTGCGTGAATCACCCTGTACATTTACATTTATGTTTACATAACGTACAACTCAATTCAAAAGTTGACGTGTCTCGTCATTTTTTATAATTTTCTAAAATAATGACATAAAGAATTTTATATCATAAGTGGTTTCCACACTGTATAAAAGTTTCCCGTATGGTGGGTACTTAAGTGGACACAGTGTATATACATTTCACGGATAGTTTTGCGCAAGAATCTGGAATTTTGTATTATTTAGGTATAAGATAGCTCTTTTGTATCTGGGAATATTCTGGATCATATTTTTCTTAACAAGGGAGATTCCAGAGCAGAATAATTTTTGATGAGTAGTCACTATTTCGTCATAAAATATGTCCTCTAAAATTATATCGTAATGTAGATGCTTGAAATGTAACAGTATACTTCCTACTTTTTCGATAAATTCAATATTGAATGTTTTATTTCTATACATGAATCCAATACCAGTTATTGATTATTATTTTATAAACAAGGAAGGAGTTTTTAAATTGACATACTTTTTTTTTGCAAGTTTTTGTTCGTAAACCTTTATCAATATTTAGAATAAAATTAGGATAAACATAGATATCTTGGAAGGTTATCGAATTTTATTAAAAAAAAATTGATTTCCATTTCATTTGTTCGACAGTTTTGTGACAAAATAGTATCGAATACTGGTGAGTTTTTATTTATTTATTAGAAGTTAAAAAAAAAGTTCCTTTACGACATTCCAATGAAAAATAACGTCTGCAATAACTCGTAATTCCCTTTTCCCTCAATAAATCAGATTATCATCTTGTTTTCCATCATCTTTTTCTTTTTAGTCAACAAAACCCACCTCCGATATCTCATCTAATTATGACGAATACATTCAAGGGTCGAGAGAAAAAAAAAACAAAAGAAGATCCGTTCTCTTACGAAGGGCATTAAAACAAATTAAGATCTGGTGGCATACTCCCAGGAGTGTCATCCCTATAGATTGAATCAAAATGGCAGATATTGCCAATTCCTCGCATAATTGGTTCTTGGAGCTTTAAATCTGAAATTAGGCGCGGAATTTGCCTGTAAAGGTAGATATTATATAGCTAGTTAATAGAACCCCGGATGGAGATTGGTTATGTTTATAATTTCTAATCAAAGTTGCGGAATAAAATAAGAAACACTAAAATTAAATGTAAGCCTATATTACCAAATATTTATCAAGACATTTTGACTAAATATATATATAGAAATATTGGAGAGACTTTTAACTGGGGCTTTGCGGGAGACGAGATAACTCGACAATTTCAAAAATCTTGTACCCGTCAGTTAAAAAAGTATTTATGTTTGTTCTCGTAACCGCTAGTCTCGTACCGATACCGAGACGATCAAAATATCTCGCTCTTGTGAAGAATTCTACATTTCTACTTAAAAACATTGATCGGTATCTCATTTCCACTGTAACGAAAATAATGTTTGACTGAAGTTTTGAAAATTAATTTTGTAAAAATCTCCAATTACTGTAGATATAATTAACCGCGTCTATCGCTCTCGACAACCCAATACAGTAATTAGCGATCAAGGACATTTATGTGTATACAATCTGTTGGTACAATTCCGGTTTAAATTTTAATTTGATATTTTCAATAATATAATGATTGATTATAGTCCGTGTGCTTGGAATAAATTTAAATTTAATTGTTAGTCTCGTCATGAATTGTTGACAACATACAGGAAACTTTCAATTTAATTCGGTTCTATTGCTTTATTATCATCAAGTATTTTTTCTTTGTTCCGATATACGTTATATTGGAATATTTAAAATTCACATGAGCATTATTTGCGTTATGCTTCGCTAAATTTCAACAATAGATCCGAACAAAAAAATAAAGAATTGTGGTTTATATAAATTTTTACGTCTTTGATTCCTTTAATAATACCACCGTACACTAACTACCGACAAGTAAATTCACTTGCGTCGGAACGTTTGGAAATTTTGGCGCCTTACACGTCTGTTATCATAATACAACAGTTACGAGGGACAGTCGTATGGTTAAATACGTGTATTACTGATTTACGGTACAATCTGATACAGGTTTTCAGGGCACAAAATACTACTACAACAAAGTAATGATTACAAATTTTTAAGTTTGGGGTGTTGTTTCTGTAATTTTTCAGTTTTAATGTTACGATTAGCAAATTTCGGTGTATAATAAATACGTACTCTTGTATACAATGAATAAAAATAATCAACTGGGAAATTTGTACAAGGATGACACAATTTTACATTCTTAAAGCTATTCTTAAGCTTCATACCGACACTATATTCAGGGGCTATTTTATTAAATTGATCTATAAATGTGTTTTTCAATTCTATAACGAATTCCACAAAATTTTTGGGAGGCACAACCATATTTCAAATGTTGGATGAAACACTATAATCTTTATATTTCATAAAAACGGTAGATTCTCCTTCTAGATCATTTATCTTTATAAATTATAAGCAAGTGTTACAGGAATGCTGCAATAAACACTTTTTAAGTAGGTATCCAGTAACGTATACCAGTGCATTCCCATCCACACTTTTTATATTTCTATAATCAGTCGTAAACACTTTTAGAGGAGTATAGGTATTATTTGTAGTCGTAGAACTAACTGTATTTTTAAGCAATTCAGATTTTGTTTTAAGCAAAAATGCAAATTACAAATTTTTATCCTATTATAACATTGTTCCACCGTTATATTGGCATATCAGTGGTTTCCTTTAAAACCCAAAGCATTTTTCCAAGCTTCACATCTGCAATATAATATAGAAAATAAAAAATGTTTACTTGTATACTACTAAATTACCTCTTTTCTTACCTAATTTTGTCTTTTGCGCATCTAAAAAACGGTCTCTCTTTCAGTTTACTGCGACAATCATCAACAGAACAATATACCACTCCAGGCATTTTGCAATGAAATAAGTCACTATAATATTTATAATAAATACAACTTTATAATAAAAATATGTATAAATATTTTAATGCTCTCGCAAAAACAATGATCTGTTCACAAAAACGAAAACAAAACAAAAAATATATTTCCGAAATTTCGATCAGCACCACATTAGCATTGCGTGCTACCCCTGTACTCAACACTTTCTCGATTTAAACTAGCCAGAACTCGCCAGACGATAGGAGGGGTAAGGAAATTTTCGGTAACCCATAAATTTTATATCGCAACCAATTATAATTAGATCTTTCTAAATACACATTTGACGAAATTAAAATCCGTGATAACGTCCCTTAATAAACCCACTAATTAATTTTCAGTTAATTTGAAAAAAATCGAACGGCGATAAAGTGCCGAGTTTATAAGCTTCCAATCAGTTGCTGTCAATGTCGTAATTAATAGGAATATCAGTTGGAAACCGATACAGAGAAAGGGGAATAAGAGAGAAATGAAAATCCAGTTAAATCTAAAAAAATTAAAAGTGTCAATGATTCTCTAACGAGGAAACACTATAGGAAAAAGAAGTTCTTTTTAAAACTAAAAAAAAATCCCGATCGAATAGATAATTTCTTTCAGTAATAACTCTTCAAACGACGACATTTTTATGACGGTCTTTTGGTAGCAAATAACAAAAGCAAACGTTAATTTAGGCACTATATATACAGGTTGTGCATCTTTAGAGTGATTAACAATGTTTCTGTAATGCATCGTTACCCTTGACTGATTCACTGAGTGCTTCAATTTTTTTTTTATATTCGAAACCATTGTTCACATATGAATGATGAACGTAGGTATATATGTACCTATATAAAGAAAACCGAACGTATTACTCTGTTCATAACCTTGAAACATAATATGAAGAGTATTACCTACTGAGGTATAGTTATTAATTAATTTCTTAGAAACAAAATCCTCAATAATTATTCTGTTATAGTTGTATTATACAGTGTGTAAAAGCCGAACGGAATAAATTCATTATTTCATTTACTGTAGGTATATTCGACTGTTGTTGGGTTTCATTTAAGGTAAAAATCTTTTAAGAAGGTGGTAAATGGTCGTATTTAGATTATTGCCGTCAAAAGTGTAGATGATATATTTTGATACAAACTATGCTTTTTAAATAATAAATGATTTAGATTTAGAAGAAACAACAACAATATAATAACAATTGACGTAAGAAAATTAATTATTATATATCATTATAATCTCTGAAACAGTTTACAATGAAAAAAATTTAGTATTTAATTATATTTAAAGATCTTTAATCTTATCTACAAATTTTACACCATTATTTAGGTAATTGCATAACAATTGATTTACTATCTCCAATTTTTTTTTTACTAAAAATAAATCTGTTAATATTTGCGTAAAGTCGATGTCTCTAGCAGTATCTGGAGATTTGTAATTTTGCGTTGTCGATGAAATTACCAAACGAAAATTCCCCCCCAACAGATGAGATCTCGTAAATCACTACCAATTAAAGACGTTCGTTTATTTTTTCCCTCCACCCCAATCTGTCGTAAATCAATTTTTAAATTTTTATTTTCATTACGTTTTCTATAATGTATGATTAGATACGACATCGCTTCGGGGTGCCATCAAATAAAAAAAAGGGGGGATGAAATTTTGATTTTTATATTAAACCTCATAAAAAACAGTGACGCCGCGGTTACGAATTAGAATAAATTTAAATTAAAATATGAATTATGAATATCCAATATGCACTTTTTGTCTGGAATATAGATACATATATTATATCAGCCCATCGGAGAATAAAGCTTCAATGTAAATGAGATGTATGTCTGAATCTATGGAATATTTCGATTTTCCTTCTCAATATTCCGAACCCCCCTCCCCGCCTCTTATCCTCTCGCCCTTCATCTGACAATTAGTGTGATACCAACTAAGTCTGAAGCAAATATCGATTGATTATTCACTGTCTCTTTTCATCCGATAATTGACATTTGTTCATCTTTCTCGTACGTTCAGATTATTCATTTCTACCTATTCTAAATATCTCCCTTCAAGATAATGTGTATCTCTGTGCCGGCGGCGTCACCCGCTATGCAACGCTTTTTCATCGCCCTCCCAACAGCACCGGACTAGCTTGTGCCTGCCCTGCCATCTTACGTGCTATTTTGACATTTTTTTTACTCAAATAAACCATAATTAATAATCAAAATTTAAATTTTCCCATTCTTTGGAAGACAACTACAAATTATTTCATTGCTCTAATAATGGTTGATAATTCAAAACCAATAATCATATTATTATTAATAAATCTCATTTTTTTTTATAACTATTAAAAAAATCTGATTCCGTTACTGGTATTTCCTCCTATTCCCCACCTTTTCTCTCTCTGATTCTGGCCCTACGGGTTACGGAAAGGGAAAAGGGTTTTTAAATGCGGCCACATATCTATAATCAATTATTCAAATGACTCATTCGGTTTGGCATTGATTAAAAAGGTTTAAGATAGGATTTTGCCGCACTCTTCTGATATTAGGAATTTCGCTTCTAATTTATGACCATAACGAATATACTGAAATTGGTTTTTTTTTGTGTGGTTTTAGATCCGATAGAAAAAAATATAAATCATAAAAATTTTTGCCCGATATATTGGCTGAATTTAGTATTTTTAACACTGGAAAAAATATTTCGTGTGAAAATTCACGACGTACTGTCTTGTCTTACTATATTATTCAAATCTTTACTTTTTTATCTTGATTAAAAAACATTGCTACTTATTTTTGGAGGAAAAATCAGATATTTTTGTTGAAAATTCGACTTTCCAATACACCTGCCGATATAAAGGAGATGTCTCCCAGTGACCTGTCCACCTTCCTGGGAAGGACATGATGAACGATTACCTAAGAGGACAACTCCTCGGGAGGATGTATCACAGGACGGGGACATGTGGCCTAAGTGCTGTGAGCCCTACTCTACTGATACAGCCCCACCTATTGTGACTAATTTTGAATCTAAACATTGATTTAGGATTTAACAAATTTATTGTTGAAAATTTATCGAATTTCAAAATAAAAAAAAATATGTAATACCCCCAAAGAAACATCAAATTCCGCCTTTCAAGCCGGATAATCGCGCCCTACTTTCTTTGTTTCCAGAGCTCTCTTTTCGTACTTTCCAACTCGAAAAACATTTTCTATCGTTTCGGAACACGTTGTCGAACTTGTTTCAAGTAATTTTTGCGATTGTAAATCGTTTTTAAGGTGGTAGCTGCCGGCCGAGAAAACAATCGATGTTTTTGTAATAATGAATAATAACTGGTTCGCATGCTTCGAGAATTCGGCTTGCCAAATCAAAACTTATATATAATAACTGATGGGCTATACAGTATACACGAGGTTTCAGGGACGCCCTTAACGTTTTTCCGAGGGATGATCTTTGCTGTTAGTCCATTTATTTATAATTAGTTATTTAGTAGCAGTGGCGTTTTTTTTTTTCGGTAGGTTTTGCATTAATTAATAAAGTTTATAAAAGAAGGATTTGATAACGTTGTGTTTAGGTTTAGTAGCGGTGCTACAATTGGGGTAAAAGAATTTCCAAATAAAGACGTAAAGAATCAAAGAGAAATACACAATGTAAAGTAAGCCAGGGATTATCGCTCTTCGGAGAGTAAAGTGTACTCTCGGACCACCTAACCCCGCATTTGAATATTTAATTCAAGTGATGTATCATTCAATTTTAATTTTAAAAGCAAAGGTAATCCCTATTTTCCAAATTTATATTTGTCCTTTTTAGTGCGTTCATGATATTTTATATTTTATGTATCGTTGTTTTCTATCCTTATCTAATGAGTTGTATTACTTTTCGTTGCTGTCCTTTTCTACGGCACAGTGAAATCAGCATTTCACTTGGCTCTTTTCTCTTTATATTTTGAGAGTATAATTATTGATTATCGAGCTTAGATGTACGTTAAGGGGCAAAAGGGGGAAGGTGATTAAGCTATATGGAAACTCACCCCTTTCGGTGCTTCGGGGATGTCTGACTGATTGGGGATAAAATACGGGCGAGATCTAATATTTAAATTAGATACGTTTTCTCTTTCTCTCCCTGTGTGTGTGTGTGTGTATGTATGTGAGTGCCTTAGTTTCCCTTAACCCTTATATTCTACGTATCGTATGGTCAAACAGACGAATGGATTTTTTTCTTTTATTTGGGAAAAAAATCCCACTGCTGATTTATTCATCCCACTTTTGATTTAATTAGGCGCCGCTGTTCTGTCACTTTCGTTGGAATATTATTGAAAATTTCATTCTCTCAGGTCCTTTGAAATATATAACCAGAAAAATTAATATGCACATAAAGGGAACGGAAGAAATTAATATCAATTTCGATAAATTGAAATTTTTCAATTACATTAGAATTATTTCCAATTTAATATACCTGTATTAAGTATATAGAGACAAAATTAGTTCTATTCTCTCTCTCTCTCTTCAACACAATAACAATTCCGCGATTTTAAGACAGAGCGCTTCCCCTTATATACTTTCAAGTAACATATCCCGCGATTGGATTTTGCATTAAGGGGCAAATGGCAACATCAGAAAAGAGAATAGGATGCCATTTTACTAATTAGAATTGGTCCCAAACGTGCCGTTATTCCCCGAATGCTTTTTTCTCATCTGATATAGAGCGATTAAAAATCTACGAGCGATATACAATATATTAAAACGGATTCTAATACACTTCCTAGATTGTATTCTGAATATATAAATGGATTACAGGGGACCAAGCCGTTTTCACCAAAGAGAAATTATATTTTATACAAAAAAATTGAAGAACGTTACGCAGGACACACGGTAGGAACTTTAGTTCCTTTTAAGCGATAATCAAATTTTATGAATCAATAAATAAATCGAAATTAGAAATAGATCAGACCCTTACAGAAAGGACCAAATTGAGCGTAGCAGCAATAATAGAATTATTAAAATTATGTATAACAAAAACATAAACTAAACTAAAGTTCTAAAAATTTTAAAAGAGAAACTAAAATTAAACCCCTCTTCTTTTATTATCTGATCGTAATGATTTTGCTACCGTTGCAGTGGTGATATAAATATTTTAAAATCCAAATAAAAATGCCTTATTGCTTGTTTTACAAATGAATACGTTATAAAAACGGGGGGAATATAAAGTGTATATGAACGATAAACATCAGAATGGGCATAAATTCAAGACTCACCCATCTTATGACTCGTTCAAAACGTACTCGATAAACCTGTAATCTTTTTAGCAGTGGTGTAACACATAAGGGGTACGAAAAACTAAATTTTTTTTCATAGGAATCACTATTCATTTGTTCTGGATTTTAATTGGATATTTTTATAAATAATTAGATTTAAAAAAAAGGTGTGTTTATACAATATGTCCCAATAAGTTGGAATAATATGGAAAACTTTATTATTATTCATTTTAGGAAGAACAGAACTTTTTATGAAGAATAACTTTTCTTCCCAAAATTAATAATAATAATATGATTCCAACTTAGGGTGACATATTGTATATTCTGTCAAGAAATTACTAAAATATTTTCAAGTTAACGACTGCAAAAAATTTAATTGGGAATTTATTTCGTTTTCAAAACTGCATTTTACATCAGTTACCTGTATTCGCTTAGCACGACACTGTATTAAATTGTGGCGGCTATGAAATGTATTTTATTTTCTTCAACTCGAGAATGAACAAAGTTATTGGACGAGCACTTTTATTTTATTTGTTTACGATATAGTAGTGTTGTTTTATTGGACGCACATATTATGTACACTTTCGACTCGTACCAATCCAATTATGTTCATACACGATATACTTATAGATATCATCAGCCATATTATCCTATAAAATTTTATTAAATTATCCTTATCTATCTCGTATTGATAAATAAAATATAGAAGTTATCGCCTATAAGAAACGAGATACTTCAAGACAGGATAAAATTATTAACATTTTTGTTGGAAGAAATTTTTTTTCAGCTTCCTAACCATCATAAGTAAAGAAAGATAAAACGAAAAATTGGGTTAACGATATCATGTCGTAAAAATTATGATCTTATTTGTTCCATATCAACTGCAATCATCTCGAATCGTGTGATAAGAATTAATTTAATTAGGATGTTTTATCATTAACTAAATTCCAAGTGTTTCAAAAAGGTAACAGATCTACATTTTATAGTTACCTGAAATGGAAGGAAGACATCGGAAGATATTGTTTATTTATTTGATAAGACGTTGATTGTACATACAGAGAGCTGTTAAGATTCAGTTGAAATGAACGCCCGTGATCTTATCAGCAATTATTTGCTCAGAATGTTTAATTGCGACTTAGGCGCCATTGGTCGTTATCTCTAACCTTATAAAACCCTTATCTATAATTATTATTCTCGATTTTTTTTAATGATTTATTTTACAATACATTAACAGGTTATTATAATATTTGCTGATGTTTCTTCTTTATTTTTTTCAGAAAAATATCAGATATGGAGATGATAGTGTTGACAATATTTATCACGATTTTGTTTGCTTTATTATAAATTATAATTCAAAAGCATCATTTATTTGTAATATTTTATGTGGTACCTGAATCTGATTTCAGTTATCTCGATATTGTTAAAGATGCGATACACTCGATTAGTGTTTTAGTAAGTGTTGAAATATACAAAATACACAATGCCGCAGGAGCAACAAGTGAGTTCAGTCTACAAATATTTTTGTTGTTTTAGTAAAAGTCTACATCTTCAAATCTTATTATTATATCAATCAATAATATACAGTGTGTCGCATTTAAGATGAAGACGTCCCCATATTTTCGGTGTTTCAAAGATTACAGATTTGAATTTTTGCAGAGTCATACATGTTGATGGGCCACATCTTTTAAGTTAATCAACTGAAATGTGAACTTTAATCTCAGCCTACTACGATTTCACAAACGGGTAAAAAATATCGAAAAAAAATATTCTAAAAAGTTGTTCAGAATATCATTTCAACCCCACATACCGAAATTCATCACAAAATTCGCAATTTTTCGATTTTTTGGCCCACCCACATTTATTATTACAAGATATTGTTTAATTTGATCAATATTCCATTGAAAGTGATGTTTACTTTACTAAAATATTTGAATACATGACACCGTGTCGAGATTTTAATAATTAATAATTAATATTTTTCGATATCTCTACAAAATCCGAATCTGTAATTCTTCAAACAGCGAAAATATGGGAGTGTCTTCATCTTAAATGCGACACACTGTATATATTTTTTCAATTTGCTCACGTATTACATAACTAACGAGGTAATCATTTTGTAAAGTAATTTTGTATTCTCTTGTTTTTCCAGGTGAAATTTTTGTATCCAATACATTTTTTGCTGTAAACCGTTATCTCAACTGATAGCTCGAACAAAAATCAAAAACCCTGTCATAAAAAAAAATAAAATTTCATGGAATATTATGTATATTACAGTTTATCATTCAGAAAATAGTTTCCGGTATATTATCACCTTTTAAAGCTCGTGTATACGTTCTACAGATATATTCAGTACTATACGCATGTCCTCATGTCAAGTTTATTTACCAGTTTTGACGCGATGATAGTAAAGTATATGTTTAATTACGATTTTTTTTAACAAGTTAACAGGTTAGTGACTCATGTCAGAATTTAATGTGAAATTTTCTTGGAAGTACATTATTTAATTTATCCCGGTAAGCTTACTCAATAAATATTTGATCAAAAAGAGGTAGATAAAATGATAAGTAGCTATTCATTCAAATAATAGCTGCGAAAATTTTTGAATTTCTTATAAATATTGTATTGACCACCAACCAAGCTACGTATTTTCCGGATTCAGTCTTTGGTCTCTTCTCTATCCTCCTGTATGTTTATTTTTCCCCATTTTTCTTTCTTCATCATTTCCGCTTTTGTTATTGTCGAACACAGGTGCTTGTTCATTTTTTAGATCCTTGAAAATTGTTTTTAATTCTTCTCCATCATCTTTACTTTCTCCCCCTTTATCCTCCATGCGTTCTTCCGATACTGGTGGGTCCTTAGTTATACAATCTTCATCTCTCTATAATATTTCTTCATTTTTATTAATTCTTTCGTTGTTTTCCCTTTCTTTTGTACCACTTTCTTAATTTTCTCCTGTTTTCTTCCATATTTTGAAAAGTGAAAAAAGATAATACGTAAAAAGTGCTCCCTTTTAAATATTTTTTGGTATTTTAAAAAAGCAGCGTAAGTCCTTGCTCACTTCATATCACATTTCGTGATAACATGCTGAATTTATTGCCGATCAAAACAAAAATAACGCACCTCCAGTAGTCCTATTAAAAACTCGTCCTCAAAAATGAGTGGGGACGAGGAATAATATCGCTGGTCTATAGAATTTTAGGGTGAGTCAAAGGCGATTTCATAAGTCATTGCTGCCAACCGAAGCCGTTCAGTTTTTTTTATTATTGTTTTAATCATTTAACACTTTGGTGTTGCGAAATATTCGATTAAAAATGTCGAGTGTGGACTTGCGGAGGGCTTAAGTGAGTGCACGGATTTTATACACGTCCTGTTCACACTTTATACCCGAGGTATTAACAATAATTTAAATTGTTTATTCACTTTTTGATGGAAATCAATATTAAAAACTTTTTCAATATACGTATATACAAATATAAAAGTTTTAGCTTGTCAGGAAGTTCGAAGCAAATAGAGGGAATTTGTTGTTACCAACCAGTTCTTTTTTTGTGAAAAAATACAATAAATAACGTGGTAATATTTCAATGTATTCGTTGTGACCATAAAAAGTATATATAGAAGCATTATTTAAAAGTTACTTTTATACATCTCTATTATCATTTTAATTTAAAAAGAGCGATAACAATACCTTCAAAATGAAAAATTGTCTTCTTCGTTTCCAGTTTTAAGACATAATTCATCCAGGGCTTTTTTGGGTCGGAAACCCTTAGTTTTATAATCCGACAGAGGGCTATTAAAAGTAAAAAATAAAATCGAACAGAAGGGAAATTCAGGGGTGATATATTTAAAACAATAATTCAAACCGATACCTTACAAGGGTAGAGGTTTTTTGCATATCAAGCTTTTTGTTGGAGCTTGCTGCAACCGCTAAATACGAGGGAATTGCTATATGTAAATTTATCTATTTGTTAGACCCTTGTATTTTATAAAATCAAACATCGTTGAATTCTACCAAGTAATTATCTGATTTAAATCAATAGGTTTCCCTTTCGCTTGCCAAAATCCAATATCCGAATAAACTTGCTACACAAACTTACAATTAGTGATGACGTAGCATCGAAATCAATCAATTCCTACAGAAAATGAAGACATTATATTAATCCAACCCCTATATATAAGGTGAAATTCAGATGCATTGATTAATTTCATGGGGTGGATATTATAGGCACCCCTTTTCCTCGATTAATTGAGAAATGTTTCTCAGAATGTATATTGCAATATTCATGATATATAGGGTTGATTTTAGTTGAACGGAAATTGATCGATAATAGGATCGGCAAAATTATTTTTATCCTCTATATCCAGATTGTTACAGAAAAGTATTAGTTATCGAGTTATCGAGATAATGAGACCTAAAAGTCTCCTCATTTCAGCTGCTGCTCTGCCTGTAAGAATTCTGCTCTCTATGCAGGGGGTGGACGAATTGTTCCATAACTCGGCAAAAAATTAACTTTTTCCGATGATTCAAAGTTCATCGCAATGGGAAGACCCGTGGCTATCATTTCATGTGACTTGCTGCTCGTTCGTACTTGACAAAAATATTTAAAAACGCGGCCAAAGTTTTTTTACACAAGACTTTGAGACTATTTCATTAATTTGTTCTTATTTTTTGAAAAAAATAGTATTTTATCCTAAGCAGAATTCCTATCAGCAGCTGAAATGAGGAGACAAATTTCACAAAAAAAATTATGGGAACCACTTTTGTAGATAATAAGAATCTTCATTTTTACAAAAATAAATATCTTATATACTTCCTGTCAAATGAAATCCATAGTAGCGTAATATGAAAAATGAAGGAAACGTGCAATTTTCTATCCATATATTTTTTACAGTTCCGCAAGCCGTTGAGTGTAAAAAATACATTTATCATTTTATAGATATTTATTCGAAGGATTCTTATATTGCATTTTATGGAAGTTGTTTTTTCAAAAATTACCTTTTGTTTCAGATAAATCATCTAGTAGAAGAAATACAAAGGCTACAGGGATGCCTGTCGAAATTACAGGAATCATCTATGTCACAGATAAATCTATTAGAAGATCAATTGGAACAGAAGAGACAACACATTTTACGATTAGAAAATAAGTTGGATTTACAAAAGGATTATGAAGAACTGAAAAGAGAAGTCAGGTATAAAAGAAAAAGGTTGTTGAAAGTTTATGTTTATTTAACGTTTTTGTTTTTATTTTCAGTATATTACGCTCAGACTTAGCCAATAATCCAGATGGGAAGAATATAGAATTATTGTTAGAAAAATCAAAAAATCTCACAGTTCACGATACGAAGGATAAATCACCTACTAGAGAAATTGAAGGTAATTTAACTAAATATTAGTAGACCAGACGATAGGGGTAACAACTAAAAGTAATTAGCAATACGGCTTATTCTTTTTTTAAAGTAGCTTAAAATATGTAGATTAATATAAAAAAAAAGTTTACCAGTCTATCGATTTCCCAAATTGGAAAAAAAATCAAAAAACTTTTTATTTTTGAAATTTGTCAATATTTCGCGCTGGGAGAAAGGTAGAGAAAAATAAAAAATACTACCGTGTAGGGAAAGTGTTTTTCAACAAAAAAGGTTTCCTGCGTTTTTTTCGTCATATCAATGGTGGGTGTGTAAATAATTCGGTAAACTAAGAATGTGTTCCGCATCCGCGCGACTCTGCTGCACGGCCGAAAAAAATTTAAATATTGAATCCGAATTGAATCAGCCGTATTTCTAATTACTTGTAATTTTGGTCTAAAATGAGCCATACCGACTAGCCTATAGCGTCACACTAGAGATATCACTTAATTTCTTAAAAATTGTTTGAAATTTTAACTTCCCTCTTGTTATGTTAAATGTAGTGTGATTAAAAGAACAATTAGAAAAGAAAGCAGAGGAAACAATACATATATCTATATCCATAACTACGAAAACAATTAAAATAATTACACAGTGTCGAAAACATGAACAACGAACTATTTTTAAGTGTCTATATTGAAATATAGTATAAATTATTACAGGGACGTACTAACACTTGTGTAAATCGCATGGCGCGAATAGACTTTTCGAAATCTATGTATCTTGTAGATCGAATATTTCTATTATAATTACTCCGGTTCTGTCTATAATTTAATAATAATTTGGTAGAAATCAAAGAAGCTTAACAAAGCTGAATAGATAACATCGCATTGTTTGATATATACAGTTAGTCTCATAGCACAAATTTCCCAAAAATAAAAAGTGAGACATAATTCATGAACACAACAGAATAATTAATCGTATTTTTAATTAGATTGATGCTCTCAAGCGTACAAGAGGAAATCATGAATCAAAATCAAAAAAAGTAGATCTTTCGTTTAGATAGATTTTATTGAGGTTTACTTTTTTTTTTTGAAGGGTAACAAGCATAATTTTATTACAATTCAAACGAAATAATAATTGTTGCAGCAGGTAATTAAACATACCCATACACACATACACAAGTCGCTTTTCCTTTCTAAAATGTCATGTAACCTTTTTATTGCTTTAACTGATATTTTAAAATGTGTGTGCTGCCTTAGGAAACCTAATTTATTATTACCTGGTCTTGAGAAACGGCGTTTTTATTGTTTTTATGAACAATTGTATATAGACAATTTCGTCATCGTGAGAACCAGTTGATTCTTATTTTTTTTTTTTACGAAATTTGAACTAGTTTCTTTTTTCGAGTGCGATATAATTGATATTTTATTACTTCTGAAGGACCTTTATACTTTTGTTGCTTTGTACAACACTTGTGAAATTAATCCGGATTTAACAAAATGATAAATAACATTTTCCGAAATGCAGATATTCAATAAAATTTCATATCTGCTAGAGACCAACTTAATTATTGAAGAAACACAAATAATTTGAATGACGCAATCTTTCGTTGTTCTCAGAAAATTTATTGGTCTATCTTGAACTTAACTGCCGTTATAAAAGTCTTTTCAAATTTGATGTTTACTCGTAATTCTTACGTTAGAATGAAGATGGAATTCACATAAAATAAATCAAAATTCGAAATTATTCAAAGTATTACAATGAGGAGTTCAGTATAAGGCCAGTGTTTTTTTTCTGACAAGAATGACAGTTAAGGTCTACCATTCAAAACATAAGATTTTTGCATGTTTTTTATCATTGCGAACATCTACAGTGTGGAAACCACTTATGGATTTATCAAAAATACAAACTAACTAGTTATGAATTTTATCATAAATACCTAAAAATTGCCTAAAAACGCCAATAATTAGACAAAATCGGTAAATAATGTGGATTGTTTTCTATTCTGTCAGTTGTTAATGTGTTGACAGTTCATACTGAAAAAGTAAAATCTTTGTCAAACACTCTTTCCTTGTCGACATAACAACTGAAATATTTAACTGAGACTCACCGAATTGAGATTTTAATGATGATCGGGTACGGGGATAACTGCAGAAGTCAAGTTGAAGTGGCAAACTTATTTAATCACAGGTATCCCGAATTGCCTAATATTTCACAAAGTACTGTGTCTAAAATTCATGCACAATTCAGAGAACTTGGACATGTCAAACCATTGAAAAGAAAACCACACTTCGTTGAAGATGATGTGAAAGTGGATATTTTGTCAAGTGTCGAAGAGAATTCAACTTCAAGTACACGTCAAATTGCCCGTGAAAATAATGTTAGTCATAAAGCTGTTCTAAGATGTCTTCATAAAGAAAAACTTCATCCCTACAAATTAACTTTTGTGCAGGAGTTAACAGAAGACAATCCAGATCGTAGAATGGATTTCTGCGAAAGATTGATGAATAAGCAGAACAGAAATGAGATACCATATTCTTTTTTCTGACGAATCAACATTCACATTGGATGGAGAAGTAAACCGACAGAACTGTAGATATTGGTCAGCAAGGAATCCTAATTGGATGCGTGAGACATATACTCAGTATCCTCAAAAGTTGAACGTTTGGGCTGGCATCATAGGCGAGCATATTATTGGTACTATATTTATAGATGGAAATTTGACAGCTGAAAAATATTTAATTATGCTTAGAAATGAAGTTATTCCTGCGTTGGCAAACTTATATCCCAACGCAATAGATCCTAGCTTACCGAATGAAAATGTTTGGTTCCAGCAAGACGTGGCAACACTGTATAATTCATAATTGACCGTACATTATTTAGTTTGTTGGAATCGGTTTATTAAGAGGATTTCAAAAATATGCAAATATACAGTTGGTGGTATTCATTATGTTCCCAACATGAAAGGAGTGAGGGTGTTAAAATAGGTTCGAAAAGTTTTTTCGCAGCCTGTAGATGTTCGCAATGATAAAAAACACGCAAAAATCTCACGTTTCAAATGGTAGACCTTAACTGTCATTATTATCAGACAAAAAAACACTTTTTGTTGGCCATACTGACCTTAGACTGAACTCCTCTATTGTTATGTTTTCGACTCGACGAGTGTGGTTTGTATTCAAAGACACCACTATTTTTCTTAATAAAAATCCAAAACTAACGATCTTCCCTCTAATATATTGCACAATTTTTTCTAGGGGTTGATCAGCATCCTCCGCAAACCCCTACACATTCAATCACCCCTCCAAATATCCTTCCGCCACCCTTTCAAAACGTTGACGCGTTCGGTAGTTTGTTAGGAGAAGAAATAGTTTCTTCTTGGAGAAGAAACATTGAACAAAATCGTATAACACCAAAATCACCCTCTACTTCTTTAGATGTACCGCTGAAAAGTTCAACGCCCGTCAATGCAGATTCCACCGCCGAAAAAAGTGCGGCTTCTACTCCACAACCATCGGATCAAACCTGCCAATCGTCTCCGAATGAAAACCTCTTAAACGGCAACCCGAAGAGCCCGCAGGAGGACAACAACAACCATCACGTCAGTAATAATAATCTTCCGCTGTCAGCGATGTGCACGTTTTTAAGAAACGAAGACAATTTAAAAAGTCCTTATAGATTCGATGACCATAGACCTACGTTCAAGTTTGCCGAGGATTTAGGTATGGCGCCTGGATCTATGGTGGGAAGACTTGGGGAGAGTCTTATACCAAAAGGAGATCCTATGGAAGCAAGACTACAAGAGATGTTGAGATACAATATCGATAAATACGCTACGCAAAATTTGGGTAAGGTTTTTAAACGTTTTTAACTGTATAATATATTCTAAATTTTACGATAATTTTTTTTTCAGACACTCTACACATAGCTAGAAGAGTACGAGAACTTCTTTCAATTCACAATATTGGCCAAAGATTATTCGCAAAATACGTGTTGGGGTTGTCTCAAGGCACCGTTTCGGAATTGCTTTCCAAGCCTAAACCTTGGGATAAACTTACAGAAAAAGGACGGGACAGTTATAGAAAAATGCATGCATGGGCTTGTGACGAGAATGCCATACTATTACTGAAGTCTTTAATACCAAAGAAAGGTAAGAGAAAAATTGGTTTTTTAATACAGGGTGTTTCCAAAAACCTATGTTTAATGTTCCTGCTGCACTTATAGGCCGAAATACAGGGTGTTTTATAAATTTATCTTATTATAACTTCCGAGTTACCCTGTATATTATTTTGAAATTTGGTACACGTACCAAACTAGAAACTCCATCAACAGCATCCCCAAAAAGATGATGCAGGTCCGGCTTAACAAAAAATTTCAAAACTCGTCTTTCCCAAAAACAACACCCTGTATATGGATTTTTTTT
>CAJUYG010000047.1:21184-43185 GCA_910591675.1 Galerucella calmariensis | reverse complement strand
AAAACTACAAAATTGGAAAATTTCTGCGATTGACAATAAAGTGAACAAATATTTTTGGATGAAATTAATCATTTTTCATCCTATGAAGAACAAGTAGCATCAAACTATAATAAAATATAAGCAATCTTCCCTGGAAGTTGGATTAGAATTTAGTCAAAATAGATCTAGGTTGTAACGATGTTAATAGAGCAGTTTATGTAATGGAAAAATACAGGCTGATTTATGCAAATTATCCTTAAATTCGTAATTGTTAGGTACCATAATAAATCAATAAATGTATAATAATACTTACTAGGAAAATTTTTATAGAAACAAGTAAAAAGTAACCTAGGTATATAGCCAACGCCCAAACATACTTTACTCAAAATGGCGCCGCCGACGAGTTTGATTGCGTAATTAAAATAGGTAGTAGATTTTGCATAATTTTAATAAAAAAAAACAACATTTTGTCTTCATATAATCAAAAGGCAATGCAGATTAATATATCCAAATAAAACATATCTATACATTCATGAATTTATATGTCTGGACTTACCAATATTCATCGAATTCAAATTGCACTTTCATTATGCATCAAACCACCATTTATTTATTAACTATGTTCATTTAATTCAACGTACAACACCACTCACGTACACGTTTTTAAAGTTTTTTCACTTTTACACTATTATTTTAAATTTATTTAAAAGAAATCCATTACCACGCGTCTGCACGAATATTTTTCACTCCGACTAATGCAACAATACAACGTATCTTGAAAAAACTGTACAAAGATTCCACAAAAACTTAATATAAACACTTTTTTTTAGTAGGCTTTGATTTTAAAATACAAGTTTTCTCTCTTCTTTTTCTCGCGCACATGAAAAACATGAATTAGGTTACAGTCAGGCAAATTATTCTATGGAATATTAACCAGTAAAGAAGAAGAACAAATAGGTTAGATCGACAAAATAATAAATACCATAGTTTTTATAGAAAAAATTATAAAAGTAAAAGTTTAACTACCCATGTATATAGTACAAAATAAAATATACCTATACAATCATTTTTCAATATACCTAGATCTGATATTCTGAATTGGATGAGTTAGGTTTAGTTATTCATTACATTTCAAATGATCTATTTTAATAAGTCCAAAACCTGTTTCTCCATACAATTAAAATAGATTAATACGATAACCAAAGATTATAATACTCATATTAATTTATATATTTCACTTACCAAAAAACCTTGTATACAAAATTGCACTATGATTATTCATCAAAACACTATGTTTTTAACAAAGTTCATTCCGTTCGAAGCAAAAGTTAGTTTTATCACTTTTACACTTTCATTTTAAAATTATTGAACAAATATCCATTACCGCACGTCTACACAAAAGTTTTTCACTCCAACTATTTCAAGGTATCATGAAAAAACTGTACTTAACCACAATAACAAACACATTTTTCTTAGTAGGCTGTTACCTTCAAATGTATAGTTTTTAAAACTAAAGTTTTCTCTTCTTTTTCTCATACATGATAAACATTAATTAGGTTGGAGAAGGGTAGATTATCCTCGGGATATTACCCAATAAAGAAGAAGAATGAATAGGTTAGATCGACACAATAATAAATATCATAGTTTTTATAGAAAAAATTATAAAAGTAAAAGCTTAACTATCCATCAATATGGTACAAAACAATTATTTTTCAATATAGATAATCTGAATTGGATAAATTAGGATAGGTTTAGTTACTTGGTTAAAATAGTAGATTTCAAATGATCTATTTTAATAAGCAAATACAATTAAAACAGATTAATACGATAACCATGATTATAATATATTAATTTATATATTTCACTTACCAAAAAACGTTGAGCACAAATTTACACTATGATTATTCATCAACAAAAACACTATGATTTTAACAAAGTTCATTCAATTCGAAGCACAAGTTTTTAAGAGTTTTCTCACTTTTCCACGACGATTTTTAATTATTAAATTTACCTACATATCGGCACACAGTTCTGCACGAAATATTTTCCTATTAAAACGAATTCAACACGTCCTATCACGAAAAAATATACCTTAATTAGCCGGTTAATCAGGTGTATGTACATTTTAAGTTCTTTCTCGCACTCGCTTAGCGTTGCGCTGTTGTCATACGTTCTGAAATGGTAGAATTAATTGCGTGAGAGAAAGAGAGAGAAAACTTGTGTTTAGTCTGGTTTCGCGTTTTTTATAATGTTTTTATCTCTGTATTTTTTTTAAATTCGGATTTTTGCCATAGGTATTATGTTTTTAAATTATTTAAAAAAGCCATCTAAATATTAGTAGACCAAATAATTGCAGCAGTTAATTTCAAAGAGGAAAACTAAGTGCCTATAGAAAGTATACCTACACTTTCCTTCCTTAAATAAGGATGGAAAATCATACTTCCCTCCGTAATATTACCTAATATGGCATATTTTTTTGCAGCATGTTCATCCATAGGAAAACCAATACCTCCAACAAACAAAATGTTATCAGAAGCGGCAGGTCTCCTTAATAAAATGCAGGAATCACAAAACATTTTACCTCCGTCTCTTCAACTTGGACCTCCACAAGGAATGAATCCTCAACCACCACCACCTCCTATGTTATTAACTCCACCAGGTCTACCACCGCATCATGCAATCAACATCCAAAATCAAGATCTCATGAAAAAAGCCAATCACAGCCCACACGGTATTCCACATTCACCGATGGGCCAGCAGCTCACACCACTCAGAAATATGCATCAACACATTTCTCCAAGTGTTTATGAAATGGCAGCTCTTACTCAAGACTTAGATACTCAAATTATTACCACTAAAATCAAAGAAGCGTTACTCGCTAATAATATTGGACAAAAGGTAATTTTTACTAATAATTCATTAGTTTTCCGATTAAAAAATGTTTGCCTTTTCTTTTCAGATATTCGGTGAAGCTGTTCTAGGTTTATCGCAAGGATCCGTTAGTGAACTTTTGTCAAAGCCGAAACCTTGGCACATGCTTAGCATAAAAGGTCGAGAACCCTTCATAAGAATGCAACTTTGGTTAAACGACGCCCACAACGTAGACCGACTGCAAGCTTTAAAGAACGAAAGGAGAGAAGCTAATAAGAGGAGAAGATCATCCGGAGCTGGTGCTCACGATAATAGCAGCGACACTTCTTCCAACGACACCTCAGAATTTTACCATTCAAATTCACCTGGACCAGGACCACCATCTGCTAAAAAACAAAGAGTGTTATTTAGCGAAGAGCAAAAGGAAGCTCTGCGGCTGGCTTTCCATTTGGACCCGTATCCTAATGTTAACACTATTGAATTTCTAGCGACTGAACTTGGGTTATCATCTCGAACTATCACAAACTGGTTTCATAATCACAGAATGCGCTTGAAACAGCAAGTACCACATGGACTACCTTCCGATTTACCTCCCAGAGATCAAACCGGCAATCAACAGACTTTCGATCCAGTGCAATTTAGAGTACTTTTAAATCAAAGATTAATTGAACTTTCGAAGGAAAGAATGGGGTTGAGTGGGGTTCCTCTACCTTACCCGCCTTATTTAGCAACGAACGCGAATTTAGCTGCTTTAATAAGTCGCGGGCTGTTACCCCCTGGTGATATTGACTTATCGGCTTTAAATAATGCCGTTAAAGAACAAATGAGTGGTTTAGATCTTTCTTTAAAAAGAGAACCCGGGGATTATGATGATGATGACGATGTTGAAAGCAACGTCGGATCAGAAGATTCCAATATGTCAGGTGGAAGTCTTCGTGGCGAAGTAAAAACGGAGCCCAAAGAAATACCCTCGAATCAAAGTAGATCTTCGAGACGAAAACCTGCAGCACCTCAATGGGTCAATCCGAATTGGGAAGAAGAAAAAGAAAAGACTAACACGGGAGACGAAGTTATCATTAATGGAGTTTGCGTGATGCAGACGGGTGACGACTACGGGCGACGGAGCGCCGAGGAGACCGTTCGAGTGGAACCCCAAGCGGTACTGGATAGGTTCGAAGACGATCAAAGCGATACTTCTTCCATCAGTAACGATGAAACAACGGACAAAATAGAGGAAAAGGAAGATGTTAGTGAAATTAAAACTGAGGACAGTGAAAATAAAAACCTTAATCAAGAAAACGAAGAAGAAAGGTGGGAGTACTAAATATAAACAATAAAATCATAGTAACTCTGTTTTTTTTTGTTTTTTTCTTTAAGTTGTTGATAGTGTTATGTGTGGACGACCTAAAAGAAACTCCCGTAGTGAATCTTACGCGAAGGTTGATGATTTGTTTGTAAAAAATAATACAAAAAAAATAAGTGCAATCACGAAAACGAAAAAAATTATCCCCATGAAATATTTATTGAATTGTGATTAAAATAGGTTTGTTGAAAACACTCGATATTTTAATGATTTTATGAGTATCAAGTTTTTATAACAAATTATATACAATATTATGTCCCCCTATAAGTTGGAATATATGGAAAACATTTTTATTATCAATTTTAGGAAAGAAAGAAATTTTTTAGTCGTATACGAGGTTTGTCAAAAATATGAGTAAAGTACCTTTAAATTTGACATTATCGAAAAATGTTACTAAAAAAAGTTGATCAAAATTAAAAATTACGATTAAATATGTAATTACATTCATTTAAATTGAAACTTCAGATTATTTTATTTTTTACAAATGTTTCTATTCTGAATGAACATGTATTTCTTGTAATTACGAAACACATAATAATATTTTAGGTTTTTCATGTTTTTTAATAATTTTGCATTTGAAACGCGGAATAAGTGCATATATTCATCTATTTTGCAAATAATAAAATACATTCAAAAACCAAGTTATAAAATTAACATCATATTACAGGAAAGTCACCAAATATGGAATACCATTTTGTTTTTGGGATATAAAAAAACTTCATATAAATTAAATCAGTTTAATGTTTTTACTAATCAGTCATACATTTAATATGTAGTAATTAACAGCCTTCAATAAAATATATTAGTTATCAAATTAAAATCTAACACAAAAAACAAAATCACAAATGAGTAACCAAATATGGAATAGGTATCCATATATGGAATATAAGCATAAATCAACATAACAATAACAAAAATGGACATTAATATCTTTGAGATCAATTAAATAAATAAAATATATTGTGATACATAATTACTTGCAAAAGTCACAGATCCAAGTATCAAACTCTGGACTAGCACAATCATAATGTGCCCAGAGCCCAAACATCAAGCATTTAATTTAATATTTCATAATTAGACACCGACGACTGTCCATATTTGGATTTTTATACTAGTTCAAACTCTTCTAAATATTTTTTAGTCACAATATTTTAATGACAAAAGATCACAAAATGGTGAAATAAACATAATACCGATATACTAAATAGTATAACACTTACGTAAACAAACATAACAGCTGGTAATACTCGTTTATTACTTACCTTTGAAATTTTCTGCACGACAACAAAACAAAACACGCCTGCCACACGTGAAGCATTCGCGCAACTGACTCGATGGTGTGGGTGCGATAGTTAGTAGACAGAAGATGGTCGAGTGGTGCGTTTCATACTTATAGTCTTAGAGAAATGAAGGCATTCCATATTAGGATACTATTCCATATTTGGTGACTTTCCTCTACTTTTCTCTTGAGTAAGACTCATATTTTTTGACAACCCTCGTATACGACTAAAAAATTTCTTTCTTTCCTAAAATTGATAATAAAAATGTTTTCCATATGATTCCAACTTGGGAGGACATATTGTATACGGAATGTTCGGGAACTTTGGTTAGAATTTTTTTATTAAAAAAAATTATGGGACGGACGTATTTTTATTTTTGGTGAATTTATTCAGTCTTGAATATTTTGTAAAATACAAAACAATTATCTAAAAATGTTTTATAATAGATTTTTTCAACACCAATACATTTAAGATTATTTTTTCCTAAGTACTGATTTCACTGAATATAAAAATTCAAACAAAAGTTCTGCATTTCCAATAAAAAAAATCTTGCCAATTTTTACAATTTTATTTATTGGCATTATTTTTCAATTTTCATTTTTATTTCGATTCGTATTTAATTAGTTTATTATTAAATAAGACTGTTACCGTTATTATTATATATAGTAAGCTCTCGAGCTAAAAAAAAGCAAAGAAAATGTTCTGAACATTTTGTGATATACACTTTACTTTTTAATTTTCTATTATGGAGAATATACTGTGTGCTTTCCATTGTTTTAAAAGTACCCAACGGCCAAAAATGCAATATTCTTTCAATCTAAGTTCGTATTAAACTTTAAAAAAAAATCTCGAAATTCGATTTTTATTTTTTCTTATAAATCTAATAAAAATGAAGATTTCAATAACAAATAATTACAACTGGGATTTCTAGAAATTAGGACTATCTACAGCGTTCTAGGTAAAAAGCAAATTATTTTTTCAAAATGTTACTGTTTTTTTTGTTATTTAAAAGTAGGTAACGCTGTATATTATTTTCTCACCGAGAAAAATTCGTACTCCATTATATTTTATAAGACAGTTTTAATATGTGATATTGAAATTTTCTACATGTATACTTTTAGTGGTAATTTTTCTTACTTCATGAAAACATTATTTCCAGCATCTTCCAAAGTTTTTTGTACATAATTTATAAAAAAAAATTTATTCCGCATTGTTTTCTCTAGTCTTTAATTAACAGAGGGCATCAGTATCAAAACCCGTTTTACAAAAAGGCCAGTACTGAATATATTTTCTTTATAATAAATACAATAGTTCAATATTAAAAAAAGCCTTAATTCTGCACACACGGGGGTCATCGCGTGTTGTCGTTAAATCAAAATTTTATAATTCCGAATATATGAATGTATACGAATCCAAAACAAGTACAAACGATTTTCAAAATTTAACTGAACTGAGCCTAAACTTTTTTGGATTCGTCATATTTTTGGTTTGTTTCGTCTTTATAAGAATCTGGCAGTAACAGGTTTTAGATCTCAGCATTATAGAAACATTTTCAAATAGCTTTAATTTCCAAATATAAATTAGAAAATAATGTTACAAAAATGCATATCGTTAATATTAAGTATTTAAAACAAATGAAATCCACCCATAAATAATAATTTAAGCAACAAAAAAGCCATAGTTTGTTTTGTGTTTGTTTCATGTTTCGCGGTAAAATATAGCATGATAAAAATATTATTAGAAAATGTTCAAAGTGCAATATTTTAACGTTTTAAAGATATTTTTGCGATATACAAAAATATGTTTCTTCCAAAAAAATGTACTCAATGTATAACAAACATTGTAAAAATTAATAAGAGATACGTAAAAAATTCTGTCTTCAAATTAAAGCGATTGGGAGGCATTAAAATTAGCAAAAATGTATTATAAATGCACATTTCTAAATAAAATGCATGTAGTTATATATATAGCATAGATTTTTTTGCTGTAGAAAAAAACTATTTGAAAAATAAATTTTTTTTGTTATTTAATAAATTTTCTGTACCCGAACGTTATATACAAAATAAAAAACACAAAATACGTAAGCATGTTTTTGTTAGTACTGATAAAATAATATTATTATATTAGATAATATGGTAAATATGGTACAAGAAGATTTGTTTTATTTTTTATTATATTTTATAATATAGAAACATCCAAACAACAATGATGCTTAGGAAGATCATAGATCTATTTTATTCTTTTTTTACTGTAAATATTTATATCATATCATCCCTTGAAAATTTCTAAATTAAAATTTTCTCTGTATTAAAAAAAAAATGTCTTTTATTTACCCAAAATAATATAATTCCCAACAACAGTTGCTAGAACACACCTCTGGCAAGAAATATGCAAAAAAAAAGAAAAACAATCATTTTTCAGTGGACCTTGTCTTTCTTCCAATTACAATTTTGTATCAAATTTACCAAAAATATGGCCTGAGCCGAGAAAAAGAGAAGATCTGACCATTGGAAAGATCTAGTAGGGCTTATAGGCCTATATTCTTGTATAGGTTTTTACAAGAAGGAATGGGACTTGGACAGACGGCTCAAAAGCAATAGAAGGAACTGGGATAGGAGTGTTCAGGTCAGGAACCAAACACTCTGAAAGCTTGGGAAAAACCCCAAGTATCTTTCAAGCGGAAATCCACGCCATAAGAAAGTGCGCCCAGTTCAATATTGATAAAGGATACAGAAGACAACGGATTATCATGATGTCGGATAGTTAAGCAGCCATCAAAGCACTGAGCTCTTGTGTAATCAGTTCCAAAATGGCGTGGGAATGCCTAGAAAAACTCAATGAACTAGGCGAGAACAATATAGTCACCTTACTATGGATTCCAGGTCACACTGGAATGGAAGGAAATGAAATAGCAGATGAACTAGCAAAGAGGGGGACTGAAATACCTTTCTGGGGGCCTGAACCCTTTTGCGGAATCAGCCCCAATGTAATATTGGAAGAAATAGGTAAAGCCGAGAAAAAGAGAAGATCTGACCATTGGAAAGATCTAGTAGGGCTTATACAATCAAAGACTCTTCTGGGTGACTACAACCTGTTGAGATCAAATGAATGCATAAGTCAAAGTAAAACTACGCTAAGAGTTTTAACAGGGATCCTAACGAGACATTGTCGCCTGAATGGACTCTCCTCAAAAACGAAGTAGAAGCAAGGGAGTACAATAGATCTTTTAGGTATTAGTGAATGTCACCCCAAAATACATACATACATAAGTTTAACACACATTCAATACATAAGCTCTCTTAAAAACCACACACTATTATATTCGATGTCACTCGCATGAACACGAAAAGATTACATGTTCAATAGCACCAAGATACCTCTCGATTATCCCATTTTAATTATATAATTAACACAAATTAACCATTCATAATGGCCGCTGTTGCTGTTAAAATAATTAGAGAAAATATAAAAAAATACACCATGTAATTTTCTCTTTTGGTTTCAAAAAACGTGGAAGTCTTCGTATATATATAATTGTGAATGTTTTCCCATTATTATGATGTTACAGATAGACACTGAATTGCATATTTTTTTAGAAGACTTTTCTTTGCAAAAAAACTAAAATTGTCCATAAAAACAATACCAGTCTCCCCCACACTTCATTTGAAAAAAAAAATAAAAGAGTACATACTCAAATTTGTGGTAAACACCCAGTATAATTATGCATATTTGATAAAATTTAAAAATTTTCTTTATTGAATAGGCCCTCTGGCGGTCAAGATAGAATCTTATTTCAAAGTAAAATTTTTTCTTTCAATTAAATATCAATTGATTCCACCCCTGATTGCTGCAAACACTATTTATCTTTGCAATTACCGATAAAATTAGTCATAATGACAAATATCGCAACTCTCAGTTAGATTAGCATTAGTTTAACTGGTGGTTAAACGTTAAACTCTGAAATAACAAAGGTAAGGGTATTTTCATAAAAAAAAACTTTCCAAACATTTCTATCTACTTTTATTAACATTTTTTGTGTACAATTCTTTTTTACAATGTTACATATACATATCCTCGAACTATTTTTAGAGAATGTAATTTTAAATTAGTCTAAGTACTGTACTTTTTTAATAAATTGTTCACACAAATATAGATCCAACATTTACGAGATTTTGAATCTGAAAAATTTGACAATAACATGTATTTATGTACGTTTCCACGATAATTACTAATAAATATTCAACTAATATAATATAAATTTATTATTCATTACACAGTGTACTTTTGCACATCACATTTTTTGTTTCACGGACATGTGTTACGGATAATGGACTTGGTGGTTTTATTTCTATAAATGAACTATTGGTTAATACGGTGGCATCTAAATACTTCCAATTCCTCCCACATTAACCCCATGGATATTTTAAAATTTAGTGTTCAGATTAAGGGAAAAAAATGAAGACAAAAATTTACTGAGACTATGCAACTAATAATGCATATACGTCTCTAGTTTCAATGTTATCAATTTGCTGTTCAATATTTCAGATTTTTCTTCTTCTTTCTGTTTTATTGGAATGTTTAAGAGATTATTCAGGATGAAAATGTTGACATCAGACAACTCACTGTCGCCCTCTCTTAAGGTGGCTTCCCACGGCCCGTGTTTTTACAGGCCGGGCCGCGCCATCTCGCGCTTAGTGAAGACGGCCGCCTAAGGAGGTGCGACGAATACGATCCGCGGCGAGTCGGTAACTTCAAACAAGCACGCAGTGGGAAGAGTTTCGCATAAAGTCCGTTCCGATCTACGCGCTGCGGCGCGGCCTGGCCTGTAAAATTACGGGCCGTGGGAAGCCACCTTTAGGATTATGTCAAAATATGTGACGACAAGATCTAAGACTCTGATTTATTTTCAAGAAATTTTCAAAATAGAATATTTTAAATGGCTAGTCATTTCAAATTTCGAAAAACGTTAGTGCAAATATTGACCATTCATAAAATAAGAAAATTATTCACAACGAGAGAAGCTTGTTTGAAATTTCAACCAACCTAAAGTCGTATATTAAATCACACAGAGTGTACATAAAGTAACGTAGATTGCTAATATTTCGATTTCCGTTGGGTTTACAAAAAAAAGTTGAATCAAAGTCTGCATAAGTCGATTAGATGAATACAGGGTGCACCGTTGCTCCAAAATAACGTATGCGAGAAATCTTAAATTTTAGCGGGAAACTTGAAATTCTTAACGGGAAACCTGAAATTTTTAACGAGAAATCAGAAATTTGGGCGGGAAACTTGTAATTAATTAATATTAATGGCAGAAAAACTTACTACTTTTTTGAAAAACTATTTTTTTATAATTTTAGATTCAAACCAATGTAACTTTAGAATTATTAAAGGTAGAATTATGCGGTTTTATTTGTAATTTAATAGATTATGGAAAACTGAAAATATATATAAAAAAAATATGTTAATAAGTTATTTTGGAGCAACGGTACACCCTGTATTTATCTAATCGACTTATGCAGATGGTTTGGATTTTTTGAAAAAACTTTTATTCAACTTTTTTTTTTGTAAACTTAACGGAAATCGAAATATTAGCAAGTTACGTTACGTTATGTACACACTGTATAATGAAATTTGTGAGAGTTGTTATATTTTGGATCGGAATTATTTTTCACAAATTGATAAATCTATACAATCTTGTTTGCCGAAGGCATTAATATTTTTCATTTAGTGATGTGGTTAAAAAAATATTTCAATTCTATTAAATTAGAAATAAATGAAATTAAGGAAGTAATGAAAAAAAAAATAATAAAGAAGTTTTTGTACAAAATTTAATAACTGAAAAATACCAAACTCCAAAATGCCAGATTTAATTTTGTATTCAGAAATAATAGTTGCTATTAATTCAATATTTGTGACAATGAAAATGGGGGGGCCGTCCATTAATTACGTGAGGTGTTCTAGGAGGAGTGGGGATCAAGCTAAATCTTTCCAAATCTCACTTAGGGGGAAGGGGGTTATTGGCAAATATCACGTAATTGTTTTTCTCGCAGAAAACAAAAATTACGTCAATATTCATCTTCAATAAAAGTAATGGAACAAGTTTGCTTTTTTTTCTCTATAATTTAACACGTTTACAGTCCATATAGAAGTTTTGAAGAATCTCGCGTGAGATTAGAGGAGGGGGAGGAGGGAGGGAGTTGAGGAAAATCTTACGATATTTCAATAAGGGGGGAGAGGGGGTCGAAAAATTCTCAAAAGCGCCTTACGTAATTAATGGACGCTCCCTTGGATTTTAGCCTAAACTAGTAACCATTCAACTTTTTGATGATTTTTTTGAAATGTATTTAAGACAGATGTGGTTGTACACAACAGTTTTGAATTTAATGAAAATATTTCAAAATAAACAAACTGAAATTCCCAATTTAGTTCAAAACATCTCAATTCCTACATATTTATATAAAAATGTTCAAGAACCTTCTTGACAAGTAAAACATCGCACGAGATCTTATTTTCCCGACCGATTCCAACGCTGCCAAATTTAGTAGTAACATAACAATATTGAAGTAAATAAGTAAATATCAGAAAATAAGAAATAGAAAACTAAAAAAAACAAGAAAACCCAGACCCAAACCCGGTTGATCAAAGTGTAACTATGTATAAAAATTTCAGAAAATAAGAAATAAAAAACTAAAAAAAAACCAGGTCCTAACCGGGTTTCGAACCTACGACATCTGAGACTGCGCCAATCTGCTCACATTCAGTAACATCGAATAGAAGGTTAAAGACTGCTTGGAGGCATGCGCACCTCAACTACTAAATTTGACGTGGCGGGAGGATTGTAGTCGGGAAAATAAGAAGCTCTCGTAAACATCGCTACTCAAAGGTTTTTTTCTTCTTCTTCTTCTTTTTAACGATTAATGATTTGTAACTACGTAATACGACTAGAGACACACTTTAAAAATTAGTCTTATTTTACCATAATATTGTCGACGTGATCCCAACATCTAAAGTGACTATCAACAGCTACGAGACGAGACACATTTAAGTAGTATCTTAAAAATATCATTTTTTTAAGACTTGACAAGACGGTTCTCGTTATATATTATAATTCAGGAAGAAATACTTACTTGTAATTTTTCATTTTTTTAGATACCTGAAGGTACTATACGTACAGAGTGTCGTAAATTCATATGTTTTACAGGCCGGCATACGAAAATTTAAAAAAAATGTTTCAATATTCAGTCTAAGGTCAGTGTGGCCAACAAAAAGTGGTTTTTCTGACAAGGATGACAGTTAAGGTCTACCATTCAAATCATCATAAGATTTTTGCATGTTTTTTATCATTGCGAAGATCTATATTGCTTTAATAAAATAATGAATAGACTACCGAAGCGTATATCTTGAAATTTAAAATGACTTCTTAGCTGAATACTCAACATATCGGTGGCCAATAATTCTAGGAACTTTTGGCAAGTCACCATTTCATTTCTGTTATTCTGTCACTAGTTATGTCAAAGTCAGTTATATTTATTTTTGTTGATATTCGTTTAATTGTGTATGTCCAGTTTCCATTAGATTTTTGTAGCATTTCTAGTTTGTTATATCTCTATTCTTCTAATTACTTTTTCCACTGACATTTGACATAACTAGTGACAGAATAACAGAAATGAAATGATGGCTTGACAAACGTTCATAGAATAATTGGCCTCCGATATGATGAGTATTCAGCTACAAAATCAATTTAAATTTCAAGATTGACGCTTCGGGGGCGTATTCATCAATTTAATAAAGCAATATAGATGTTATTAAAGATAAAAAAAACATGCAAAAATCTTATGTTTTGAAGGGTAGACCTTAACTGTCATTCTTGTCAGAAAAAACCACTTTTTGTTGGCCGCACTGACCTTAGACTAAAGTCCTCTATTAAATTTTTTTTTTAAATATGCCACATTACGTTCTGTAACGTAAGCTACTGTTTTTACATTAAAGGATAAAATATTTCAATAGAAATTCTAATAGTATAGGATTTTCACGATAAAAAGACACGATGATGTAATTTTTAGTTACTTTCCTGCTTATCAGAATAAATATTAATTCACCAACCGTAAATACAATGTATCCTCAACAGCCAGGGCAATTTACAGCTAACGGGTTGGCAAAATTTCAAGACGTTGTCAGATCAACTGGTAAAATTTCCCAGTTTGTTTGGACGTTTATTGACATTCGATTATCGTCCAATATTTACAAGTTTTTTTGATGCTTTTAAATTCATTGTTTCTTCAAGATAAAAGAAAAAACAGTGTTCAGTCAATAAAATGCCGAAGCAGCTGAACAGTGAATGTCAAGAGATGGTAACATCTTTGTCAAACTATTTTGAACGAGAATGTCAAAATGGAAGCCCACTTCTCTCGCTCACTGCTGTAAGAGACGTAATAGTATTAGCTATTTGTATTCATTATTATTAAGGACTGTCAATCTTACATCAGATTGACTTTTCCTGTTTTCGTTAAGTGAAGAAAAAAACTAGAGCTTGGCAACATCGCAATATTTTCGTTTGCAACGTCATCGTCTTTATATCGTAAATAAACTATAGCAAGATTCTATTTCTTCCCGAATCATTTGTGTGTATTATTAAAAATAATTTCTACAGTACAAAATTCGTATATAAAAACATTTAAAAAAAAAATACCTTCAACTATATAACTCACATTTATTTTGTTTGCATGGATTTATACTAAAAATACTTACGATCACATTCACAGAGTGATTCATTATGAAAGTACAATCTCAAAACTGTCGATTATTATCCTTAAAAGCCCAATTTTAACCTCAAAAGTTTTGTGAGTTTCACAATAATTTTTTACGCAAGAAAAATACAAATTTAAATATTTTTTTGGAGGACTTTATTGGATAAAAAAACAGATAGCAGCAGACGATTTATTATACAGATCGATTCGAGCCATACGATTTACAAATGTACGACAAGGAAAATATAAGGAAAACTACTTGAAAGAGAGAGAAAGAATAATTGTTCGCAGTCAGCGTTGGGCGTGTTTTCAGTTCCAACTATGATATGATATGAAAGCAGCGTTGCCAGTTTAAAATGTTTGGTACTTTCTAAGGAATAATTATCTTATTTTTGCATATAACTTTAATACGGGATAACAGGAGAAATTCGAGATTAACTTTTGAAAAATAAGTGAGATGAACGCACAGAAAAGAATAAAATAATATTCAACATTGTTGCCGGCAAAAATTGGGAATAACTTTTACAGATAAATAAATTAGGAGGACAATCATTCTTCTCTCTTTCTTTGAAGTAGTTTTTCTCATATTTTCCTTGTCGCACTTGTGTAAATCGCATGGTTCGAATCGACTTTTCGCGATCTGTATATTGAGTTAATTCAGAATATTTTCTATTGTTTTGAGTATGGGCGTTATTAATGAAACACACTATAGAAAAACGATCGATTTATGTATCTACTATAAGAAGAAAAATAATGAAAAACAAAAAATTATTTTATTTAAACAAAATAAAAAATTTCGCGTCTTTTAATCCAAAATTTCATTTTTTCATTATTTTTCCCCATCTATTTTTGTAATTATTGAAACAAAAGATTTGTTTTAAATTAATTACGTCTGGCCTTAAGAACTGCGACTAATAAATAAAACATTCCCAAAAAAATAAAGTATAATTAAAAAAAAAATAGTGAAAAAAGAAAAAAAAAATTGGTAACTATTTATTCCTTTTCTTTTATTTTAAAGAAAACGGTGTCCCAAAAATAATAACACTTTTTCCGTATATTTACCCAATTTATTTAAAAAATTTGAATTAGAATATTTATAATTCTACATCAAAATAGAAAAAAAAAACGAAAATTAATTAATAAAATGTAAAAAAAAATTTAAAATAGGATGAAACTAACTATAGATTTTAATTGTAATAATTATTATTGGAACGCCTACGTACAAGGTGTGCCATATATCTTGAAAAAAAAAATAATTTATTGGAAAATAGAAAAATGTTTCAATAAAACTCAAAGTCCATACCACAATAAATTTTATTATAGTCCACAAAAGCACAATTAATATGCTACTAGTTTTGGTGCATTCATTACCATCATCAGGCTACAATAGAAATAAAAATGGTACACTTAATATATTTTCATAAAATCTTTATACAGGGTGTAACCACATATTCTGGGGTTAAAAATAACTCGATCCAGCCCAAGTTACCCTGTGCATGCGAAAAAAGTTACAACCCTTCGAAGTTACCAAATGAAAATTGATTTTTTTCAAATATTTCGACAGTTGTTCGACAAAATATAATCAAAAAATTTGGGACCCTCGAAAAACTTAAAAATTCATTGACTTTTTGTTAATCGAAATTTTTGATAAAAACTGATAATTGTAAAAAGTACTTTGGAGGCAAAAAAGTGTCAAAAATAATGTGTTTGAATAATGGTGCCGCAATAGGCATTAAATTGTAACGTACACAAAAATTTCGGGGGGGTTTAGGGGATCTCAACTCCCATAAATTTTTAACGGGGTGCAATAATTCATTAATTTTTTTTTAAGATGCTCTAATCATAAAATATGTCGAACTGTCGTAATATTTGAAAAAATTCAATTTTCATTTGGTAACTTCGAAGGGTTGTAACTTTTTTCGCATGCACATTTGTACTAGGGAAACTTGGGTTGGATCGAGTTATTTTCAGTCCTACAATATGTGGTATGATTTGTGACCTGTCTTTTTGTTCCACCCTGTATATCAAGTGTACTTTTTTTCTATTGTAGCCTGATGATGGTAATTGATGTACCGAAACTAGTCCTTTCATGGACTATAATGAAATTTACTGTGGTTTGGACTTTCGAGTTTTATTGAGCCATTTGTTTGGATTTCGTAAAAACACATTTGAGATATGGACGAGCTCTTTGGAGTTAACGAAAAAAAATAGATAATGATGTCCTGGAAAATGTTTTAGAAAAACGAGACTCGATACAAGACTTTTTGTGAAAATACCTCGCAGGATACTCAACGGAAAATTACTTTCGGTTCCAAGTGAGGAAAAATTTGAAACAACCGAAATGTATTTTTGAACGAGGAGAAAAAGTAGAAGACAAATTTCAAACAAAAGAATTCATAGTTATATAGCACCTCTGTAAGTAAATAAATTAACAAATGTAAACAATAAATGCACCTTTTTTTTAATATAAAATAATTTAAAAACCATTTTTTATACTTAAAATACTGAAATTCAAAACTGGACCATCGGAAAAAGAAAAACCTTTACTTAGTTCCCTTATTACCGAAATGTCGAGGTCTCAATTGTCTGTACCATCATTCGATATTATTTAACATCAAAAAAATATTTAAAAAAAAAATAGAAAAATCTAATTTTTTTATATATTAATGTAAAATAATCATGAGCATATTATTTGTCTTCAGCTGCCTTCCTTTAATACTTGATAAAAAAAATTAATTGTAGGTTCGTTCGAACAAGCTCGAGAATCAGTTCGAGATTTTACTGAGTTTGCGTACATTGAAATTGTCTATCTACGCAAACTCAGTAAAATTCTGAACTGATTCTCAAGCTTGTTCGAACAAACCTTGTATTTACCACCAAATTCAACATTTCTTTCAGAAAAATTCAAAATTATTATCAAAAATCCTTCAATATTTTTCTTAATTTGAACGTCAAAGATCGTTGCAAAAGTTGATTTATTTACAGGGCGTTATTTTTCAATGTACCAATAATTTCCTAGCAACAGAATATTTGTCATGGTTTTATCGAAATAAATTTAATAAGAAATGTTTCAATTAGTTATAAAACTAAATAGGCTATGGTTGTTCTGCCTATTTGGCGGAGGCGCTAACACGGGAATCTCTATAAGGAAATCGCTGAAAAAGCTAAGGTCCAAATTAGCGAAATTGACTCAAAAAGTAGATTTACCCCCACCACTTTTTGAGTCAATTTCGCTAATATGGACCTTGGCTTTATCGGCGATTTCCTTATGAAGATTCCCGTGTTAGCGCCTCCGCCAAATAGGCAGAACACCCATAGCCTATTTACTTATAAAAAAAATTAAAAGGCGAATTATTATTTTCATGAATTTATCTTTTTTGTTCGCCACATTTTTTTGATGGACAATAATCGAATGGTCGTACAATCTCTTTTTTATCCCAGTTTATATTATTATTATTATAAAAAAAAATTTAGTTTACTATATTTAAAGTTGTAGTGGAAACTTAATAATTATTTAAAATTCAGCTAAATCATGGTTGCGTTTTAGTTGGATTTCGTTTTTTTTATACTTCTCTCTCATTATTTTTTCTATTTTATTCCGAATCTGCTTTCATGCCGCGCACTTCGCCCTTTTGACGGAGAGCTTCTAATTCTTCTTTTGTCTTATCTTCTATCGCGCGGATGTCTTCCATGGTCAGACCGTGCCAGCGGTCCATCCAACAGAAAACTTGTCTAAAAATTATGATAAATATTTATTGTACGCCCTTGGTATAGGGAAATTTTTTAGGAAAATAATAAAAAAAAAAGAAAAAAAGAAAATAATTAAAAGTTGAAAAATAATAAAATGTATTGGAGCAAAATCAAAATAAAAATTGTCAGTGCAAATAAAATCAAAGGAAAATAATAAAAAAAAGAAAGTAATAAAGAAGAAAATAATTAAAACATTGAAAAATAATAAAATCTAATGAAGCAAAATCAAGTATTGTACAATTGCAAAAACAAACTGGCACGTTGGCCCTGTCAGTACAAATGAAATTAAAAGAAAATAATAAAAAGATAAAACAAATAAAATAAAAAATTTAAAAATAATAAAAGCCCTATCAATGTGCAAATAAAATTAGTTGCTATATTCAAAGAAAAAAAAAGAAAGGGTACTCACCTATGGAAATTTGTGAATAGCCGCCTTTCGGACTTTTGTATAAAACTTTCTATCCTCGACTGAAAAAATAAACGAAAAAAAAATTGTAAAAAAATCCTTCGATAAATTTGTATGGTTAAAGCTTACTTGCAATCCGAACCATTTAAACTCTACAGTAACTAATTTATAGCATGTCATAACTGGATTAATTTTTTCCTTCCAATCCGGTCCAATGAGCGGACCCCTGTTCGTTTTTAATGACTTAAATTTGGTTGGATCTTCATCGTCTTTGTAATCTCCAGAAGACACCGAATCATTGGCGATGTCAATATGTACAACCTCTCTTTGTTTTAATTTATCGTTTGGCAAGTCGTGAACCTTCAATATTAATAACGATAACATTAAATTCTTTCAATAAAAATATAAGAAAAATTGTTTAAAAAGAGCACAAAATATTATATTTTACTAATTTTAGTGACTCATATACAGGGTGTCCCACGACGAGTTTAAACTATCTGTATAAGGCAAAATACTAATAGTAAAATCATGAAAATTTCTACGTTTCCGTTTTCGGATGAGATCTTTTTAACTAAAATATTTTCAAAGATGGCAGACTTCCGGTTCTACCGGAAGTCGACTGCAACTTTGTTATTTTAAATGGAACACCCTGTATATTAATACATTTTTAAAATCTACGTGAAATTTTAGTATATTTTTGTCTGAAAACTTTTTTCGAAAAATGCATATTTTTCTATTTATTAATTTTTTTGTAAAAAATTTAACGGTTGCAGACCCGTACAAATTATTTTTTTAAGAGGATACCCTTAAAGATATGGAAATGGTTTGTGTTCGGTTGCTTTTAGCAAGGTCAGACCTATTTGAATCTATGTTGAAAATTGTTTCATTTTATACAGGGTGTGTATAAAAAGTGTTCAAAGTTTAACTTCATAAATATCAAATTTCTCAATTTTTTTAAATAGAACCACCCGGTTTTTTCTATTTTAATGTATTCAGGGGTAAAGAATAAGGCAAATTCATGTATACTTTCCTATACCTAAACCTCACCGTTATCCAGATATTAAATATTTTCTGTAAATTTTCAGAGATGCAGGATATCTTACTCCAAATAAGGCACATAGGTTCTTGTAACAACTTTGCCATATTTACCATGTATTAAAGGCAAATTTTCATAATCTTTTTTATTTCTTAGTGCTTGTATTAACAGGTATAGGAAAGTATACATGAATTTGCCTAATTTTTCACCCCTAAATGCATTAAAATAGAAAAAACGGGGTGGCTCTATTTAAAAAAATAAAGAAATTTGATATTTATGAAGTTATACTTTGAACACTTTCTATACACACCCTGTATAAAATGAAAAATTTTTCAACATAGATTCAAATACGTCTGACCTTGCTAAAAGCAATCGAACAGAAACCATTTTCATATATTTAAGGGTATCCTCGTAAAAAAATAATTTACAAGGGTCTGCAACCATCAAATTTTTTACAAAAAAATTAATAAATAAAAAATATGCATTTTTCGAAAAAAGTTTTCAGACAAAAGTATACTAAAATTTTACGTAGATTTCAAAAATGTATTAATATACACGGTGTTCTATTCAAAATAACAAAGTTATAGGTATTTTGCCATATACAGATAGTTTTAACTAGTCGTGGGACACCCTGTATAATATGTTGCAGTACGCTCTCCAAACAAAGTTATTTTTTAATAATTATCCTTCTTTGAAGAATTGGAATCAGTTTCAAATACTCGAATTGAATCTACCAAGACAAAGGCAATAATAAATTAAATATCGGTTTATAAAAAAATAACACATTTGAGTTTTGATAAACGGATGTTTAATTTATTTCATTTAAAAGTTAGTGATCCAATTAAATATCAAATCAGTAAATATGTACATTTATTTAGTGCAGAATTCCAGTCACTCCCAGAGTTGGGGCTCACTGTTGCTTCAGTTGCTGAGTTTATTAATAACATTTTAGTATTAGTTATTTTTGTGGTTAACAAATGGTTAAAATATTGTAGAGTTTGTTCAACCATCCTTTGCCGTTACGTCATAATCGGTGACATATGTGTTAAGCATGGTTTACAAAATAAGTCAACTGGACTGTCAAAAGCAACATATAAAATGTATGTCAACCATAGATGAGATACGTTAATGACGTCATAATTCCATCTCATCCATTTAATAAATGAGAGAGCAAGCTGGACAAAGTATGACGTAACGGCAAAGGATGGTTGAACGAACTCTACCTACAATTTACCATTGGACATATTATATTAAATTAATTGTTAATTACATACAAAAACATATTAGAGATGTATTAGTGTATAGATGTTATATGTTAATATTATTCTGAAAAGTACAAATTTATTTTCAAATATTGTAAAACTGATTGATGTTTTTGATTTAACTAGTAGTGACAAAAAAATCACAGGTGTAAAAAAATAATAATTTGAATATCACCTACAATAATTATTATATTTCATTATTAAATCTTTATCTTATCTTGAACAATAAAGTACTTAACAGCATGCATAAAAATGAAAAATCAATAATCAAGTAAAATTTTAAAACAAAAAAAACAATTAAAAATAATAATGCATGTGGAGTATATGGTAACTTATTTAGGCAGATCTTAATTTGAGTTTCCCTGCAAATTTGAAATAAAATTAACTACATACTGTAAAAAATTTTTATAGGCCAGACGATAGGGGTAACAACTACAAGAAATTAGCAATACGGATGATTCTTTTTTTAAAAGAAGAAGTCAACCGCTACTCCTTAGTTTCTTTTTCTTCCCGTGAATCACAGCAACAAATGAGGGTAAAATATCCCGTCTAAAACATGTTTATTTTGTCGATATATACACTGCTCACCAAAATTATACTGAAAATAGAATTTACAATAACTATTTTCTTGTAAATTCCTAGAATACGATAAGAAATTTTATTTATGAAATATTTTGAAACTTTTATACTTTCCCTGTATACTAAGCATATCAAAAAGTATAGAAAAACGTTTTTAAATATAATCTACTTTTATATTTTTAAATGCGGCGGCCAGTGTTTATTGAATTCACATCGATGACGAACACTTGTTTGTGTCGAATGGCGTGACTAATAAATTAATATTAAATTAAATCTCGCTTTCAGTAACGAATTAATTTTTGAATCGGACCGTCGTGTATCGGGAGTGTATAAAGTGTATTTTCGGAAGTGTGAACCTATGTTCGAAATTATTTTCGGTGGTGAAACTGTGTGTCTTCGAAATTTTCGGTAGTGTACCTAAGTGTAGTTCGAATTTTTAGTCGTGATTTCCAAGGATTATATTTCTACATTTAAGGTAAGTCTTTATTTTGTTACCTGGTAGTTACCATAGATAATATAACACTAGTTACAATAAAGCTTTAAATAATTACTCTTTTTTATTTTGTATACATTTTCTTCAAAAGATATAGGTAAACTATGTTGTTTTCTAGATTTTACCAATCTATTATCGCCTTTCTTTACTAGCAATAAATGAAAAGAGTCTTTTTACAATATTTTGAATCTTTTATAAATAATTTTCATACAAAAAGTTTAACCAATTCATA
>CAJUYG010000047.1:0-20784 GCA_910591675.1 Galerucella calmariensis | reverse complement strand
CGAGCAGTCATCCGTAGGGGGCGAGTGCGCTCAAGTGTTTTCCGTTGTTCAACTTTTCAAAAGCTATGTCGTTCCTCATTTTTCTGAATATTGTCCTCGCTTTCTTTTACGAGTTGGTTATTTTTCCAAAAGACATAGGTAAGCTATGTCGTTCCTCATTTTCCTGAATACTGTCCTTCATATCTTTCACAAGTTGGTTATTTTTCCAAAAGACATAGGTAAGCTATGTCGTTCCTCATTTTCCTGAATACTGTCCTCCATATCTTTTACGAGTTGGTTATTTTTTCAAAAGACATAGGTAAGCTATGTCGTTCCTCAATTTTCTAAATATTGTCCTTTCTCCATTTTTCATGCAAAATGGTTATACTTGGCAGTTATGGACTAACAATTTCTTTGAGCGCTTCCTTTTTTAGCACACCAACACTCTCTACAGGCTTCAGAGACTCCACCGATTTGTTAAAGAATTTTTTAATTTTGTTTGATTTTCTGTTACAGAAATTTTATCATCGATGGATATGCTCTACAGAATTTATACTCTGCATTTTTATTTTCGTAACTGCATGGGTTTAGTATTTGCACGCTCAAGCTTGATGGTAGTAGGGGTGGGTAAAGTAGTGGTGATATGTTAATTTTAAGATATTTGTATACTGTGTAATTTGTGTTTTATATTTTTTACTGTTTGTATTTATTTGTTCCTGTTTGTATATTTTCATTAATGCACTTTGCTAGTAAAGACAAACTTCTGGCAGAGTGCATCCGGTAGAAAACATCCTGTAAGCCGGTGGGGAATATTTTCCGTCAGTTGTAGATTTTCTGACTGATTGATTATATTTTTTACTGGCTGGGATCATCTTCCAGTCATGGGTGACAAACTCCCATCTACGAAGGGTAAGACTTTCAGCTTTAATTGCTCAACAAATTCAACAGCTAGCAACGACTAGCAGTCCCTTGAAAGTTTTTTACTCAAGAATAAATGTATATTTGGTTGTCTATAGGTACAAAAATACAACTACAGCGACATGAACACGCCCACTAGGGCTCACGTTTGCTTCTGCCAACTGTACATACTTCAAGGTACTTATAAAATAACAATCAGCCGTATTGCTAATTATTTGTACTTTTGGTCTAAAATGACCCTTACCGACTGGCCTATTATGAAAAATTCACTTTACCATTAGAAAAATTCTGGAAAAACAATTTTACTTACATTATCCTGATGGCCGTTGTCAGCAATATGCATACTTTCGATACAAATCACAAAATTCTCCTTCATGTAGCCGGGATTCTTTTCAAACACAATTCAACAACAAAACACCAAATGGGGAAGGTTTTTACAAAACGTGTAGATGAATGAAATGTCGACCACAACCATTGTTAGTGCATACCGATGATCCCAATGCATAAAAAAGAAATAGAAAAAAGAATTACTTACATTTTCTTGATTACCTTTGTCAGCTACATGTAAAGTCTCTATAACTAATTTGAATTTTTCTTTCATATATCCGGGGTTCTGAAAAACAATTTCATTATTCAAATAATAAAGGAAAAATTCGAATTTTCTTTGGTTTTTTTTTTGACTTCCTGTAGGTGCATTCATCAAGTTGTTTAACTAATACAGGAAATAGGAATAAGTAGTGTACCAATGAACATCACTCCTACGAGTGTGAAAAATCACTTTCGCACAAGCAATGTACACTATTTTTCCTACGACCATGCGATAATTGTAACAAAACATTGTTTAATGTTGACATCGGTGAGTGCGGAAATGAAATGAGTGAAATTAGCTACTATCAGTATTAATTTCCATTATAATAAAAAACCGAGACTAACACTTTTTATTTCTAGTTTATCTCACAATTACAATTCGTTTACACTTTTATGTAATAAATATTTCACTTACACTTCACAAAAACTATTTCTATGCTTTGTGTTATTATTTGAGAATTTTGACAGAAGCCTATGATGGTTTTATTTATTTGAAAACATCAATAACTGTACCTGTACCAAAAATTTGTACATCCTCATCAAGAAAAAGCCGTATCTATTCAATACTTGGGTATTATTTAATAAAATATTCAAAATTTTCCAAAAAATACGCCAAATAAGGGAAAATTGAGATGATTGCAGTACCATTATCGAGGGAAATAAGATTATTACACGAATCTGTGGATAACGTGAATTTACTAAATGAAAAAGCCTCAAATGATAGAAATATAAACATTATACATACCGTAATAACAGTCCTACAATATGGATAAGCATTCCAAGCCTCTTCGTGAATTTCCAAGCTACCTTTTGGTGCCATGATTCTTATAAATCCAGGTACTTTACTAGCCAAATGATAAATCTTATAAGTATATTGACCACTGGTATATTTACCCCCGAGTAGGGGAAAATTTGTGAACGGTTCATTTTTTAGTACTTCTATGCCTTCTCCACCACCTGTGTTGTCTTTGGAAGCCTCTGCCACACTGAACAGCTGAGCAACTTGATACTGTTGATAAAAACTATTGTGTCAATAATTTGGAACACACTGTTACTTCAGATTTCAACTATATTCGCTTAATAAAATCTAGTAAACTATTTTTAAACATAATTGAAAAAATAAAATTAAACAATCTGCATTATTGTCCAATAGAATTGTTATTTTTAAAGAAAATGTTTGTCATATTTATTTCTGTTTGTGTAAGATTGATTTCATTGTAAAATTGACTAATATAAAATTAGGAAAATTAGTTAGTACCTAACAGAGTATATCCTTTTACAATCATACATGCAATTTTACATATCTATATGATTGTTAAAAGTAGTTGTCTCGAAGGTTCAATATAATTACAAGGTAATAGCCTATGATGGCCAAAGGTTATGAACAATTTTCAAAAATAAATAGGTATGAAACACACCACAAATGTTTACTTCAATTTGTAATAAATGTACGAAGATTATATTGTATTTAAATGCAATTAATATTAGGTATATATTTACTGGATGAAACTCACCTCTTCTACAGTGAGGGGTAGAGTTACTCGGCTAAAAAACAAAAAAATTGTTATTCAACTTATTTCAATGTCACAAAAGCCAAGAGCTTTTGTTAATGCTGTAAAAAATCAAAAGAAAAAGGTTTATATCATACATTATAATTAAATATAATAAGTGATTTTAAAATTACGGACAGAGTACAAGGTTTGCAGAAATTTGACACCCAAAAATTGATAAAATTGACACTTGTGTAGGGTTAAAATTCCATCTACAACTTCACGTTTTATCACTTAAAATTGTATGTCCATACTAAATATTAAGTAATGTAGATATAGAAAATATATTATACTTACTATTCTTTAATAATCATGATCTCTTCTTGCAATTTTATCTATTAAACATACAATATTTCCCAACACACTGACTAATGAATCACTACTTAATGAATTGACCGGCGCAAGCTCGGTGACGCAATATTCTGACGTCAATTTTTTCGTTGATCACATTTCATAATTATCAAAATTCATACTGATCGTAATACATAATATTAAATTAATATAATAAATATTTCACACGATCTATACAGTTAGCTTTTATTGGCAAGATAAACAACAGCAAACAACTTGCAAACATGTGAATACAACCAGAAACGGATATAAATAAAGCTTTATAGCTTTATGCTTCATTCGGGTTCAAGCGATTACTGTTCCAAGGTCCAAGACTGTCCGGAGCTTGCGCAGTCGAAATTAGCTTGTTCGGGTTTGGTTCGGGATGGTTCTGAACAGCTGACAGTACTGACTCCCGCAGTTTGGCGTTCGGGGTTATGGACGGTTCGAACACCGTCCTAGCCAGTTCTCGAAAACGCTTTAGGCCTTTAGGGTCTTTGCCCCGAAACCTTATAATTATGCATGGGGAAAAGGACTAGATGTTGACATCTGTCAGAAGGGTATGCAACCAAACATGCATTATTGCCCATTGACATCTGTCAGAAGGGTATGCAACCAAACATGCACTAGTTGCATCCCCCTTCTTGCTTGTAGCTTTAATGTAATATGTGCCCAAATGAAATTATACTAGGTTATATACAATGAAAATTTCATGTAATAAGAGTTGAAACTATTGATTTGTTAGAATAGTTGAATTTACAATGTAGCATATTGACTAATAAGTGGCAAAGTGGCTGCGTTATCACAACGAAGAAGCGGAGTGACAGCTCTCTTTTCCCTCGTTTTTGTGACGATAGAGTAAAGATCACCTATAAAACAAACATATCGTTTGTAAAAATATTAGATATTTAATATAGTTTATGTTCGTTACAGGTTATCAAGTATTTAATATTCCCTGGATTCCTCGACATAACACACAATATTTTCAAGACACAAATAAAATTCAATCATTGGAGGAAGAAGATAGAACAAGAACACCTATTTAGATTTTGGAAAATTTTATATGCAAAGCTGAAGTACAAAATTATATTCTAATAAGAGATGTATTTTTCATAAAAATGAACTCTATTCTCTTAGGTCCATTGATATATCTACATCCAGGTATAGGCCAAGCAATAGCAAAAATTCAAGTAATAACGGATGATGCCATCATTTGAAAGACATTCACAATAGTATCTTCTGTAAGTTCCTTGTGGCATTACTTATTCTTTTTTCTCTTATTCTTTTGGGAATCAAACCACAATAGTATTCTTTTCATCTGTTCTTCTTTTTCACATAACAGTCGCAATAATAAACTTTATAAACATGTGTTTTGTTTTCTTTTCCTGAAAAACGAACAAATATAAACATTATTTCAACTAGAACTACTTGAATTTATAAATAAGACTTACCAAGGGCTATGACTGAATCAGATAATAGTAAAGCCTGGAAGAGCATTAATTGCTTACTGTACATCTGCATATAAACTCCATCTGCTCTACAACACACAACTGGTACAATAAAAATGGAACTCTACTAAGTTATTTGAACTTGAAACAACTTGCAGACAAATGCTCCTAATCTAAAATATTTACAATTGAAACAAAGAAATTTATAAAGAGTAAGTCAATTGGCTTTTAAATAGAAAAAAGTGAACCTTATTTCTTCCTTCAATGCCTGTTCGGTTGCTTATATATTTTGTAAAACAAAGTGTCCAAATCAAGTTATAATACTATGATTGATTTTATTTTAGAGCTAATAATTTGTTAACAGTTAAATTCACAATATTTTCAAATATATTTTAATAATAGTCTTTATTTCTTCCTTAATTCTATGTATCAAAAAATTTAGATAAACAATTTTCACAGTGGATATTCTTTAAAATGTCGGACTTCCTTTTTACCTACCTTTTGTGTAGTTGATAACTGTACATTATGAGGTAGAATTTGTTTGATAGTATTTAAATATTGTTTTCCATTTACCGGATTCAATAAAATGGACATAACAAATATAAATAATAAATAGGTTAAAATTAAAAATCCATTTCAAAACTTATGGACATTTGAACTATTCTACGTTTGAACTAATTTTTTATTCTTCTTCTTTTTTAAAATCGTACTATGCAACTAGTGATTCTTTCTTCTTTTTTTAACGACCTTGACTTTTCAGTTTTCCAATCCCAAGTGAAGGAATTGATATTTCTGTGTTCTCTGGATCAGACCTGAGAATCAAACCAAACAGAAGATTACATTTTGACAGTTTGTGACAGTCGTGACTCGTGACAGTTTGTATCACCTCTAACCTAGTTAAACAAGACAATAAATTATTTGAAGCTAATTTATTAATACATTTATATAATTATAATAATGCTTTATGTAAATTAATCTGGAAATTAGCAAGTGCATGTTATGCTGGAGACAACTATCTTACTTTGAAGTAATCTACATACGTGGAGACCACATCATTATACCTAAATTGCTAAAGGGCATATAAATAAATATCCTGGATTATAACCACAGAGATTGTGAAAGTGGAAAGATGGTAGTACCTCGACATTTGGAACTAGCCAGTTTTGTTAAAAATGTACATCAAGAGTTACGTGAAAATTCCAAAATTGTAGGACCAGAAATTGCATGGAAGAAACATTGTAAAAATAAAGAAATTTTGGAAGAGTATGCTACAGCAATGAATGAACTTGCCTCAAGTTATTGGGAAAATAAATCTAAAAATGAAGAAAACAAACAGATTTCCCGAATTTCATGGATACATAAAACTTCCCAAGAATACTTTTCCAGTGATATTTTAGATATTAGAATAAAAGAATCCTCTATAATGAATAAAATTGACCATAACAGCTCTATTTCATATACTGAAACATTTGATGGCAAATTGAATTTATTAGATGTTGGTAGTTGTTATAACCCATTTCAACAGTTTAGTAATTTTGAAATAACTGCAATTGATATTGCACCTGCTATCAAAACAGTTAGTAAATGTGACTTTCTTGAAGTTGAAATTGGCAAAAATTTTATATTTAAAAAAGAAGAAATCATTGCACTACCTAAAAATTATTTTGATATGGTTGTATTCAGTTTGTTCTTGGAATATTTACCTTGTCATAAACAAAGAAAATCATGCTGCATAAAAGCTTACGAATTATTAAAAACCGAAGGTATTCTAATAATAATTACACCTGATTCAAATCATGTAGGATCAAATGCAAAGTACATAAAATCATGGAGATTTGTATTAGCTAAAATAGGATTTTCAAGAATTAAATATGAAAAATTAAAACATCTACATTGTATGATCTTTCGTAAAGTACCTAATATAGAAATTCCATTAAGATGGGCTGAAATCTATAAAAAAGATCAAACTTTCGATGAAATATATATACCGCAAGATTTCAAAGTTATATCTCAGAAACAAAGTGGTAATCTAATAAAATTGTCCATTCAAGACAAAATTAGTTTTAATAAAGAACTGCCTTTTAATGATATTGAATATAATAATTGAGTTTCCCAATTGATGTTCCAAGGATTATATAATTAGCATTCTTGAACTGATCAGACAATGTTAATTTTATATAATAAATTAATAGATAATCTGTTATCTTAATTCAATAGCTATGTTCGCGGGTCACAATCCGAAGGGACTATTCACTAAAAGGTGGCGTTCGCAGTTAATATAATTCTGAATTTTTAATAGTTCGGTGTTCGCGGATCGGTTCGTTATTGATTCGGAATCAGTCCTATCAGTTCTCTGATTTTGGTGAGGACTGAAAGTTCGGTTCGGCTGCTAATGCACAAATGATCGATATGTCAGTTGTTTTATAAGACATTTGCTGGTTTGGAACTAAGCATGCGCTATAGACAATGAACAGTTAATTCCAGACTGGTTCGGATTGTGACCCGCGAACTTACCTAATATGTTCTAGCAGTTTATTATTGACCTCAATCTATGGAAATTATGGAATCATGTAGAGTTTGTAAAACACGCCTGTACAAGTTATGCCAAATAAAAAAATGAATTTTGAACAAAAAATTTATATATTCCAAAAATAAATACACAAAGCCTTATTTACAGTGTTACTTTGTTTTCTTATTTTCTTTCATTTGTAATTGATTCAAATTCATTTCTAAGTATATACCAAATGGCAATGTCGTGACCTAAAATACAATTAAAACACTTGTACTGTAAACTAAATGACACAAATAAAATAACAGTTCAATAAATAAATGTCAATTCAACTATAAAATGTATCACAGATGCATTAATCTGAACTTTGTTCTTTTGCTGTAATTTTATGTTGGTGAAAATTAACTTGATCATAACTTTTTTCATTTACATATACCGTACATATTAGAACGACAGCCAATAAAAAGAAAACAACTTTTTCAAGTTTTTGGTCATTAATAGTTTTTTGTCTATAATATTGATATTCTTGTCTACGTCGACGATTTTCCATTTGGCGTTGAAAAGTAGCACCATAATGACTTTTGGCCCATTCATCAAAGTCATAAACTGGGGTACGACCATCTGGAGGAGGTGGCTTAGTTCGCGTTTCTCTGGACTTATAAAAGCTATCAATAGTATTATCCATTTCAATTGTGTTTCTAAAGTACAGACCTTAAAGTAAATAATACATTAGAATAATCATAGTCAAATCATCCTTATATTTTAGTAGCAAACTTCAGGATTTGGAAAGATGTTATTATACTTGAAGTATTCTTTGAAATCAATCAATAAGTACATGTTAATATACCTTTATCATACATTTTTCTAGTTGTTACATTTCCTAGCACTTCATAAGCATCTGAAATAATTCTAAATTTTTGTAAAGAAGCTTCATCTTTATTCTTGTCAGGATGGTATATCATAGATAATTTGTAATATGCTGTCTTTATCTCGCTTTGTGTGGATTTTGGAGAAATACCTAATGCATTATAATGGTTTGGTTTTGTGGAATAAGCCTTCATTAATTCTGAACCGCATCTACTTGCAATTACTTTCAATGAATAGATCTTGAAGTTCATACTACCCTTTTAATCTGAAATTGGTATATACTTATTTACATAGTTTCCAAAAGGATTAATGGTGGTAAAATTTGAGATTGTTTTTATTTAATGATTACTTAAAAATTACATTACATCATTTTACTGTTAACTTGAAGGTTTATTCCAAGCAGACAACCAACCTTATCAAAAATTTCAAATGTGACGTTTTTTGTTGTTCGAACAAATAGTTCTCTGACGATTCCCGAATCATAGGTTAGGAATTATGCATACGTCAAAAAGATATCAATTCTGTTATGGTTCAGAACGCGTTCAGAATTTCAGATATTTGTAGTTTTCTATATGCGAAGTCATCTTCTTCACTGGATTACTCTAAACTCCAGAAATCACTAAAGTCGTCATTTATAAAATCCATTTTGATTTGTTACAATTATAACTTATATATATACCAAGAACTGTTTCGCTCCGAACCGCTCTTGAACGGTTCCGTTCTGAACCACTCTGGAACTGTTCCGTTCTGAACCGTTCTTGTACTGTTCCGTTCTGAACCACTCTGGAACTGTTCCGTTCTTCAATTTTCTCAATAGAACCGTTCTCGAACTGATTCAAGAACAGTTCTTGTTTGCTCGACCCGCATGCGTCGTATAGTTCCGAACTGATTCTAGCATCTGTTCGAACAAACCTTAGTAAATTAGTTTTTTAGTAGTGGTAGTGGTGGTATTGGTTGGAATACTTTAACGAGGTTAGGTACAAATAAATAAACACAACTTATTTTTATTTATTCTATACGGATGTTGGCTTCAAACTAAAATATATTCATATAAATTAAATCAACTTAAATTTTCTCCATTCAGATGTCTCTTAGCAAATCAAAAAAACTGATACTAGGTTTAACTGCTGTATCTGGTGTAGTTACATTGTATTACCTGAACAACACGTGTAAAGTGCAAAATTCCTGGACAACAAATTATACTCCATCACCCTTTGCCAAGTGGGATGAAAATTGGGATCAGTGAGTATTTTTTATCTGTAATAATCTTGTATAAAAATGCATTTCACTATAACACTGTATATATTTTCCAAAATACACAATGTTATTTGTATTGGTTGCTTAATGACAATTCAGAATCCCCATTCACTGTATATATAATAAAATGGTCTAGTACCTGTTTTGCACATTTTATATTTTAGATAATTATGAATATTAAATATGCACCACCTGAATGTGCTCTTGGCTTATGTTAAAAGTGTTTTTTTTGTATATTTAATTCTGCATTGCCAAAATAAAATGCCATTTGTGTTTTAGCCGATGTCCCAAATTTATGAATCGTGTTAAAGAAAGGAGGATTTCTGAATCTGATGAAAACACTCTTAATGAACAAACAGTTAAAAATCCCAAAGCTGTAAGGCATATCTTGCTCATCAGACATGGACAATATAATTTGAATGGTACTACCGACGAAGAACGAGTATTAACTAAACTGGGTAAGTCATTATCTCACTTAGTTTTCATCTGGTTTAAATCATATAAAAAATTTGCAGGTCGTTTGCAAGCAGAATATACAGGTAAGAGATTAAAAGAACTAGATCTACCGTATACACAAATGGTAAAATCCACAATGTCTAGAGCTCAAGAAACTGGATCAATAATATCCGATTATTTACCAAAGGTAATAGATTAACGTTTTCTCTTTGCGTGATAAGATATCTACTTTCTTTTTCTTTCAGATTCCCATATTACAATGTGATCTTTTAAGAGAAGGTGCACCCATACCTCCTGAGCCACCTATAGGATCTTGGAAAGCCGAAAACTATGTAAGGATGATCAGATTCACATTTACACTAAATATATCTATTACATCTTATTAGCGATTAATCACTAACAATATAATACCCTTCTTGTTGTGCCTCATCGATTGTGTTTTGACGTATCTCCGGGTTTTCGGCATGTCGTTTATTTTATTTGCTATTTTGACATATAGCTAACCTCAAATTTGTTAAATAAAATCATCAGGATCGTATTCAGCCAAATTCGAAAAGAATATGAAATTAATAATTACCAGCTTCTTTTTCCAACTGAAGATACTTGAGAACTTTCAAAACGCTGATGATGTTTTTCCGTGTATCTAGGCATATTTTTGTATTATTTAAATAAATATAACAATAGGATTAATATTCACTTTCCATAAATAATAATTGACCGTAAACAACAAAGTACAGACCTGTCGAGAACTGTCAGTGTGACATTAGAAAAAGACGTAAGACACGTTGCAGTGACTTAAGGTAGGTTTGCAATCTACTTTTATCGCGTAATTTCTCCCGATTGATAGATCGCGCTTGCGCGTATTCTAAACATCAACCAATCAAATTTTTTACGTCAAAATTAGGGTTAAAGGTACATTTAAACATTCAATTACGCGCGTAATTGGTTCTAAATTTTTTGGTTATGTTATTTGTCTTGCCGTAGTTTTTCGTGAGTTGGATACCTATAAAAATAAAAATAATGGACGAGAATAAGATTAAAAGTTTAGTATCATGCTCTCTAGCATCTATCGTAATAACTTTACATAAAAAACCTCCCAAAAATTGTGTGAGAAAGAAAATTCGCAAAAAGAAGGTTTTGGGTACGAGACATTTATTTATATGTGATGCAAAATATAATTTTATCTTTTTTGATATTGGGTCTTATGGAGCACAGAGTGATGGTGGCATATTAAAAAATTCCACATTTGGAAAAAACCTTTCAGCAGGTACATTAAATATACCAACAAGTAAGCTTCTTACCCATACTGCAGATGAAGTGACAACATGTTTCATTGGTGATGAAGCTTTTCCTCTTCCAAGAAATTTAATGAGACAAAAATGATCATAAAATGTTATTAAAAATAACCTTAAAATTTTAAATGGAATTGTCTTTCTGCTTGCATTTGTCAAGCAGAAGAACAAGCCCGCTCAAGCTTAAGCAAAAGTGAAATTTTCAATGTAAATGGATACATGGAGACGTCATATGTCAAGCGAGCAAATTTCAAACTTAAGCACGCGCGTAATTGAATGTAAATGTACCTGAGTTAACGTTTTTAATAAATTTAAACGGTTAATTATTGTGATATTTTGAATAGGATTAATATAATATAATCACAGACCTGCCTTTTTCCCATTTCTTCCAACGTAATGTGTTAGAAGGACATTAACAATCGATAACGCACACCAAGAAGGGTATTATTTCAACCATATAAATTTTGCTATGAAAACATTGAGTTACAAAGAAAAGAGATTTTCTTATTTAATCTTGTTTCAAGAAGTTTTATCAAGATGGTTCAAGAATAGAAGCAGCCTTCAGAAAATACTTCCATCGTGCTGATTGTGGTCAAGAAAAAGATTCTTATACTGTCTTAGTTTGCCATGCCAACGTCATTAGATATTTTGTTTGCAGGCATGTATATATATATTTTTATTATATTAAATTACAATTAATAATTATATTTTTCTGCTCTAGCAGCTTAACATAATAACAATTAGTGTATTGCAGTATGAAATCAAACGATAAAAATATTTTTAGGGCACTACAATTTCCTGCCGAAGCTTGGCTAAGACTTTCTTTAAATCACGCCAGTATAACTTGGATTAGTATCACACCTAGTGGACGATGTATTCTTAGAGTATTAGGAGATACTGGCCATATGCCTCCCAATCTTATTACGAGCACATGATTTGACTGCTAGTATTATTAAGGAAGAGTTTATAGCAACAGCAAAATATATAAAGTATTGCTATTGATAAATCATTCATGTTGCCATATAAATGCAACCTGAATTTCGGAAGAATATTTTATAGTTTTCATTATATATTTTTGGTCGAATAAAATGAATAAATATAGTAAAAAAATAGTTTAATGTCAAGAATAAATTTCAAAACAATCATTTCACAAAATAATAACTGAGTACTTGTTTCTTAAGATCTCCTCTTCATCATCCTGGAATACAGATTAAATGAAAAATCCTTTATAACAGAAAAATAAACGATTTATAAATTCCTGAACAGCACTTACAGACAATTTCTATTGGTTCTGATTTATTTTATGAGCATTTTTTTATTCACAGGAATAATTATTTACATTAGTTGTAGTAGAGGTGATACGAACTGTCAAAATGTAATCTTCTGTTTGGTTTGACTCTGTGGTCTGATCCAGAGAACACAGAAATATCGATTCCTTCATTTGGGATTGGAAAACTGAAGGTCATGAAAAAAAGAAGAGAGAGTTAGTACTTGTATTGTACGATTTTAAAAAAGAAGAAGAATAAAAAATTAGTTCAAACGTAGAATAGTTCAAATGTCCATAAGTTTTACTATATATTAAATAAATATTATTTATAATTGTTATCATGTCCGTAAATGGAAAACAATATTTTTGTTACAACCTGATATTTCCCTACTTCTGTGGCAAGCATCTTCTAAGGTAAGTGTGTAGCAAAGGACCGAGAAATTTGTGTTTTTTATTAAAATTATTTGTATTTTTAGTATCTGATTTGAGAGTAAAGATATATTATAAGGAAAAGTGATGATGGGTAGAGATGTACAATTTTAAATAATGATGGAAAAAATCTTGCAATTTTTTTTGTTTTTATGTATTCAAGGGCACTTGCCCTTTGCTAAAACCCCTTTAAAAATATCCACTACTAAAGGGATTTCATAGACCAAAAAAGTAACATTTTAAAAGCTTTGTTTTTCATTAAAATCTTGAACTTATAATTTTCATAATGAGAAGAATTGTTTATCAATATTTTTTGACTTCATACTTCAGGTGAATATGACAAAATAAATGTTATTTATCGAAAATGTGGTATAATTTTGTAATAAATGATCATGAATAAGGACATGCTGAAAAACTACTTTAGATGAAAGATTTTTTTACTCCATCTTTACATATTTAAACTTGTTACTACAGAAAGTCCAAGAAAATTGGTAATGAATATGAAAAATGATAATATAAATAAAATGTATTTTGAAAAAGAGGCATTTAATAACATTCAAAATACAATTAAAAAAATTTTATTACAGCTTTATTTCATCGTTTAGTTCAATACAAATGATAAATAGATAAATACTCAACGTGAGTTTGAATGTTCATAAAAAAATGTAAAATATTCTTACATTAATAAACTTCTATAAGTATATGTATTTTAGAATATAAAAAAATACATTTGTCAAAGTCTAAAAATAACAAATAATGTGATGGGGACACTTTAATACTAGGATCTACAATAATATAAAATATAACAAGCAATTTACTAAACTCTACAAACATTTAAATAAGATACTTTATACCCAACTGAAAATGCCTGATTGGAAAGCATTAAAAAATATTTAACATTATTTCAAAATATGTTTATAAACATAAGCAACAGTTATAAAATATCATCTGGGTTTAAAGCACTGTTGGTCAGATATATACATACAAATTTATTGTCATGCCTTCAACTTCTATAATATTATATAACAATTGAAAAGTGATATATATAAGAATTACTAAAAATAATAATGATTAAAATATAGATAAACTCCATTTTTTCCTATTAGGATTCTTTCTCAGGCCAGAAGTACTGAAGCCTGTTGGCTTATTGTACTATACTCTCACATTTGACAACCCACCTAGTTATCTCCATACCTGGAAGCTGACGATATAGGTCCACTAGATGTGTGCCATATGTTTAACTTGGGATCATCAAAGTAAAGTGTATTTTAAAACACATTAAAACTATCACAATATATTATGTTATGGACTCTATACCTAATACTTAACAACAATTAAAATAAATAGTGAACTACATAAGTATATGAATATAAAATATTTTCAAAAACATACTTAATTCCACCAAAATGGGAAAAAAGGAAAATGCAAAATGATAATAGCATTTAAATAAAATCCCAGTCCTCGCTTGTGAATCTGATAGTCTCATTTTCTGCTCTTGTGACATAATATACTATATCCACCTAAAGAAAATATATAGACCTTAATGTTATACATTTTTTACATGTTTATTTAAAAACTCCACTGGATTATTATCAATGGTATCCTCCATAGCTCTTAATTCAGCATAACTTAGAACATGTCTTTTTTCATGAATTCTCATGTGATCAAGTCTTCTAAACTTCTTCTTGCATATCCTACATTCATAAAATCCATTTGTGTGTACTAATAAATGTTTTATAAAAATAGATCTAAAGTTTCTGGATTTAATGGGTTGCTCACATATAGGGCAAAAAGTTCTATCTGGATAATCAAAATATTTTCTTATTTCATGCATTGGCAAGATTTTTCTTTCAACTTTATGATTATCCCTTTTGTGTTTTAATAGATCTATAGGAGTTTCTGCCATAAATGAACAAAACTTACATTTAGTAACAGCATTATTTATTCTTTGCAATTCATCTGATGAATCTTCTTCATCGTAATCATATACAGAAAGATCATATTTTGTTCTTTTTGCCATTGGTTCATTTCTGTTTTCTAAAATAGGATTCTCTGGTACATCTTCTGTCACTATATTAGTGGAAATAGGATTATCTAAATGTTTAACACCACCATTTAACGTTTTTGTAACATTTACTGTAGTAGTATTATGTAAGTCATATATTGTTTTTTTAGTTACTAGTATATCTACACTTTCTAAAATGGGATGATCAAACATTGAATCTATATTTGTAGTAGTAGAATTTTTTAAATGTTCAAAACAGCTGTCTTCGCCACTTAATCTTTTTGTGGCACTCACAATTTCATTTGTGGTAGATATATCATTGTTCGAAATATTGGAACTTGACCTGGGAACTGGTGATTTGCATTTTTTAGAACAAGTAGCTGAATATCTGAAAATTGTTTCATTTGCTAATATTTTATATACTGGGTTGGTTTCCTGTTGTGTATTTAACTTTTTATCTATGTCTTTTTCAATCAAACTTAAATTATTTTCAATTCCTTTCTTACTTTCTATAACATTTTCATTTTGCAGTACATTTGTAAAAGTTACATTATTTTCGTTCTTGTCTATATCTGAAGTTTTTTTTAGTTTTTTAGATCGTCGATTTTTCTTAAGAGGCATTATAAGTATGTTACAACTTACAAGCAGAGGTGTTAGGTTAGTTATAATAAACACCTAAGAAGATTGATGGACTTTGAAGTTTTTGAAAAAATGTAGCAGAGCATTTCAGAATCATCACAAAATAAAGATATAATTTTAAACTATAAGAAAAAAAAAGATAAAAATAACCAAAAAATGTGTTTTTATGTCTGTTTATGAATCATAGATAACCTTATATGAATAACAAATCTGTCAGTGTCAGTCTTCTATTTTTTCTATTATCAAAAGATGTGTACTGGGACTCGGCACAATCTGACAGGATGCTGCAAAGCAAGAGGCCAAGAATCAGAAGAAGAAGGACTCGGTACACTGTAGAATTCTACTATCGATTCCATTCTCATGTCTTTTGTCGATGACTTCTTCTTAAAAACTCAAATATTTTAATAGTGATTAGTCTGGGATAAAAGAAAACTTGTCAACAATATACAGATGGTACACAGAGTAAGCCTTTCAACTTTTGACTGGAATAATAGTAGTACTGCAAAAAGCGACTGATAGAATTCTATAGTGTGCAGAGTCCCAGTCATTTCTTCTGTATAGCAGGTAGCATTCTTAAATACAGAGAAGAGATCTATTCTATGTAGCATTTTGCGAGCGTAGTTCGGCTTCCCGCATCGAGATAGCGCTTACATGCGAAAAGTAGAGATCTATGGATTAACTTAATTTTCTGTTTATATTTCTAGCAGCTACCTGTTGCCGAATACTGCTTCAGCTATTTCCTCATAGATGGCACCAGGATATGGTTTATAAAAACCACGTTTGTTGTATGGGAGCTCCTTTAAATATTTATTTTGTCCACGACCACCTGTCGATATTTTACCTCCTAACCCATATATCTACTAGAGTTAATTATGGTTCATAATACACTGGAGTGTATTATGGTTCATAATTCACGACTAGAGATGGGGGTACAATATGAAATAAACTTTTAAATCTGTGTATTTTGTTCAGGAAATTTGATTCTGAAATATATCGTATCGATAAAATATCGAAACCTTTAGTATTGATACTTTTCATAACGATATTTTCTAATATTAAGTATTTCAAAACAATACATTTATAACGGTACTTACACAGTATCGCCCATCTCTATATATGTCAAATTATTCAATAGAGGAGTTCAGTCTAAGGTCAGTGTGGCCAACAAAAAGTGGTTTTTTCTGACAAGAATGACAGTTAAGGTCTACTGGTTAAAACATAAAATTTTGCATGATTTTTATCATTGAGAACATCTATATTGCATTATTAAAATAATGAATACACCCCCGAAGCGTATATTTTAAAATTTAAAATGACTTTTTAGCTGAATACTCAACATATCGATGGCCAATAACTCTAGGAACTTCTGGCAAGTCACCATTTCATTTCTGTTATTCAGTCACTAATTATGTCAAATGTCAGTTATATTTATTTTTGTTGATATTCGTTCAATTCTGTATGTCCATTTTCGATTAGATTTTTGCAGCATTTCTAGTTAGGTGTATCTCTATTCTTCTAATTACTTTTTCCACTGACATCTGACATAACTAGTGACAGATAACAGAAATGAAATGGTGACATGCCAAGAGTTCCTGGAATTTTTGGCCACCGATGTGCTGTGTATTCAGCTAAAAAGTCATTTTAAATTCCAAGATTTACGCTTCGGGGGTGTATTCATTGTTTTAATAAAGCAACAAGATGTTCGCAATGATGAAAAACATGCAAAAATTCTATGTTTTAAGGGGTAGACATTAACTGTCATTCTTGTCAGAAAAACCACTTTTTGTTGGCCACACTGACCTTAGACTGAACTCCTCTATTTTGACGTTAGTAATACCAAATTGTTATGAACTTGCTATATTATTACTGAAACGATGAATTCATTTTCATTGAATATGCATTGAATTCGGATAGTGGAAATGAACGTTCTTGTACACCAACTGAAATAAAAAAAGCGGCGAAATTAACGACTATATAACTGCTGCCAGAAAAATCGAAAATCTACATATTCCTCCTTTCCTCAAAATCTCATGCTATAGAACCTAAGAATTAAGTTTTTACTGATATTATAGTACGTGGAATTGACTTACTCATTAGTAAATTAATACGCGTCGGATGAGTACCTTACAGGTAATTGTTTGTATTAACTAACGTGTAGTTATAGGTATCCAAGGAGTTTACTAAACATTTCAATAGAAAACGTTCCAAATGCTAAACCAATACTTCAGACATCAGTCCGATTTGAAGTTTATTTATGATATTTCAGTAATTTTGATTTTTATAATGAAAAAGTTAATGTCATCAAAACGGTTCACAAATGAACAACACAATATTAGGTAACATTTGTCAAAAGAATATGTAATTTGTAAGTCAATTAATTTTTTTTTTGGTATGTACTAGCACTCAAGATGGACATAAGCAACTTCTTTCCAATAATTGGGCTACAAGGAATGATTCTCTAAATGTTGCCTTAGCTCTCCATACAGAACAAATTTCAAATTCCCCAATAAAATGCCATCAAGATTTTCCATTTAAACGTAATGCAACTGGAGTTTTTCGTAAACGATGTCTGGGTTCAAATAGTTGTTATTGCAAAGAAACACAAATTAAACCCCCAGCTTTATTAAGAAGGCCTAATAAATGTTTGTCCTTGGAAGAATTTGAGGACAGATTTAAAAATACATCAAGTAGGAAAGGATGTTTTTGCAAAGGTAGTTATTCATTTCTTTCAAAAGGCTAATAACTGTGTTTTTGTGGTTATGTAATTATGTTTCAGCTGATCAAGTTGATTCATCACAAGCTATTTTGAAGAGATATCAAAATGAATTAGTAGACTTAAACCAAGATCTACAAATTACAGATCAGAGAAAGCAGTATGAAAAATTTCGAGATCAAGAATATGAAAAATATTTGAGAGATGTTGATCAGTACAGAACCTTGACGAATATGAGTGTGTATTTTAACAAATCTAAGTAATTGCCATAATAAATACTAGTTATGCTTAGAAATGTACCTAATTGCAGGTACACAGACTCCAAATAAAACAGCAGAATCTAGTGAGCATGCTACAGAAGCTTTCAATTTTGATGATTTAAATTTGCATACAAACAGCTCACAAAATGTAGATGGAATGGATGATGAAGATGAAGCATATTATGATGATGAAAAAAGTAGGTATTAAATTTTACTCTCTATATAGTGTGTGTTTTAATATATTCAATTACTTTTGTTTTCATATGGAATATAAATATTTACTTCACATATTCGACATTTCCATTTATTCGGGCAACTTGACAAAATATTTTTTATTTATAAATTATATAATATACTGATTGTTAAATCATTGAAATTATAATTTCAAACAATCCCTTCTTTAGCATTCAGGGAATTATTGATGATAAAATTGAATGTATCCTTCAACAATTATTTTATAAATAGGTACATCGCGGCAAGTTGAATTCCAACTGCATCTCTTATGAAGTGGTATAAAACATCAAAATGTGTTGGGTTCTCTTATGTGCAGTCTATCATTCAATATTATTAAGCAAATGATTGTCAACTTCAGAGGCTTCACTAAAAATAAGAGCTTGAATTCTAATCCTACATTTTGATGATAGAACTTTTTTTCACAATGTAAACTAATAAATTACTATATTTATAATTATTTATTATAAATATAGATAACACAATCTTCAGTCTTTCTCGCATAGATGCGTCAGTTGTATGAAAATTGATACTTTTTTAGATGAAGTTACTAACGAATTTGGAGTCTTAAACGTGAATGAATATAACAATAATTCAATGGAAGAGATCGAAGAAGCAGATCTTTCTGCTAATAATGGGTATAATGTAATGAATACAAACGACATGAAAACATTTCGGAATTCAAATTATTTTGAAACGCACGATTTAAATAAATACGAAATAGATGACAATGAAAAGAACAGGTAGAGGAATAACAATAATTTTATATTTAATTTGATTTTCAATTTTGTTTGTAATTTTTTTTTCTTAAAGTGTACAATATAAATTAAACGGGAAAAAGAATTAAGCCGAAAATCTCTTAAATTTTTACCACGAAAACCAACTTTTCGTTATAGAATATATTATGGATACTCATCTGAACATTGTTGTAAACCTCTTCGGGTGATGAGCCTGGAGATGGATTCTGTATTGGAGATTATTCCTACTTATTGTACCTACCAGAATATTTATTTGGGTGATTGTTGTTCCATGTTTGTTAGTTTAAAAATAATTTAAAAGGCAATCTCAAATAAACGAAATCTCATGCAGTTTTTACTCAGAAAATGTTTAGTTGTGTCATAAAGTAAATTTTATTGAAGATGAATATTTTCGTGGAAAATTTCAAGGCGATTTTCGTCATAACTCTTTGCTGTGTAATTTTTTTTCAGAAGTTCTGTATACTACAACAAGTCAATTGGAGAATTTTCAAAAAACTCCTACTCTCCAGCAGACGGAGTAACGCCTCCAAAATTGAAAAATATTACAAAATGCTATCAATTAGGATTGGTGCCAAACACAGTATCGATATGTACAGATTCCTCTATTGAAATTAATATTAGCGAAAAGGACATTTATAATTGCCACAGATTTCTAGAACGATATCAAAAACCTCATTATATGAACACATTTGCTTTAAGACAGCAGAAGATGACAACATATTACCGTCCCTGAAAATCACAACTAGAGAACAATATAACTTAGTAAAATATATGTATACATAATTATATATAAACATAGTTTCATTTCACAAGTGATTTTAAACACAATTGAAATATTTTAAATAAATCAAAAATAATATCAATTATATAATATATAATTCAAAATATTATTATGATAATCGCCCATCCCAAATACTATGAATTCGATTCTGGACAGTTCTGAGCTGTACAGAACCGTTCAAAACTGTCTAGAACGGTTCAGAACTGTCTTGAACCGTTCTGAACTGCCTAAAACCGTTCAGAACTGTCTAAAACCGTTCTGAACTGTCTAGAACCGTTCTGAACTGTCTAGGACGGTTCTGAACTGTCTAGGACGGTTCTGAAGTGTCTAGAACGGTTCTAGACAGTTCAGAACGGTTCTAGACAGTCCAGAACAGTTCTGAACTTTCAGGACGGTTCTGAACTGTCCAGAACCGTTTGAATTTCACACAATTTTCAAAAAATTTACAACATTCTTTTTATTATTGTACTGCCGTATATCGTTGCCTCGCGTTCAAATTTCACAGAG
>CAJUYG010000046.1:563637-578252 GCA_910591675.1 Galerucella calmariensis | reverse complement strand
TCGTTTACAGCTGGCAACCATGTCACACATTACGCTAGAGCTTCTATATCATTTGTCATTTGATTTAATTGTTTTCATACACGTTTGTAGCCTGTCAAATATATATTTATAAAAGTGGTAATTTAAACAATATTTTGAAGAAACTCACTGAAATGTTGTTATTATTAGCGAGAAAACATGTTGTTCATCACTTTCCCGTTCAGTGTGATACGTTTAAACGGTTGTTTGTATAAAATATTTAGTCCAAAAGTGATGGTTCAAGTGGCGAAAAAAAATATTTTATTGGATTTTTCTCTGTAAATTGTGTATAACCCGCAAATTTTTCGACGGATAATCCTCAAAATAGGTGATTTTTCGCAAAATCACTAAGAAATTCGTGTGTCCCTATAGTTCACCGGACCCCATTACTTAAAAAATAATTCACAAACATTGCAAAAATTTCAATAAAAAGGAGTTAGAAAGTAGATTCTCCATTTCTATGAAGACATCAGGAACAGGTCTGGAACAAAATAAATAAAATGCATTACCTTAAGTTACAATTTGTTAGGTAGATGATGAGTTTCTTTGAAGCTATCATTATTGTTAGAAAAAATAAGCTTAATTTCACAGGCAAAAGCTACAGTATTTTCAAAAGCTTGGGTATTATTATTATGTTCAACTACTTTTGGTAGTAGTGTATGATCTAAGGATTGTAAAGGTAAAACAAATCTAATAAGTATTTTGCATAATGAACCCGTGAATGCATTATTATTAAAATGATCTTTACACAACCTTTGATCCATTGATGTAGAAGGAAATTCTAAAATGTTGTACCACTGTTCACTTTGATTAATATCAGATGGAAATTTGAAAAATGTTTTATTCTTACTACTAATTGCTAAGTGGCCAAAAATATTTACTAAGTATTACAATTTTTTGCAATACAACTATGATGTATTATATTTTATTTTAGGGCGGGTTGTATCGCAGTCGGTTACCATTTGATTAACGCTAACCACTGGTTACAACGTGGTAAGTCGTTGTATCGCCCGCTAACAAGTGGTTATACGTTGGTTAAGACTAGGTTTTCTAACTACTTGATATCTGCTGGTTAACTTCATGTTTTGTCACAGAACGGTTATTTTATAAGCGTTTTGTGTAGTTTGATGTATTGACATAGAGAGGGGATTTTTGTGGGGTTATGCAGTTACCGTCTCTAGAATTCTGTATTGGATGAAATCTAGTATTGCATTATACTTACCCATAATTTGAGACATTACAATAAAATAACCCTAATATCTAAACTCTAAACTGATTGAAAATATACTAAATACTAATTATTAATAAATAAATCTAATATAAGCTAACTTAATAATAATAATTATCAACAAAAACTACACAACTCAATTTATATTTAGGTTGAATTTTAAAAAGTATGCTAATATCACAATATAACATCAATCACGATCGACAAACAACGTCAAAGTACAACATGAAGTTAGGTAACAGTTCTACCAACACCACAAAACTCTCAGTTACGTGACCAGCAACTAACTATCTGCGCGGCAACTCAACAACTGGTTAAAAGTTAACCATTTGTTTCGTAACCAGTGAGTTAACCAACTGCGATACAACCCGCCCTTAAAGGTTTACTTACTTTTATTTCCTTAATTAGAACTAAAATCCTTAATTAATTTATAAATAAACTAATTTTAAATCCGACTCACCATTTTGTAGAATAATTATTGACATTGACACTTTCACTATAACTTTGACAAGCAGAAGCTAGATTCACACCAGCCAATGTATGATTCATTTTGTATATTTTCGTTTTTAATGGCTTAAAAGTTGATATACTAGGATATTTCAAAATATTTATCGACAATGAAGGATAAATAGTGAAGTGAAATGTAATTTATAACGTTTTAAACCATTTTATTCTATTTCCCTTTTGTAAAAAGTCTTGTAGTTCTCACGACCGAAGCGACGCGATGCGCGGGTCAATTGCGCAGAAACGTTGTGCCTTATACCGCCTATACTTCAATCCGTCTCTTTTATTTTGTCTATGGTTTTTATGTTTAAACATACAGCTTGTCAAATTATTCTTGTATAATTTCAGACAAATCCAACAGAGACAAACACACTCGTACTCACCTAAGATTTGCAAAACACAAAAATATCAATATAGCTAGCAATAATGATGTTGACAATATCGAAGAAAAGAAATTTGCTCTTAATGATCTTCAATTGACTCAATTAGTTGATCAACAGGGGAATCCCATTAGCATAACTACACAAGATGGTCAGACTGTACCTGTTGTTACTTCAGGAAATGATAATGATAGTAATTTACATGGTTTGTTACCAGATGGCAGTTTAGTACCCATAGAAATTGCTGTACAAGATAAGGAATTGGAAGCAGTAAGTCAAATTTCAAATTTTGTTCGTTATTATGAAAGTTACACAAAATTATTTGTTATATCTGTGGTCTGATATATATATAAAATATCAATTTATTCTTAAGATTCCATTATATTTTCTAGGAACTCGCTCAGGGAACCCCATTAAATATATTACAAACAGTAGAACCTGAATCGATAACTATACAAGAAGTTCTCCAACCCAAAGATATCGTGGAAAATCTAAATCCAAACTTTCAATTATTAACAAATAACGAAGGAGAGCAAGTTTGCTTTATTACGTATTCATTAGAAGAAGAGGGTAATTTAACAGAAGAATTGCTACTAGAATCAGCTCTTGTACATAACAATTAGAGATTTCTTGACTATTGAGATGAAAGACTTGTGATTCCAAAAAAAAATGTTACAATCTTGATTGTTGTTGTTGAATATATTTATTTATTAAATGTACTATTTAATCTGTGCAATATTTTTTTAGTATTAAATTTTTGTGTGAAAGTTTATTTTATTTGAGCTCTCATACATATTGTCCATTGTAGAAGTTCCGGCCGATTTCATAAAGAAACATAAAGTATACTTTAATAAATATTATTGATTCCTTAACCAATTTAAAGTATGCTTTAAGCTCAAAGTATCCTTTAAGGTTAAAGTGTCGATTTCTTTAACTCTCGAAAGTGTCATTTAACTACAATATAAACTCAAAATTTTTATATTTGTGATTTTTTGTGCCAACAGCGACGTTTGCTAGTTTTGTGTTAGTTAAGTCGTTGATCATATAATATGAATAATTTTCAAACCGCTAGTTCTAGTTCAAGCTCATCTGATGAATAATTTATTTATATTAAAAGACCAAAAGTGTATAGGTAACGAACAGACTGTTTCGAAAAATATGATGAGCTCGACTTTTACCAACGTTTTCGCTTAAAAAACAAACTGTTCTGTATCTACTAATTGAAATAGAAGAGCAAATCGCTTTACGTACCTACTACTAAGTAAGTTGTGTTGTATACAATGACCAATAATAGAATCAACAAAAACCGTTATTTGATTTTCATTATATAATATAAGCTTTTATTCTACAATAAATAAAATACATACAAGTTTGTTTTAGTTGTAATACATTCCTTTTCTGCATTACTAACTTTATTAGTAGTTTTGCATTCTATTCTTCAATTTCATTTCTTCTCGAAAAAAATTTGAATAGCAAACTCTCTTATAATTTTTTTCCAAATAAATCGCTTTCGCAAATAATACAAACGCCACAACTTCTAACAAAACTGTACTCTGTGCCCACAACATAGATAAAGGATATAATATAGTGCGATAGATAGGAAACTGTTCACATTATATTTGAACTATGCGGCTAGCGCCACCTTGCGGGCTTAGGAAATAACACCGACTAAAGATTTTGCGGAATGTTAAAAATTTTCAGTTCAAATCAATATTCATGTTAATTTTGAGCATTTGGATTACGGAAAGCAAAAATAAAACACTTTTCCTACAATATATTTTTATTAACATTAAGTATATAACTAGAATTAAATTATATTCAAACATTTAAGATTTTTCATTTTTTTCTGAATATTTTAATTGCTTTTCAAATTTGATCTTTTGGAAAAATATGCATTTGGGCATCCTTGTTATAATTGTTACAGCCATTAACGCAACAGTTAAAAACCATGTCGAAAAAGTTCTTAATCAATAAGCCTAAAATCACAAAAAAATGTAGGAATCGAAATGATGAAAGAATAACACAAAACTATATACGCACAAATCAAACTACACAACTTACCATAGATAACCATACTCTCTTAGATAGTTCACGACAACGTATTCTTTAAATGACAAAAACTAGCGCCACCTACAGAACTGAAACACAGTTAAGCAGTGGGTAAATTGTTCCTTAAGTTGTTACTGGGACAAGAAGAATGGGCGGTAAATTTAAATTGGGATTATCTTTATTATTGGTTTCAAAATCTTTGTTTATTCTAAGTAAATGACAGATTTTACTAAAAAGCCTAATATATTGCCGATCATTAACGTCGTTAATATCTTGTGAATTCTAATGTAATTGCCAAACAACTTACCATTCTATATAAATACATTAGACTTTTTAAAAAATCAAGTCATTTACTGAGCAATATTTAAAGAAATTAACAGTTATTAGGCAATTGAATGGTTACAGAAGGGTCAAAATGAGAAACATGTTCTTAAGACATTTATTGAAAAAAGTATATTCTCAAAATAGGTACAATGTGCAAAGTACATGTAGGTACAAAAGCCAAAAAATATTTTCAACATTAAAATGATGAAAATTTAGCTACTATTGTTACTGCAACAAGCTACAATTGCATTAAAATAAATCAGAGAAAGATCATGAGACTGGAATATTGTAAACTGTTTCTTTCTCACTACTGGATATTTTGTTTGTTTTTTTGGCTACTGTAGGTATCTCAAAAAATAAATTTATGATTGTGTAACCATGTAATTTGGATTTTTAATTTGCTTTCTTTTCATTCGCTGCAAATGAATTTTACTAGCCAATTGTTTGGTTAAATTCGTTCCTGTATAAGTTAACTTTCCCCGAATGATATTATTAACTGATTTGCACCAATTATGTACAATTGTTCTGATTGAAAATTTTAAAATCAAAACAATAATTTCTTCCTTATGTAATTCACAAGTTAAAAAATCAAAACTCACCTCTTTTTTAATGATACTGTATATTTGGCTGACTAGGTTATGGCTATGAGGTTTTGTATCTAAACAATAATAATTTAATTGAAAAATTTGATAAAAACATTCAACAAATGTCGAAGTAGGGTAACAAAGTCGCCTAGCCCAGCCCCCATATTCTCTTGCAGCAATCAATTGTACATAACTGGATGAATAATTAGTTGTAAAAAGTAACTCTTGGCAAGTTGAGCATGATACTTTTTTCTTGATTTTTTTTAAAATAAATCCTGCAACATAGCTTGTTGACAATTCCTGTAATATCTTAGAAAGTTCTGGTTGTGTTCTGTTTAATGGCAATTGAACATAGTTACTATCTACAGTTGCAAATTTGTTTGTGTCAGTAACAAATAATTTTTTTAATGAAATAAACATACTTGAACATTCATCATTTTCACAATTAAATGTATTTTTATAAAACGAAATAGTGGTTTTAAAAAATAAAGTTTTAAAAATACCCATAAATTGGAAAGCAGTTGGGTTTGTATTCAGTGCTCCAAAACTTCTTAAATTACCAAAAGCATTTTCCACTGGATCTTGGTTCAAACGTCTTGGCAACAAATACTGAAAACCATTTGATTTGACAGTATTCCATATATTTCTTATATTTTTAATGGCAAGTGACCAGTTTCGTAAACTAGGGGGTTTACTCTGGTCATGCCTACTTCTCTGTTCAAATGACATGGACTCTAGAAGAGGTAAAGCTTCTTTACTCCAAAAGTTGAGATGGTCTGATGTATCACACAAACCACATCTCAAGTTTTTACCATGGTGTGGAAGCTTATTAGACCCATTGAATGAATCAAATAATCTGTCAAACAGATACAAAACTTCAGCAGTTTCCTCAATTTTAACACACGTTAAACGTATAATATATATTTTTTTTAATCAGGAATTTGAGAGTATGCATAGAAAATAACAATACTCACCTATTTGACTAGCTAGTTGAAGTGTTGCTGCAAATCTTTGACTGAATATTTGTGCTGCATGTCTCACTTTCATTTTTTTTCATTTTCTTCTCATAAATATGTTCCTCGGTAATATGAGGTAATACTTTCAAACCCTCTATAGGCCCATTATCATTTTCAAACATCATTTGAATGTGCTCCCATTTGGCAGTTTTTTGAACATTATTGGATTTGAAAAGCAAATTTTTCTTCACAAAATTATTTCTAATTCCCTTCAAAAGATGTGGAGGATCTGGGATGGGATATATTACGCAGCCACCAATTTCAAAAGAACCTTCTCTGTAATTAGAGACATTCGCTCGAAGATATTTCTCTTTTGTATCCCTTATCAAACTGTTTATGACTGGCATATTTTTTTGATCACAGATAACAGATATTGGTGTTAAATTAATATTTACAATACTTTTGATGACTTCAATTAAAAGTTGTTTAATCTGCATTGTCTTTGCACCACCTCTACTGGAAAAATGGTAGGAGATGGGAGCTTTCCAAGGTTTTCTCAAGCCCCTTACCATAAACAGTAAGGTATGGTCTGAAAAGTAATGCTCTCGAACATTGTTACCCATATCTTCAAATCCTTCTATCTTACCATTTGCTTCACTAAAATGCAGACCTGGCATGATTGCCATTTCATCGAATAGTACTGCAACATATTTATCAGCTGAATCTAAATCCTTAGTAGCTTCTTTTAGAGAATCTAACACCAGATCATGAATGCCTGGCCCTCCAACAATAGTACTAAGTAGCCGGTTTAGGGTACACTTACTGGGCAATATAAATATCTTAGATAGTAACGAATATGCCTTACCACTTTGCTTACACAATAAAAGTGCCAAGAATTTTTCATTAGTTGTGAAGCGCCTTAGTCTCTTTGCTCTATTGGATTCACGGAACTGACATTTAATAAGCATGGCAGCCATTGAATTTAAATTTTCTAGATTTTTTTCTAGCTGGTGAGTAGTTAAAAATTCTTTAGCTTCATATAATCGTCTCCTTACAGACTTGTTCAAGGTTTTTTGTGTGTTATACCTTCTATACATACTTTTCATTGCCAAGTACAATTTTTTTTTACGAGGACTACAATCCTGTCTGTTTATGCCTGACAATTTGAAAGCTTGCAGTGGAGATAATTTGGTATCTGTTGCCTTGGCTGCAATAAAAAAATTCTTATTAAGAGCCTGATATATTCCTATGATTTGGTATTAGAAAAAGCTTTATTACTAGTTTTAATACATTAGTTACTGCAATATTTTTTATAATTTTGCTAAAAATAATTTAATACAAGGACACAGATGTACATCAACAAAAATAACGATGTTAAGAGTGTTTATTAATTAAAAAGTACTTACAGCAAGATGGTAGATCTTTCAATTCTGGGAGAATAGGAGTACAAGATGGGAAGTCTGATGTACAGTCAGCATCTAAAATAAACAGAAAAGATTACAAAGTTATAAATTTACTGTTTTATAAATTTTATAATAGAAATACATACCACTGCAAGGCAATAAAGAAGGCTCAGGAGTGTGTGTATCTCCTAGTGACATAACTGAAGCTAAAAAAAATAATAATTTACCGATATTAGATATAATGTTGGTATGGGATTTTTTTTTAAAATCACATATTTATTAAGATCAGTTCACTACATTTTTCTATTACCAGGTAAAAATAAGGATGGTCTAGCAGTTGAATATAATCTATTGGACCAAGCTGTAATGTACTTCACTTCAAAATGTTTATGGCATATTCTCTTTGTTTGATACACAGCTAACGGCTCCATTGTCTTCAATTCATCACAGTTTATGGCATTTAACCATGCTTTGAATTTTTGCAAGTCTTTATTTGGGTTTGGAAATATATGCCTAATATTAGATGTTGGTGTGCAATTAGGCACACAACATTTCATATAACGTGGCATCACAAAACCGTACACACAAAATTGAAATTTATCACTCAAACTAACTTTATATCACACGAAAACAAATAAAATGGAAACACGAAATAAACACAAACAGTTATTGGTTATTAAATTTATAAATCAAAATTAATGACAGTTGACATTTGCCAACGGTGGGTGGATAAAACAGGAAATTTTATAATACTACTAAAATTCAATGGTGCTTCCATCTGCTTGTCTGAAACACATACTATCAAAATAGTTTGACCTTGATCCATCTGCGTGAAACATCTAAGAGTAGGTGATTTGTGCAACTTACTAAACACCAATAATAACCACAATAATAATAACGAAATAATAAACTTGTTGCCGTACCTCTCAGCTGATCGATCGATAAACGCTGGTAGAAAAACAAAGCGCAATCGCGGAGCTGTGTTGCGCCCTCTGATGAGTTTAGGAAATAAGAATATGTAGTGAACTTTCACGCTACATCCGTCTCTATGCTACCAGAGCATGACCACAGAACTGTGACCCACAATTAGGCAATCCATCGATCTGTCAAACAAATAACAAAGTTGTGTTAATCATCAATTATCTTATGGTCATCTAACAGCACAAAAAAAACTACTATTCTCCAAATATCATACCTTCCTGTACCAATCCGATATCGCTACCTCGTCAGCGTACCCTTTCATGGCTCTATATAATGCTTTCACCACAACACGTGAACCAAGCAATTATTTACTGTTGAAGTCTCCAATTCAGATCACTCGTACTTTAGCTCAACTCCGTACGGTTAATCAATTTAAAATGAAGTTCACATTAAACGGCATAACCTATAGTATAGATCCTACTTTAACATGTACTGTTTGTAACCTGGACGAGAAAGAAACTATTTTTCATATTTTGTTTGAGTGTCCGATATATACAGTTATGAAACAAAACATATCCTGTCTGCAAAATTTTGAAACATTAGTAAATGCTCTACAAAATATAAACCTATCTGAGGGAAAAACTATATGCTGGTACCTTTGGAATATTCTCAAATTGAGGTCATTTATACTCGATGAATAATGTATTTATTTCATTTTGTTTTTATTTTTTATTACAAACTGTCTTGTAAACTTGAAAAAAAGTTTTTTTTTTGTATATTATCACACACTAACCTTGCTGTAAACATTGTTTTCTATAAGCAATAAAGTTATTATTATTATGACGTATTCGTCCGACTTGAGCGAGGCGAACACAGAGTTGAATGGAAATAAGCAATCCTGTAGGGTGTATAATCGTTGGTCTGGATTGCCTAATGTGTTGTGACTTAACCTCATTTATTTAGACAGGAACGGAAAAACGAATATGACAGATCTTTCTATTTCATGTCAAAATCAATTAATTCCAGGTTAACCAACACTTTAAAAATTACTTAAAAGATACTTTTCATTATGGCACCAAACGACGGCAACAACTACTTTAAAGTGTAAAGTCTCCTTTCAGTAAAGTGGACTTTAGTTATTCATTTTGAAATCGGCCGACGCATTTTTTCAAAGGATTAAAAAGCTTCACATTTTGAAACGTAGCGGAAATAATTTATTCCAAGTAACATACATAAATATATAAATAATTCAAAGTAAAAAGTAATAACTGAATGTTTATTTATATATGCAACTAGCTAGTAATAAAAATATACATATATTATATATATTATATTAAAATAATAATAAGTCTTATACATCATTTTTGAATTATAAGCACTATGCCCTAATAAAAATATCCATTTACTCCAAAACTAAACAGCACAGGGAATCCATTATAATTATTATAATTTTTGGATGTTCTACTACATAAAGAGGCACTTCATTTATTCACTTTTTAAACTTATAAAGGAGACATTTGGATTTTAAGATAATTAAATCAGACAAAAATTAACCCAATCAATTTGTTACTCAAACATGCACCTAGAAGAATATTATAATCTGACCATTACAAGACTGGCTTTCTTAATACTTAAACATACCACCTGAAATCAATTTACTTGAATATCCAATCTATTTTCAATAAATTGGAATTGCATAATAGTTTATCGCTGAATTAAGAGAAGTAAAAAAAAAATTTGACATAAGTCAAAGTTGAAAATTACAATGCAATAAACAAAATGCTTTGTTTAGTTTTGATGTTTTTAACATGTTTCTGGCTAATATCAGTTTTACATGGTGAAATTCTGAGTGTAGTCATATTCAACAGTTGGTATAACAGATTGCATGAATTTTAAAAATATAATTAGATACATATGCACTCCTAGTTCACCGCCACCTTCCATTACAGTTTCTATGATGCTCTTCATGACTTCAGCATGCCTAAAAATGTAAGTAGTGAAATATTAGTATATACTTTGAATAGAAATTAGAATGCACAGGTCTAATCTGTCAGAATTTATTACTTAAGAGAGTAAAATATTTACCTGCATGGATGAACAGAAGCCATTTTTGGTACACTAAGGTGAGGATGTGTTTCCATTGTTACAGTTTTTTGTACATAATCTTTACTAACATCTTCATATAACTCATCAACACTTAAAGGTTCATGTTTCTAAAATATCAAATATATAGTATTTTAGAATATCACTCACAAACATTTACTGACTTCATTGTAGCCTGTAAGCCATAATCTTGGCGTTTGATAGTATTTATCATATGTAATGTGCAAATCATAAGTTCTAGTGTGTATAATTTCACCATCTTCTTCAGGATTTCTTTTAGATTCTACTGGCTCTACCACTTTGGCAACCTAAAAAATAGAATGTATCTAGTACTAAATTCAATATTTATGCAACAACAGCATTACCTGATCATCTTCCAGCATACCACTTTCTTCAAATTCCTCCATATCTGCAGCTTCCTCATCATCATCTTCATCATCATCATCCTCGTTGTCATTAAGAGCAGCTTCTTCCATACTTTCAGCTCTAGTGTTTTCTAGTGTCATTTCAGAGACTTTGTTTTCTACAGATGACATTTCTTTATCATAGTGGTGAGTGTCTATCCATCCATTGTCTGCATCATCAGATTCTAAGAAAAATATAAAAAAAATAAAAAATATTATCAATAGCATTTTTTTGTTTTATAGATTTTTTACCAATAAGTTTTTCCATTTCTCTTGAGTATTCCATTTGCTCATATCTTCTGGAGCATGGTACATTTCTTGTGATTAAAAATTGTTTATTTTTGGGTAAGTATGGTTTTGCTTTAGATTCATCTCCTCCGGCCCATTGCCAAGTAGGACAATGATGTACTAAGTGGTCTCCAGCAGCTATAAATTCTTCTGGAGTAAGAACTCCCGTTTCTTTAAACTTGGATTCCTATTAAATATTGACATTGAAATTTCGTAACCAACGATTTTTCAGGTAAAGCTACACAAAAGTAAAATTCAAAATTATATGTTTTACCTTTAATACGGGAGTCAAGTATTCACCTACTGCTAATGCTGTGCCTTTAACGCTGTTTATTACGTTCTGCATTTTTTAATTCAAGTTCACTTTCCAGAATAGAATTTTGTTCCTGTAAATGGAACAAAAAATCAATTTTTCTGTCGCCAAATTGGCTGGATACAGCGAGCGCCTATCGCTAAAGTTGTGTTTTTTTTAAGTGTCAAGTGTCAAACTCAAACATGTGACATGTGTCAAAATATATTCTTCTATTTTATATGAAGCTGCCTTTTATTCTGGCTTATACATTAGGTAGTGAAGAATTTGAAAATTTTATTATAGGAAATCGGCTCAGCTATTTAGTTTATATAAACATGAACATGATGTAATCAGTGATAATAAATAATATATTACTGAAGAAACTTAGTACCACACAGTCCAGGTAGGTAAAAAAATAAGATAACCCAAAACACAACGCACCGAACCAACCCACACCCAGGTGCGTGGGAGGTTAATAAGTATCGACCTTGATTATAAAAGCAATAAAGTTTCCGCAATGTAATGTACACCCTGATATTGATAAAAAGTAATTGAAAAAAAATTTTGAGTAATCATAAATCCATCAGTGATAAGGTTGATAGGATAGGAGTGTTCTACCAATGCCGTACATTATAGTACGGGGTAACCTTGCGGCTTATGGTCAAAGATTTCCTTGGAGAGTTTTAGTTTCTGGCTTAAAAACTGACGATATAGAACAGTTAAAACGATTTGCATCAGGTGGATACTGTGATGATTCAACAATAGTGTATATGGTACATCCTTGTGTTATGTTAACAGCATTAGAAGTGCTAGGTTACAGGGTAGTTGCTTCATCATCTACTAGTGTGAAACAGGACTATAATGAGTATATGTGGACTATGAGAAAAGAATTTTCAGAACCAGAGCCCATTATTAACGAAAAATTGACTAGCTATAAATTAGAACAAAAATTGTCTCCATCTGAAGAAGTATAAAATAATCAAATAAAAACATGGATATACCTACAAGTGTGCTAATGGCTACCACTACTTATGTCTATGTTGCTGTTAAGGGATCTGTATTTGCTTCAGACAGTGCTGTTTTTGGTTTGAATGAAATTGAGACCAGAGCTTTGGTACAGAAGTTTTCAAATTCTCAAAAAGATGTTGTAAATGGTGTTTTACTGAAGGCTGCTCCTTTAGAGATTGTAAATGCTTTGGGGCAATTAGGGTATAGGGTTGTAGGAACTACTGGTGAGGCAGAAGTTGTTTGGACCCTACAAAGAGAAGTTTAACTTACATACCTATAGAATTCCATAGTCAAAACTAGTGGCAGGTTCATTACTGCATTTGTTAAGGATTTATCTACTTAATTATTTTAAAACATATTAATTTTTAATGCTATTTAAGTAGAAACAAATGGTTACAAATCTTTATTATTCTTTATCCTTATTATAAACATTTATAATTTTACCATGTCAATTATTATATAAATATATAATTTGTAGATAGTCATATGAAGGAAACTGATATCATATTTCTTGCAATAATTTTAGGAATTTTTATATGCTTTAGATAATTCATAAATACTATTTTTAATGTACCTACCAACACTAAATAACCAAATGCTCAGATCTTCCAAGTTATTAAATTATACAATTAACTTAGGATTCCTTAATTTGGTGAAATATATATAAATATAAAAAATTGCTTAAGAGTTCTATATAGAAAATTATATTTTTAAAAATATTTTTTATGTTTTATAAGTGTAACAAGTTTTTATAGAAATTTTTACTTGTAAATTGGTTATAAAAAATTATTGCATAGGCATAGATGAAAATTTTATATATATCGATATTGAGTATACCTAATCAAAATTATTTTTCACCTATACCATTACACTTTATACCTATACTTATTTTTGTAATATTACCATTTGTAGTTGTAGCTTTAACAATATTTGCTACTACACAATATTGGCTTTTTAATCATAACTTGAACCAATGTGAAAACACTGAAATGAAAAAACATGTCTGATCATAACTGTACATGTTCCGCTCATTCAGTAGCGTCCCAATCTTTGGATGAAATGAATTTTGAAAGAGGTATCTGGTATGCTGCACAATATGGAGATTTAGAAAGGGTGCAGAAATTGGTAAAAGACAAGCATTGTGTTGATACCAAGGATTCAGCAGGATATACTGCTTTACATTATGCAGCAAGGAATGGAAATTTGGCTATTTGTAAATTCTTATTCAATAATGGAGCACAAGTTAATGCTGTTACGAAAGGAGGTGCGACAGCATTGTGCAGAGCTGCAACAACAGGTACTTGATGTTTTAGTTAATTTTGTGCCTATAAACAATTTTTTATTTTTGTAAATTTGCATCATGTAATTTGTTCATACAATGAGAAAAACATTTCTTTTGTGAGCGGTGTTAGGCAGTACTTTTGAATTATATTTTAGGTTCTAATATATTCATGTTATATCCATAGTGATATAGTGACTAAGTTTCTTATCTTGCTGTTAAACCTTTACTGAGTAAATATTCCTATGTTTTCAATTGAACTGTGATGATATGCAATCTTTTGATCTCAAATAAAATTAATTTTATAGACTCAATAGATCTATATTCTTTTTATTGGCCTACTCTAAAAGTTAAGTAGTTTAACTTGGGATATAATTTGGATTGGAAATTTTACTTTGTTAGTCAGGAACTGTTACATAATATATGTTATTATATAACCATGTAAAACACTAAAATAAACATCAAACATTAACTACAATATTGTTGCAGGTAAAGAAGACATTGTAGATTTTCTGTTGTCAAAAAAGGCTGATCCTTTTGTACAAGATTCAGATGGAAAAACAGCACTTCATAGGGCATCTGAAAACAAACATTACAACATTTGCAAAAAACTATTAAGTGTGGCTCCTTCTCTTAGTGAAGTGCTGGACAACAGAGGAAACAGACCAGATTTCAAGGAATGATGGAAACATGGCCTGAAATTCTTTTAAAACGCCTTATGTAAACTTTATAATTATGCACTATATTACATTGATATAAATTACATACTTTTTTTTAATCACCTAAATCCGTAGCAGTAAAAAAATTAAGTCACGTGGACTTAAAAGTGCCATCCTAGAATGTGTCAGAATTAACAAATATAGGACTGACACTC
>CAJUYG010000046.1:435147-558637 GCA_910591675.1 Galerucella calmariensis | reverse complement strand
GAATTTATGTCTTTAATCATAATAATACCGTAATGATAATTTAAATACCTAATTAATAAATAATATTTCGGCCAAAAGGCATCACAAAGCTATTTCGTCAGAAATGTCCAGTACAAAGTGCATTCACATTGAATGCACTTGAAAAAAAAAAGTTTGAGGTAAACCTCTCACAAGAAATTAAAATTTTAAACCGTATCGGTTCATGGTTCACAGGAGAAAGAAAGCTTATTTTTACTACTGGCTATTAAATTGTACCTACCATGCGATGAGCAAAGGACATACGTTGCGTATCCCTTTCCTGTTCACATGCTCCGCTTCGAGAAAGAATTTACATATTAGTAGTGTGTTCTTAATTTCTCTCTCTAGGAGAGGGAAGAATTGAAATATTTGGCCAATATCAGTGTATACCGATCCTCACCAACGGAGATTATCCGTCGCACATTGAAGAATCACATGTTGGTAAGAAAAAAAGGACTGGCTACTCGCCGTCCGGTAGATATTTAAATATTCCAATGAAGTTTGGATAGTTGGCAAATAATAACGTTACATTCAGTATAACCGGAAGCAGCATGTCTTTCAAGAATTCGCCATAGTTTGTAATTTTTGGATAGAACGGTTTTGGTGGTTGAATAAAACAATTTACCTTTTTAATAAAATCTAATAAATAAATAAACATGAAAAAGAAATGACTAATTATACATTTAATGACTAGATAGAGTTGTGTTTTTTTGAGATCACTTTAATTACAATACTTCTAGCGCTAGATACCTTTGTAGAATTGTAGGTAATGGCAGTGCTAATATGCGGGACATCAAACCTTTGGACCCTATTTGTTTTCTAATAGCTATCCGACATATTTCACGTAAATTTAACGGGTTTATTTTAATGTTAACTAAAAAATCACAGGCTGAATCGGGAGATTTGGTTCGCAGTGCTCGGGGATCCCACGCCATATCGGAAAGCTTGAACCCTCCATACACCTACAACATTTTAATCAAAGCAAAATTACAGGAAACATGAAGAATATACTAACCAACAACTTGACCAATTCCAAATCCCCATGTCTTTTTGCCAAGCTTAAATTATCTACATATGCTCGTTCATCTCTAATATTCACGTCTGCGCCATGTTGAACTAGTGCTATCGCAGCGTTTCTATTCTCTAGAATTATCGAGTAGAAAAGAACGTTGCCTTGATAGCTCGAAGCATTCATATCAGCTCCGTACTTTACCAATAAATCCACCAGTTGATAAATGCTCTTTGTTTCTCTGACATCTTGTACGCAGACGTGTAACGCAGTTTTACCGTCGATGTGATTGGCTGCATTTACATCGGCACCACGTGACAGAAGATACCTGTAAAATGATTTATCGATAAAAACTGAGAAAACTAAAAAGAAATAAACAAAATACATTGGGATTTATATCAATTTCAGATAATTAATTTCTTACTTGGCAATAGCAAAGTTCTTTCTTGAACAAGCTAACATGAGTGGTGTTTGTCCTTGATCATCTCTAGAATTAACCATAGCACCTGATTCTACCAACATCTTTACAGCATCCAAATTGTTGTTTGAAACTGCTACATGAACTAAATGATGAGAATGAATTATACGAGCTCCGTTCTCCAGAAGGATCTTCACCTAAAAATCCTCAATTATGATGGGAACAAAAGTAACAATACAGTTTATAAATAATAGGCAATAATAAGTAAAATTATTTTTACCACTGTAGAATTATTTGCCCAAATAGCCAATCGTAAAGCTGTTACACCTCCTGGCTCTTCATGATTAACCCTTGCTCCTTTTCGAACGAGAAACCTAACAGTTTCTTCACTTCCTTGACGAACAGCGCACGTTAAGATGGAATGTTCTTCCACATCTACAGCATTGACATCAGCTCCTTGAACAATTCAAAATAATATGTTAAAAGATGTTTTATTAACTACTGGGGTCATTTAATGTTTACCTGCTTCTACCAAAATCCTCATTAGTGCTAAAAATGATCCCCTAGTAGCAACATATAAAGCATTTTGTCTATGCCTTCCACCAACAGCGTTAACGTTAGCTCCTCGTTTAAGAAGCCATTTTGTCATTTCAATATCTCCATTTGCTGCTGCCATATGTAGGGGACTGAAGCAGCAAGTATCACTCTGGTTTACACTTGGATACAAAAGATTTTTTATTATTGATATAAAAATTTAAAATAGAATCATTGTACTAAATCATACCTTATATCCTTGCCTGCAATAACCATAAGGTATTCAACCATTTCAACATTTCCTGTATTAACTGCATAATGTAGAACACTTTGCCCATGTCTATCTAAACGAGAAATGTCACGTTCTGGTGAATCTAATAATATAGATGTACGTGTCAGTATGTTAGCATACCACTTGTACATGTTCAACTCACTATCTTCATGGCCATTATCATCTAACAAATAAATATTTGTATATTAAAGCTCTACTTAAACAATAATAAATTTTAAAACACCTGGAGAAAAATCAGTTTCATTAACTTCCATGTCCCATTCTAGAGCTTCCATTCCATCTGGGGTAGGACCATCTCCAAATTCATTTTCTTCCATATCTTTACAAACTACAAAGTAACCAATATTCTTGAATCGTTTTTGTTCATTAATATCTAAATGAAGGTACTGTGGTTTATTGAAATTCTCGTTTCTAACATCTAAATTGTACGGCCCGTGATGTTCCAATAAAGCTTTTAAAATAGATATGTTTCCAGTTTGTGCGGCTACCCCTAAGGGTGTCATACCGTTGGAACATATTTTATTGATACAGGCACCTAAAAGTTACTGGGTTAATAACAAGTGGAATATTTATAGATATTTACCTTTTACTAAATAACAATTTATTAATGTTAGGTCATGTTTGTATACTGCTTGCATAAGAAGTTCATTTGAATTTTCCATCGCAATGTTTTTCTCACATATTTAAAAACATGCTTATCTCTAATTCTCTTAATATTTTTATTATTAACTTGTAGTTTATTTATTGACACTTTTTGTAGAATAGTATTTTGATAGTTGACAGCGCCGCTGACAGTAATATATAGTGACATCTATAAATCTAGGCACTTGGTAACTAATTGATGCTGCGCCATCTATCCATAAGTAGATTAAACTTTTAATTAAACAGTGGCGTACCATATAAATTTTTTGAGAATATATCAGAAGCATACTTTATTTTTTGACAGTTTAAAATTTACTTAGTTTCATTTTGCTTTTTGACAATCAAACGTTATTTATACAATTCTATTAATATATATACTCGTATGAACTATTTAATGATTAAAATGGTGATATGATTTCTATTTTATATAACTATATAAAATTAGCATTAAACAAACTAAAGCGTTCAGTTGACTTCACCAAGCACCAACCGTCCAAAATGTACTCAGAGGATGAACAAAAAGATCGACCTGCTTGTCCACGTGAAAGTGCAAATCCTCTGTCAGCTGTAACATTTTTTTACTCTCTGAAAGTGTTTCATAAAGGCAGAAAAACGGAGTTAACTGAAGATGATTTGTGTAAGCCTTTAAACGAGCATAAATCCTCATATTTAGGAGAAAAAATTTCGGAAATTTGGAGCGATGAATACGAAAACGCCTTGGAGCAAAAAAGGAGGCCCAGAATGGGAAGAGTTATTATTAGAACCTTTTTACCAGAATTTTTCATTTATGGAGTGATTATATTTTGTATGGAAATACCAATTAGGTATATTTTCGAATTTTTCGAATTTGAAATTTTAATTTGGTGCATTATGGCATATTAAAACTATCTATAGGTTCTTTAGGGCCCAATTAGCGCATAATATAAAGTACCTACATAATTTTTTTATGTTATCACAAAAGAAACGAATCCTAAAAAATTTCAATTCTTGAAGGCGTTTGACAATAAATTTTATATATAAGATCATTTGATGACAATTTTTGGTTTTAGACTTTTCCAGCCAATCTTTGTTGGACTGTTTATAAAATATTTTAATGAAAAGAACAGAAACTCAACTGAAGAGTAAGTATTATATCTTATAAAAGTGGGTATTCATTTTGAATAGGAACCTATATACCTATTGATGGTTATTAATAGGTATTATAGTCCAGTAAATGAAGGCGAAAAATACCGTCAACATGGGCATCTGGTCCAGCAAGCAATTTTTTTTTTCAATTTGCAGGTAATAGTAGGTACATTGAACCCCCAGAATGTCAGGTGCCTGAAATTTGTGGGAGGGTCGGAAAATGGCTCTAGAGATCCCGAAAATCCGCTTTCCGCCGATATCTCCCGAACTACGATCCCTAGAGAAGTTTTGTTCAGACAAAAAATGAAGAGCAGTTTATTACCTACAAAAGTTGTCCCCACAATTTTTTTCGTTACATCAATATTTTTTGCAAAAATGGAGGTTGAAAAGTTCGCAGTTTTCTGAAACTTAAAAACTGACGTTTCTAGTCCTCGGGTAACCGTTGTAACGTCTTCAGTCAGAGCTTGATCACAAATAAAACACACGGTCGTACTAGAATCCTCTGCGACTTCCATTTTTCTACAGGAATGAACAATATTTATCAAATCATTAGATGTCATTTCACCCACAACAATATTAATGATCTTAATTAAAAAAATGAAACCTCACCGTGTGCTCCAAAAAAAAAGAAGCTCAAGAATTTTCAATACTTCCCTGTGTTTTTTATCAATAAAAATTTCAAAATTTATTATTTAATAATAACAATAAAATTAATAATGACTTGAATTAGACTTTTTACACTGGAATACTACTAATTTATTCTTTAAAAATCACGAAAGAGATAGTGTTTACATGTAAAATTGTCAGTTGTTGACAAACAATGCAGCAGAAAGCATCCACGTGTATAAACTATAGCAGACGCCGTCGACCACACTATAGATGGGTGGCGTGGCGGAGTGCGAGAATAAAATGAGGCATCCATTACAACAAATTTAGAGACAAATTTCTTTTTAATGCATCAAATAAAATACTTGATACACATATCAAAGGAAAGTTCAGAATGTGACCTTTCATCGGGTATGATGCTTGACCGGGAAGAATTTTACTGTAAAGAGAAAAAACTGCTCGAAAAAACTCAGAAGAATAGCTGTCTTTCCTCAGGAAACTGGAAATTTCCCCGATTTTACTGAAAACCTAGGGGTCTGGGCCAAAAAAATTATACCATCGGCAAGAGGATATTCTAGCCTTTCTCCCGATATCAATTATAAGCAGGTTTGACAGTTAATTAATCATCGAGAAATTCCCGATAAACCAGAGCGCTCGGGAAAACTCCAGAAATCCACAAAAATCGCCTCTTGGAAAACACAATATTAAAAAAAAACGGGCGAATTATTGGTAGCATTGTTTCGGAATAAATAAAGTACCCCCCAAAGAACCATTATCCAATAGGATTGACTGAAATAACTCTTAATAAAAATAATATGAATAAATCCATGGAAGCATTAAAAAATCTAACAAAGACGAATTTTGGCCTGGTTTTCCAATGACCCAGTAGCACGAATTGATTGTATAAAAACACGCCTTAGTAGCCACAGATCCCTTCTTTCACCCGCACTTTGATTCATTAAAAAAGATTGATTTTCACGCGAGTTATTAAAAAATTAGTAATTTACTTGGGGACGTCATGCCCTCAGAGCGTGCTCTCTATAAGCCGGCCTGGAGCTCAATTTTGGCGTTCTGGCCATTTATCTCGAAAACTATCTAATTTTTCGAAAAAATGCTAGGGATCAGTTTTGTGGGTAAGGAACTGTTCTTTATTTTTCGTCTGAACGAAAATTCTCCAGTGGTCAAATCTCGGCAGATATCACGGGAAAACGGATTTTCTGGAATTTCAGAGCCATTTTCTCACCCTTCCACAATGGTCAGGTACCTGACATTTTGGGAGTTTAATATGCCTACCATAACCTGCAAATTAAAAAAAAATGCTCTTGCTGGACCAGTTGCCCATGTTGACACCTTCGTTTACTGGACTATTAGACAATCACTAAAACATTAAAAGAGCCTTCTTAAAGAGACGTTTGACATTTTTGTTCCAACGAATAATAGTAAATAATCAGATACAAAAGATATGAGAATATAAAACAAATGTTTGTAGAAAAATATAGGTATTTATGAAGTTTTAATTACAGTTTTAGACCTCCTATGTATTTTCAAAGAGTTATATCTTTTTGGGAACCCAATCAAGGAAGGATATCAAAAGAAGAAGCCTATTTTTTCGCAACTGGAATTACTGTCGTCAATTGTATAGTGGTTATGGTAACTCATCCCTTCATGTTGGCGGTGCTACACGTTGGGATGAAAGTCAGAGTTGCGTGCTGTTCTCTAATATATAGAAAGGTTCGCTTTGAATTTTTATCAAAATAATAATCAAATTATTTACGACCTTCCAATGAAATTTTTTTATTTTAATTTAACAGTTCTAATTTATTAATAAAGAATCTAAGGAAAATAATATTTACAGGAAAAAAGTAAGTACCTCATTCCGAACTACTCAGTAGATGGGCTAAGAGAGTTCAATGATAACCATAGGGAAAACAGTGTGCTAGAGGGAGACTCTTGTAGTCAATGTGTGTAAGATAGCGCGGGCTGCCATTTTTATTATTTTTTTTGTCTCGCGCCATCTACATACAGGAGCTTAGCGCGAATGCTATTGCAGTGCCACCTATCAGCTTTTATTATTATTAGTTTCATCAAAATCGGTCCAGACAAATTATATACATTTACAGGGTGTAGGTACCGTAAATTAGGGAATGATAGATAATTGAAAAACATTCAAAATGCTTAGATACAATTTTTCTCTAGCCTTGTTAGTTTGTGAGTGCAGGTAAAATGAACAAATTTCTCGTTATTACAGTATTCATTTTTAGGTATTAAGGTTAAAGTTTACCTGTCTAGGTGGACGTACAGTGGGAAATGTAGTAAACCTTATGTCTAACGATGTAAATAGATTTGATCTGGCTGCAATGTTCGTCCATTATATCTGGATTTCTCCTTTACAATTGTGTTGCATAGTATACTTTATGTACAGAGAAGTGCAATGGTCGGCACTGGTAGGAGCTATAGCTTTATTGATAGTTATGCCATTTCAACGTAAGTTTGCGTTCACTTACAATACCATATTATTATGTAGGATGTCCCATCGGGAATGGTCGATTGATAGTTTTAGGAAAACTATGAATAGCAGAGATTAAAAATTAGTTTGCAACTTGGCTTTTCATAATTTTCCTAAAACGTCTAATGGTTCTTTCCTGGTGAAATATTTTATATAGATCACTCATTAAACTTGAATACAGTAGAAAAAATTGACCTTTACCCTGACGTCACTAACAATGAACAGTAGTAAACACAAACTTTATATACCTCATCCTTTTCTAGTGACAGTAAAAACACATCATACAATATACGTACACTTGTCTTTCAAGCAATGACATACGTTCTTATGTAACTCTAATTATTACTTCCAAATGTTGAAAAGAGATAGCACCAGAGTTTTGTTCAAATCGTTCCATCATTTGCATTCAGATAAATTCTATAAAATCGGTTTTTTTCAAGACCTCTAATTTATTATTTTTATTCCACGATAAGTACAGAATTTTCTGTTTCGCATTTAATGAATATTTCCAACTTAACCTCACTTCTTAGACGGTGGCTGAACAAGATAAACAAGCAGTCAACGTATTTACGCACACGACAAAGTAATTGTAACCATTTTTGACTCATTGATTGATTTCGCGAGGTTAGTAGGTATGACGTCAGGGTAAAGGTCAATTTTTTCTACTGTAAGTACATATTACAGATACTGAAGTTTTAGATATTTTTCATGGATGATTTTTAGTACTTTTTGGTGCAAGATCATCAACACTAAGGAAATATGCAGGTGCACGAACCGACGAAAGGGTCATGCAAATGAACGAAATCATACAATCTATTCAAGTTATTAAAATGTATGCTTGGGAAAATGCATTTGCGGACTTAATAAAACATTTAAGAAAGTGAGTTTGTCCCAATAAGTATCATATACTTGTAGTTATTTCAGTTATTCAGCTCAATCCTTGAAATATCATTCCACTTAAGTCCCATATTGTTGATACCAGACAATGCAGAAAACTCCATATTTGTATATTGTTACAATTCACACAAACCAATTCATGAAATACACATAGATTCAAAAGTTTTGCATCATCTTCTTCTGATGCGAAGGAATTTTTGTGCGCTAACAATTTTTTGTTGGCTTGTTTATCAATGTTTACCATTTCATTATGTTCCATATTTTTTGCAATATACAGATATTTACAGTTTTTTTTTGTAAGATAACATTTTTAGTGCGATCATTTTAACATTCGAGGCATTTGATTTTTACGATTTTAAGTACAAACATGAATCGTCAAGTCATAAGTGAGATTGACCGTGCAAGAATAGTGGCTTTAGTTGAAGAAGGTCATTCTCAAAGGTTCGTGGCAAACAGAGTTGGCGTTTGGCAAAGTGATGTATCTCGTGTATGGAACCGGTATCTCCAGACCAATTCTCTTCGTGATAGACCTAGAAGCGGTAGAGGGCGTGTTACTAATCAGCGGCAGAACCGCTATATCCACTTAACTATCCGAAAAAACCCGACCATGGCAATACCAGCACTCCAAAGAGATATGAGACATGCGTTGGGAGTTCAAGTATCGATCTCGACATTACGAAGACGAATACTTGCGACAGGTTTGAGGTGTCGCCGACCAATAAGAGTGCCAAGACTACAACCTGAGCACAGAGTTCGCCGACTACAGTGGGCTTAAGAACACGCGGCCTTGCCTGAAGAATTTTGGAATTCGGTGTTTTTTTCCGACGAGACAAGGATTTGTTTGGTACAAGATAGCCATCGAATACGTGTGTGGCGAGATCCAACGAGAGTTGCTCAGCTTGCCCATGCTCGCCCCGTGCCGCCCTTCAGAGGAGGAAGTGCTATGTTTTGGGCTGGCATCATGTTAAATGATCGCACAGAATTAATTCATGTGGAGGGAACGATGACTGGTGATAGGTATCTCAGAGAGATTCTACATTCTCACGTGAGACTATGGCACGCAGCTGTTGGCAATTCCTTCGTTTTTATGAACGACAACGCCCAACCTCATCGGACCAGAGCTGTAAATGAGTATCTTGAAACTGAAGGGATCAATCGTTTGCCTGCCTATCTCCTGACCTGAATCCCATTGAACATGCTTGGGACATGCTTGCCAGGGCAGTGGCACCACGCAGAAATCCACCCAGGAGTGTACAAGAGCTTGTTCATGCGGCCCAAGAAGAATGGCGAAATATTCCTTAACAGAATATCAATAATTTGGTAAACAGCATGGGCAGGCGACTTCAAGCTTGCATACATTCTAGAGGTGGAAATACTCTTCATTAAAAGTTCTCATGCAGGTTCTCACTTAACCTTTTCTTTAAAAAGAATCAATTTGTATTTAATTTATTTAATTCCTAAGAATACTTTTTATGTTTAAAGCAAGTTTATTATTGGATAATACAAATTTTTGACAAATATACACGTTTTTTTTATTGAAACTAATTATTTGATTCATCTCTGATCCATTTATAATGAACACATTTTTTTTCGGAGATTTAGGGTGATGCAAAACTTTTAAAACTATGTGTATTATAGGGAGTATACAACACTTTTATGTACAACGGTAATAAACAAAAAAGAAGCAGAAGACTTAAAAATCATAGAAACAAAGATTCTTAGAACGATACTGGGGCCGAACATAACAAGAACTGGGGAAAGGAGACTGAAAACTAACAAAAAATTAGAAAGCGAGTTAAGCAATGAGACAATAGTAAAATATATAAAAGCACAACGCCTAAAATGGACAGGACATAATATATTATGAGACGAAAGCCTGGAGAAATGATAAGAAGAATAACTCCTCTATGGCCGAGAAGAAGGGGAAGACCCAGAGAAAGTTGGAGGAATCTGATAGAAGAGGATACAAAAAGAATGGGAATCAAAGAGTGGAGAGAAAAATTCAGAAATAGAGCAGAATGGAAGAAAATAACTTCTGAAGTCAGGACACACAAGAAATTGTAGCAATAAGGAGTGAAAAGGGAGTAATCCACCCTAATAAATGGATTTAAAAGCGCATTAGCGTTAGCCACAATCTAATAGATTTAAAGGCTTGATGATGATCACAACTCTTTTATGTAGTCTATTAAATTATCAACATTAAACCCATTTGTTTTCAGAAAAGAATTGAGAGTTCTAATACAGACTTCGTATATTCGAGGACTCATAATGTCTTTCATCATGTTTACAAGCAGATCTGCTATATTTTTGACAGTAATGTCTTTTATAATTTTGGGTAACAATATAACGGCAGATAAAACTTTTATGATAATTTCCTACTACCAAATTTTAAGGCAGACGATGACAGTATATTTCCCACAAGGTATAGCCATGGTAAGTAAGAAATCCTAATATATTTAGATGCAATTTCCATAACATTGACGTCTAGAAATTACAGTGAATAATAAATAATAGGTTAGGTGTTAGGTTTGTGGTGAGTGAGAGAGATCCTGCCAAACATCAGGTACCTACCTGTTTCGAACCTCGGCTGGGCAGGCAGATCATCTCAAGAGAAATGAAACAACTACTTCTAGCACTGGGACATGTTTGATTTATTTATGAAATACATTACACTACATACTAAACTAATACTATGCATAAGTACCTAGCCGTATAGCATACTTATACGCAGTGCTCGATTTCTAAAAATTGAGGTACCGGAACTCTGTTAAGGGTGGACACACCGGGGGGTCTGGGGGGTATTCCATACCCCCCCAGCAAAAGGGGGGTCCGGGAGCCTTCGGAAAATTTTCAAAATTTCAGTTTAAAATTACGCATTTTTAGGCTGTTTTTACTTCTCAATCAACAATAGTTTAGTGTTCAAAAAGTAAGGCTTGAAACAAATATTTTGACTAATCAAGTAAGAAGAAATTTCAGTCAGCAACATCAACACTTTAACACAGTCAATCAACAAGTCAAACTGCCAACCACGTAAGAAAGGGAGTATTCGGTTAAAAAGAAAGAAATATTTTATTGAACTCAAACTTTTTAATAAACATAATGAAAAGCAGTAAAACAATACAGCATAACTGTTTCAAAAATTGTTCTTAAAATATACATGATGTTCTTAATCACGCTCGTAAGTTAACTCACTGACAAAGAATTTTAACTGTTTTCAAATAATTTAGTTTTTTTACAGAGAGAGGTTCCGGAACGCCGTTCCGCCTGAAATCGAGCACTGCTTATACGTAATGGTTAATTAATTACTAGTAGGTGACTATTCCACTATGTAGAATAGTATTCTTCAAGTATTCTGTATCGACTTGTTTTTTTAATGTATAATGTACAATATTGAATGTACATTTATATAACTGGACAAGTTCGAGCAAAACAGATAAACATACATATAATTGTTGTTGTCTTGCACCGCGCTTGAACTTGACAATAACCTTCTTTATTCATATTTATATAACAATGAAATGTATGAACGCTTTGTTGAAATAAGATCAAGGGAGCTAAATTCTTATTTTAAATATTTACATTATATTATTATATTGTGCCAAAAGGCATCACAAAGACAAGTCGGATCTTCCAACAGTCCAAGTCTCAGCATATGATGATTCAGACTCCAGTGGCCTGTTAGACACCGTAGGTCATCTCTGCTTTTGCCTAACATTTGTTTGGATACATTTTCCGAAGGAAGTATAAAAGCCTTTGAATGAACTAGTTTATTGATTCTAGTTTATTGTGCCAGAAGTCTGAAGCTCTTCTTGCTGTCCAGGTATTTAGAGTTTGTATCGCAAAACTTATTGCGATGGCAATAATAGTTTCTGGTTGCTGGTTCGATAAAGATACGAGCGGCACCCTCTCCCTTGCAAGAGAGTCAGCCTTCTATTACTTCCTTCATTAAAGTATTGTAAAGTTAGAACCAAATGAGTAACTGTTAGTATTAACTAAAATCTGTTTTAAAGATAGCAGAAGCTATGGTTTCAGTGAAACGAATCGAAGAGTTTATGGTAACCGAAGAGACCTCCGTAGGAGATCCAAGTCCTTTAGACAAACATTGGAGAAATAAATTCAGACATTTTCGAAATTACAAATTCGCCGATATGTATGGCAAACAGTCAACAGTGACTGTTTCGCATGGTATTGCCAAATACGGAGACGTCGTTTGTCTGGATGATTTGAATTTTAATCTGAGGGCAGGAAAGTTGTATGCAGTTGTAGGACCGGTGGGTTCTGGAAAAAGTTGTATACTACAAATGATTATGGGGGAGTTGCCTTTGTATAGTGGAAAGATTAATGTGAAAGGTGTAGTTTCTTATGCTGCTCAAGAAGCTTGGCTGTTTGCAGGTATGATTTATTGTTTGCACAATATTACCAGATCATATTTCTGCAAGTAGTACCTTAGAAGGATATTTACTTTATCTTTATGAAACAGATTAACTTATTATTTCAAGTTTGGCGATGAAGTACCAGTGATCAACTATTTTTACCAGCTTTTGCGGTTGGTTTGGGTCGTTAAGATATCTAGGCCAGACGATAGGGGTATGTATGTATGTGTGTTTTTTGGGGTGACATTCACTGAGACCTAAAAGATCTATTGTGCCCCCTTACTTCTACTCAGTTTCTGAGGAGAGTCTCAGAAACTAGTAGTTCCTTTAGTCCTATTTTCCGGAGGAATTTTAGGATGTCTGCAGGCTTCAACTTAGGCAAATGTTCCTCTTCTATCCAGTAATCTCCCAGGTGCTGTGCTCTAAGATTCTGAAGTGCTGTGCAGTTGGAAAGTATGTGGATGGAGGTTTCTTTTTCCATTCCACAAAATCTGCTTTCTTCTTCCTCCACTATTTTGAGCTTTTTCAGGTGCCCATTCAGGCGAGAATGTCCCGTTAGGATCCCTGTTAAAACTCTTAGCGCAGTTTTACTTTGACTTATACATTATACCACCGTGTAGGGGGAGTGTTTTGCAACAAAAAAGGTTTCCTGCGTTTCTTTCGTCCGAGCAATGGTTTGTCCGAAAAAAATTCGGAAAACGAAGTAGATATGTGTTCCGCATCCGCGCGACTCTATTTTCTGAAGCGCGGCGGAGTAGTTATGTCCGATATACATCGATGCATCGAAAACATCCATATTTTCGATTCGATGTATCGGTGTTATGCGATGTATCGAATGCTTATTCGATATTCGATACATCGATGTATTTTTCTCGATACATCAATTGCCCAATAATAACATCCCAAGTTTTTTTACTCAAAATGAAAACATCTATGAAATATGGACAAAGATTACTGTAATCTTTGATATGGATATGAAAACCTAAAGTATTGCATATCATAAATCTTTCAATATCTACAAATAAAATTGAAAACGGAAAAGTGGTAAACGACTGAGAAAAATCCTGCTTTTACAGAGTTTAGATAAAAAGTATGGGGATATAAAAATTAATTTTCATTATCTTTTAACTTTTTTGTCTACAAATTTAATGGAAAATAAACTTTTTTTCATTTTAATATTTATTTAACCAATAATTCGATGCATCGTAAATATCGACGTGTTCCCCCGATGTATCGAAAAGAATCAATGCAACGAATGATGCATCGATGTATTTTTTCAGTGAACATTCCTACGGCGGAGTACATTATAAACTATTGTATAGTTATATTGTAAATATAAATAATTGTACTAGGGCGTTTTGAGGGAAGTGTCAGCTTTTTGATGGCATTTTTTTTTTCATAGCACATAATCATTTTTAGCAAACATATATAATATAAATATTACATTTTAATAAAAACCAAGTATCTCAATAAAAAATATATTATATAATAAGGTGGCATTGAAATAATTTTTCGAATGATGGAAACTGTTATTTAGGAGGACTGTTTCATAAATAAAATTTACGGATAATTAATTTTTCCTAATTACGCAATTCGGCACTTTTCATTATCTTGTAAATTTTAGGAATCTTGAATCAACAAGAAAATATATACCTACATATATTAAGTCCTGTAACTTTAATAAAACTGGAGTTTTTAATGGGGTTTGCGTAGAAATGTTCGGGAAACTTCTAAGATCAAGAATATATAATTACAAAATTAATTAATTCACATACATTTTTGGATTCAATGATTTTTTGTATTATAAGCGAAAATAGCAATTTTTATAGACTCGGGTAGGAATCTTCTTTATTTTTTCAAAATAAAATTTGATACTCCTGTAAAATAAAGATTAATAGTCAACGAACAAAATGTATATAGTGAAAAGGCATAAAAGATGATTAATATATAATTTTAAGATATAATTTTTTGCATACCTTATTCAAATAAAAATAATTAAAAATTAATTTATTACCTTTTATTTATTATTTACAACCTTAACTCTTACCAGAGATTGAAAAAAAGTTCTGAATGAATATTTATATTTTTTTCCGCAATTCAGAAAGTAGGTATTCCGCCGTGCAGCAGAGTCGCGCGGATGCGGAACACATACTTAGATTACCGAATTTTTTCCGGACAAACCATTGATCGGACGAGAGAAACTCAAGAGACCTTTTTTATTGCAAAACACTTCCCCTACATAGTGGTATTTTTTATTCTTCTCCACCTTCTTCCCAGCATGAAACAAAAGTTTTTTATATTTTTTTTCTAATTTGGGAAATCGAAAGACTGGTAAAATTTTTTTTAATATTAATCTACATACTTCAAGGTACTTATAAAAAAATTCCCATACCGACTGGCCTAATCTTAGTCATTCCAAAGTATCACTTCCAACGTGAGATAGTAGAAATTACCTCTTAATTTAAATATGAAGAGTTCCAATTTTTACAGTATTTTATTTTCCTTATGTCCAACAATATTGTCACTATACTTGAAGAAAACAATTTTTTTTCAAACAGTCTAGTTATAATAGTATCATAGTAACTTTTTTCAAGGTTCCGTAAGACAAAACATCCTGTTTGGAAGAGACTTTAATTATCAAAGATATAGGGATGTTGTAAAAGTGTGTGCTCTCACCAGAGATTTTTCCATGCTTCCTTTCGGGGATAGAACTATTGTTGGTGAAAGAGGCGTTTCTTTGAGCGGTGGACAAAGGGCAAGGGTTAATTTGGCAAGGTGTGTTTACAAAGAAGCTGATATATATTTGTTGGATGATCCTTTGTCGGCAGTCGACATACAAGTCGGGCAACAGTTATTCGAAGGATGTATAAAAAGGTAATTATTCAAAAATTATGGTATGAAAAATATTCTTCGTAGTGAAACGGGAAGTTTAAAATTTTGGGTGACAGTTGCCAGACGGCTGGAGTGGAATGGGGGACTCGACCTTGAGTAGCGTGCTTTCACCGTAAATGCTTGCACAAAAATGCTGATATGTTGTTGGTTCTCAACGTGCATTCCGTCGGGTGTTCAATTTATTACCGCGTGATCCTGTAGCTTTAGCGAACGCCAGCAACCCATGGGTAAGAAATTTGGAAGAAACTGCAAGTGTAACCAAGAAGGGAGGTGTAAGGACGACTTTTACACCCGAGAATGTTAATCGGGTGAGTGAGGCTTTAACAAGTAGTCCGCGAAAATCTGCAAAGCGTATAACAGCATAGAGCTCGATCTTTGTAACCACAAGAAGGGTCCTGAAGAATGATCTCCACTTTCATCCATTGAAGATTCAGGTAGTCCAAGTTCTGAAACTTCAACACTACTTTAGCCGAGTACGCTTTTCTCAACAGCTGTCAAATTTAATTGATCAAGGTGGTTCATAATATATGGATTCCATCTTTGGGACTATGTTAATAAACAAAATTTTCGGTTATGGAGTGACAATAACCCACGTAATCTTCACGAAAAGATTCTTCATTATTAAAAGGTAACTGTGTGGTACGTAATGTGCTCTCTAGGTGTGGTTGGCCCGTACTTTTTGGAAAATGAAAACGGTAACACTGTAGCAGTGAACTCTGAACGGTATAGGTACTGAGTTGTTGGTGAAATTTGCATTTCCTGCTCTTGACGAACATGTGAATGATTGGTTATTACTCCAGCAAGATGGTGTTACTAGCCACACTGCTAACATTTCGATGGACTTGCTGAAATTGGCGTTTCCTGGTCGCTTGATTAGTAAGAATGGCGATATTCTAGGCCTGCCTGATCACTAGACTTGACAGTTCCTGACTTTTTTTCTGTGGAGTTATATAAAGCTAACGGTTTTTGAATCAAACCCAGCCAGAGCTAGGGACGAACTGAAGGAGCGAATCCAAAAGGAAATCAAAAAAATTCTTGGATATGCTACGCATAGTCATGGGAACCTTCACCAAAAGAAAAATATTTTCGAAACGAAGGACGCTATCTTACGGATATAGTTTTTAAAAAATGAGCATTTTCATATATTATCCTCATCAATTACCACAAATTTAGATTACATTTGTGTGAAAAAGTTTAATAAATATTAATAATTTTTTTAAATATTCCCGTCCGACTTCCGGATCCTATATATCGTTTGTCCAGCGCTTGCGATGCGGTACCCGAACCGTCTAGTGTACGCTTACCTTAATACATCCTGCCAGTTGAAATATTCACAACGCCCATTTCTTTCTTTGAAGTAATTCGCAATTTTTTTAAACCAGGATGGAGAAGTTTTTTCACGGCTCAGCTGAGAAAAAATGTCTCTTCTTTCTTGTTTTAATGATATACTATTACATATAGGTACTTGAAGGATAAAATAGTGGTTCTAATAACCCACCAGTTACAATATTTGAAACGAGCTGATCATATTATTATAATGAACGAAGGAATTGTACAATGTCAGGGTCCCTATATGGATTTAATAGGACAAGACGATATCCCTCAATTTGCTCATATATTGAAGGAAATCTCAACGACAGCGCCAGTCGAAGAAAGAGAAGTAGAGAAGTTGTTGAAAGGCATTTCCGTTACTAGTGCGGTGTTTAACAGCATGATTGATATAGAAGGGAAAAAGGTAAGTTTTTAATCAAACAAATTTACAAAATTTTTCCTTATTATGGTGTTGTAATTGTTGTTCTTTAAGTTGAGCGTTAATTTGGGGCCAAAATATGTCAAAAGTTTCATCCAAATAAAATAATCATCTCTCATCTTAATTCACCTTTTTATTTTTATTCAGTTTACTCTATTTTTCAGAGACGTCCTTTAGTCATACCAGAAATGAGAACAGTGGGTGCTGTTGACTTTAGTAATTACACGGAATATTTCAAAGCTGGGGCCAACTGCTGCGGAATATTTTGTATGATATTTTTATTTCTGTTTGCACAATTTACTGCCAGTAGTGGAGATTACTTCCTAGCTCAATGGTAAGTTCATAAAAATTGCATAGGAATAAGAATTGGTGTATTGTATAATTTTCTTATAGGGTTAACGTAGAAGAGCTCAGAATGCACAGAGGATCAGCTGAATCCATGAAATTTTTCAACATGTTCTCCAGAAGTGAATTTATCATTATTTACAATGTGCTTATAGCAGGCACGATTGTTATAGCAATATTAAGATCTTTAGTTTATTACACAATTTGTATGAGAGCCTCTCAAAGGTAAAATTGTTATTTCTTTACGTTATTGGTGATTTAAATTAAGGCAACGTCTAAACCAGTGATTCCCAAAGTGTGCGCCGCCAGGCGCTCCTGATAAGGTATAATTTGAGTTACGTTTGGCAACGCCGGCGCCGCATTCGCTATTAATCGAGCCCGAGAGAGCAGAGCAAGCTTCTAGAATATCCAGAAGCTCGTATTCGACCTACGCGTCGCTCGACGAGAATTTTCGCGAGGGCTCTTTGACAGTATTGGAGTTGTTTTTACTCATATGTGTCTTGTAACTAGTTCCAATATATGTATTTACAATGGTGTGAAAAAAAGGTTGGGAGCCCCTGGTCTAAACAATGAAAATCTTACGGCAAAGAAAGTTTATAGAGTTTATACGATCTTAATTTGAATCTAGGGTTGCCAGATTTTAAAATTAGGAAAGCGGGAGGATAATTTCACACGCACAATCCGCTGATAAATAACCATGAGCATGTTTGATAAAATGAAAAACGAAAGCACATTCTGCTCGTGCGGTCATATCCATGTCTAAATCGTTTTTTAACAAAAAAGTGTAAATTTTTTTTCCTTGTGAACCTTTCGTCGTATTTTTCTTGTGTTTTTCCGTTTTCATATGTTTAATTAAACCTTTTTTGTCCGCCGTGATTTATTGTAAATTGTGAGTCGCAAATCGTACATTTAGCTTGCAAAATATCTTTGCCACTAACAATCCAAGGATAAGTTTTGCTCCATCCATTATTAAATTTTACATTCCATTTAGTTTTTCGCACAGAAGGTTCATGTCCATGGATGTAGGGCTCGATAAAGAACCCTCCAACTGGTTGGAACACTAGTGGGTTGAATCATCAATATGCTCAACTCGTCATTCAGATTTTCTGTTCGGCTCTATTTAGTCCTTTAGATAGTCATTTTGTTTAAATAACTGTAATGTGTGCTCCCACATGAATATTTTTTATTTCAGACTGCACAATAGGATGTTTGAAAGTGTGATACACGCCGTACTGTTGTTTTTCAACATAAACACTTCTGGGAGAATTTTAAATCGTTTCTCAAAAGATTTAGGACAAGTTGACGAACTATTACCGAATGCTTTTTGTGACACCACCCAAGTATGTATGTCTTAGATTAATTACCTCATTTTGCTTCAAAGCAATCATGGTTTTAACCCATTAAAACCCAAGACATTTTTCAGAAAAAAAAATTTTTTTAACTGATTATTATTTGGGGTATTATAGTAAGAAAAAAATCAAATGTAAGTTATACTCGAAACCTAAAGGTATACAACATATATATGTCCCCGAATGGGGACAATGGGATAAAGTGTTAAAAAAATCAAAGTTTCACATTACATTTTAATCATCATTTTCAAGTACAAGGAAAAATACAGTAATGGTTAAAACTAAACAAAAATCAATCAGTAACTACAGCAAAACAAATAAGAGAGATTTTGGTCAATGAACATCTTAGGAATGATAAACTCTGAAACACTCCCGTTCAATGCAAAGGGCCACTGCACATTTTGAGCAACTCCACCTAGCTTTTTTGTGACACTTAGTACAACGTCGCTGTTGATCTAATTTTTTCAGGAAATGACCACCTTCATGACATCGTACAGTTGGTGGTAATTGCGCAGCGTTTTTTCGGTTTTGTTGAATTCTCATTACATGCTAAATAGTGGCACATTATAATTCTTTCAAACTCTAATGAGATTGAATTATGATTTGCCATGTTGATCATGTTTGTAAACACCACCCACCACCACTTTTTACCTCTAATAGAAATCCTGCAGTTGCTTACTACCTGGTCGTGTAAATCAACCCCATCCATGGATTTATTATAGGCACTAAAAACGTGTGGTTGTTGCACATCTACTTTCTCTTTGGCTACTGATGACCAGCGCTTGACCGTACTATAGTATGTACAAAAAGTACGATGAGTAATAAACCCTAATTAAGTATGCAAAACCTTTACAGGGAGCACCATGAAATTTTTGATAAATCTCTTACTTTAAATTACATTTCTTCCGTAAATCTAAAAACCAGGTAGATCGACCCCGTATTTGTTTCAGTTTTAGCAAAGTTTAGGGTTTCTTCATTGTTGAAGGATTAGCAGATAAGCAATAACGCAATGCAGTGGTGTGTATTTTGGGAAAAAAATACGTTTTAAATTATAATATAATAAAAAATGAAAAGAAATAATTATTGGAATACATTTATTACTTACATTTTATTCTATATCCGACTTGGAAGAGGAAGAATCGTTGTTGACATTAATAATAATAGGGTCGATTAAATCATCACAAATATTGTCAATTTTCCACATATTTGCCTCTACTTTGATAACATGCTCGATACAGTTTGTCCAATTTTCCTTACTAACATGACTTACAGCACTCTCAAACAATTTCACAACATCGTTTATTTTAAAAGTAGTATTTTTTTTCCAACTTCCCCCTTTACCTGTGCCCATATTAATTCTATAGGATTAAGTTCACAATGGTAAGGGGGAAGTCGAAGAACTGATATACCACGAGAAGAAGCCATTTCTTATACAATGTAGGTTTTGTATTTATTCTTGTTCATTTTTGCAATTCTGTAAAGTTCTTTCCTTAGTGGATCTTTTGGAAACTTAATATTTTTCGAAATAAGCCACTCCAAAAGCTCTGCTTTACGCCAACGACTTGTGGGCAATGCTTCTCGTAACCGTGAATGGTAACTTGCGTTGTCCATAACAATAACAGCCCCTTTTGGAATCAGATCCAACATTTGAACAAACCATTCCTCGAAGACATCCCCATTCATATCTTCGTGATAGTCCCCCGTGCGTTTTGAAATAAAAGTTAATAATCCACCATCAACAAAACCTTCAGAACTTCCAACATGGACAATGATGTCTTTTTCCTTTTCCAGATGGTGGCTGCAAACCTAACGACAAACCTTCCACGAATGCCTGCCTTCCGCTTTTAATGTTTTCATCTTGCCAAGATTTGGAAACTGTATATCCAGCATTTATCCATGTTTCGTCTAAGTAGAAGATTTTCAAATTTTGTTCTCTGGCATGTCGAATGCTTCTTAAATAGTCTCTTCCCCAAAAACCTATTTCCGGTTTATCTATCAAGAGAGATTTTCTATTATGTTTTGTATATCTGAAGCCCACATCTTTCAAAAGTTTGCATAATGTCATTCTGGAGAATTTTGGATAGTCCGTATCTTCTTGCACTGATGTCATAATTTTGTCAAGTGTTGGAATTTCCTTTCGTAAGTAAAATCCATGGACTTTACGCCTTAGTCTTTGTTTTAATGACTCATCGATCTCAATTGGTTTTCGGCCTGAAGGAGTTTTAGGGGGTTGAAGAGTTCCATTCTTGCTTTCTTTTAGTAATCTATAAATTGTTGATTTAGCAACACACAACATAGCAGCCGTTAATTCCACAATATCATCAACACTTGCACTTGGATCCTTGTTTTTCAATGATATATAACAATTCAATATCAGAGTTTTTATTTTTACGGCTTTTCGGTATTATTTTTATAGTTTATAAGCATTTTTTTGCAATGGATACCATTAAAAAGAAGAAATCGGGTAGTGTGTTTGTAGTTCGTGGATGTAACAATAAATATTATAATTGTGATGAAAAATTTTACCGTTTTCCAAAGGATTCAGAAAGTTGAGAAACTGTTTGTTTCCATACGAAATAATACTTTATTATTTGATCTTCATATTACATTTATGAGCCCTAGTTTCATTCATTGATTTAATTTGTTGTTTTTGTTTCAGAGCTAAAGTTTGGCTCGAAGCATGCAATAGGCCTGACTTGATGCCAAAAATAGAAACTCTATACAATAGTAGTCATCGTTTATGTGGTGCTCATTTTGAACCAGACATGATTATGCAACATCATCAAAGAAAACTTCTTTTAAAAAAGGCTATTCCAATTCCAATTTTGTGGTTATTTAATTAAAAAATGTTCGGAAATTCATACATGCATCGTATGTGAGACGTATTCACAAGCGTATCAGAATTTAGACGATTCGTCTTTATACTGTTATCTTAGAGCTTATGAAAATTCGAATAATGATACTCTTGGTAACTTGAATATGCCGCATGAAAATTTTGTACAATACATCTCATTATTAGAAACATTATTCCAAATGAATTTTGAGAAAGTTGCTACGGAATATAATATTGTTGAATCACTTATAAATATTTGTCAAACAACAGAGTTTGTACATCCTTGTGTTGATTTTCCAATAAAATATTTAATAAAATTTTTCTTCAGGGTACGACTATATTACACATTAAAATTTGTCAATAAAAATTTTAAAAATCATAACAAAATGAAAATTGTAATATGGAAAAACCAATTAATATTTTGTATAAGACTATTGTTTTATTAACTCATCAGTGTACTGTTCTACAATATTTAAGAAAAAACATTTAACACTTTCAAGTCATTTTAAAACGTATGCACCTACGCCTATAGTAAAATGAATCGTAAAACGATCCGTTCAAGGTCATCAAAATCTCTGGCAATTTATGAATGAAATTTATGAGAGATATACTACTGGTTGGTTCATATACTGTGCTAAAAACATGTACTGCTCTGCCAGACAAAGGCGTGACCTTGCTCACAAATTTGTACCTGTCGTTGCGTTGTCCGAACTAATGAACATCAGCGCCATAAGTTGAGAAGAAAACAATGTAAACTGACGCTCAATTGTTGCTATGTGTCAATAGAAGGCGATACAGGGGTATTTTGTTTGCTGTCCCCATATGGGTCCGATGGGATATAATTAAATATGTTTTGTTGTACAATAAAAGATCAAAACTTGTGACTCGATATCACACCATACTGGATAAAAAAATTGTGATTGGAAAATTGGTTATTTATATTATATTATTATATTTAAACGACCATCCAACAAAATATGAATTTTTTCATTTTTTCACCATTTACTTTCTGTTTTAGCTCTTATTGAGTTTAGTAGGAGCTGTAGTAGTAGTGGCGCTTGTTGATTATTTCTTACTCATACCTATTTTTATAATTATGATAACGTTTTTTTTTCTGCGAGATGTGTACCTTAAAACGAGTCGAAATGTGAAACGCATTGAAGGCGTCAGTGAGTATAATCTGATTAATCAAAAAGAAACAAACTAATAAGTAGCATCAGCAGTTCTCAGATGTTGTCAAATAGTATTTAGTAAAATTAATCGAAATTCACTTTAATATTAACAATTACAACGTTTCAGTTTACAGAGTAACCATCATCAGACATACATTATACTTTTTTTAGCTCGAAGCCCGGTGTTTGCACATTTGAATGCTACTTTACAAGGTTTGACAACTATTCGCTCAAACGGCGCTGAAAAAATTTTAGTCGAAGAATTTGATTATCTTCAAGATATACACAGTAGTGCTTGGTTTATGTTTTTGTATACATCAAGAGCCTTTGGACTTTGGCTAGATTTAATTTGTACCACTTTCATTATGTATGTTACATACAATTTTGCCATATTTGATGAACGTAAGTAAATATAGGGTGCACAGTAACTAAGGATATCGACAGCCCTAGGAAATTACAAGAGGAGCTAGATTTCTGTGCTCAAGAGTGTGTTTTGTTTTAGGCCAGTATGGTAGTGGTGTGGGATTAGCCATTACCCAGTGCATAGGTCTAAGCGGGCTGGTGCAATGGGGGATGAGACAATCTGCTGAACTTGAAAATCAAATGACTTCGGTGGAAAGAGTTTTCGAATTTACTAAAATAGAACATGAACCTTCTTTGGTTTCGGTATACTATTCATTACTAATCAATTTTACATTTATTTTCAGTTGTAAATAATTTTTAGACACCCGATAAGAAACCACCAGCAGCTTGGCCGAAATATGGTAAAGTTGAGTTTGTAGATACTAGTATGAGATACAGTTTATTTGAGCCACCTGTTTTGAAGCATTTGAGTCTACTTGTTAAACCAAGAGAAAAGGTTAAGTGTATTTTAGGTTTTCAGTTTGTCTTTTTTAACTGACTAAGTTTTTTTTTGCTTTAGATAGGAATTGTAGGAAGAACTGGAGCTGGAAAATCATCCCTTATCAATACTTTATTCAGATTAACAAAGTACGAAGGGTTAATATTGATCGACAATCTGGATATTAGTGTATTGGGCTTACATGACTTAAGAAAAAAGATCTCTATTATTCCTCAAGTAAAAAACATAAAAAAAAATCGTCAAAAAGGTTCTTGAGTATATAATTTAAAATGTTTTTCAGGAACCTGTATTATTTTCTGGTACACTGAGATATAACTTGGATCCTTTTAAGGAATATACTGATGAGCAGATTTTTTCAGCGCTATCAGCTGTTGAAATTAAAAATGCAGTCCAAAGTGGAATAAGTACGTTCAAATATGTGATATTTTCAGATAATCAACCTTAGTTTTGTCGAATAAAATTTAGTTTTCTCTTTCTTTCAAAAGGTTGATGAGAATTATATAATTCTTGATAAGATCACATTGATTTTAGAATGCCTGGACGACGTTATGACTGAAGGTGGTACAAATATAAGCGTAGGTTCCAGACAAATGGTATGTCTAGCGAGAGCGATTTTACGAAACAATAGAATACTGGTACTGGATGAAGCAACTGCTAATGTAGACGCTCAAACAGATAGATTCATTCAAACGACAATTCGTACGAAATTCGCCCATTGTACCGTATTAACGATTGCTCATAGATTGAACACTGTAATGGATTCGGACAAAGTGAGTTGTAGCAAGTCCCTTTCTTATTAGGTATAATTATAGTCCAGATAACAAAAACTCAAACTTTGTGCGTTAAAAGGTGTTGAGATAAAGTTTTTTTCGACTGAAATAGCCAAAAAGTTAACTTTTAATTACGTTTGCAATTTTTGGAGGGGATTTTGGCTCCTTAGAACTGAACTATAAGTAACTGCACCGAAAAAACGAGGAAGGAGGGTAAGGGCCACAAATGGTGGAACAAGTCTCTGGACTCGCTACGGCAACATACCCGGCGCCTATTTAATAGGGCTAGGAAGACAAAGTCGGATCTGGATTGGGAGCAATACCGCCAGAAACGAAATGAGTACAAGAGTGCGGTCAGGCCTTCTGTGAGGATATCGTCTCGGTACCTCAAATGTCAAGGCTGCGCCGGATCTTAACGAAATCACCGGACAGCGCTCTAGGCTGCATGGAAGTCGCACCGGGTGTTTTCACCGAAACCCCGGTGGATACCTTGCAGCATCTACTAGAGACACACTTCCCGGTTGTGAGAGAATCGAGCGGGAGTGTCCTGACATGGGATATGTAGGTATACAGCGACCATGTAAAGAGGACTATCTTCTAGCAAAAGAAATAGTCACATACGAGCAGAGTACTTGGGCAATACGGTCATTCAGACCATACAAGTCTCCGGGGAAAGACCAAATCTTCCTGGCTTTGCTTCAACAAGGCTGGGAGACCGTTGGCACAATTCTGGTGCATATATTTCGGGCCTGTTTGGCACGCAGGTATGTCCCTGAACAGTGGAGGCATGTGAAAGTCGTCTTCATACCCAAGCCGGGTCGTACCACATATACGGTGGCTAAATCCTTTAGACCCATTAGCCTAACATCCTTTGTGCTGAAAACACTGGAGAGGGAGGCTGATCGGTACATAAAGGAAAAGGTTGGGCTTAGGTATCCTTTGCTCAACAACCAACATGCTTTTAGGTGTGGCAAGTCAACTGAAAGTGCCTTACACCAACTGGTAATGGAGAAGGCGGTGGAAAATGGCATGATCGCCCTGGGAGCTTTCTTGGATATACAAGAGGCGTTTGACAGCACCCCTGTAGGATCCATGTGTAGGGCTGCGGCAAATCATGGAATATAGCCAATGATCACTCACTGGCTTGGGGCCATGTTGTGCAACCGTACAGTAGAGGCCACATGGAAAGACCATGTGGCAAAAGTAATCGTCGCTAGGGGATGTCCGCAAGGGGGTGTTCTTTCGCCCACATTGTGGAACCTAGTCATTGACGAGCTAATAACCCTTTTAAACGGTGAGGGCTTTCTAACGATTGGGCATGCTGATGATATCGTTGTCCTTGTTGTTGGAAGGCATATTACCGTTCTCAGGGACCTCATGCAAAGGGCTCTGAATAGGGTACATGGGTGGTGTAACGAACACGGACTTGCAGTTAATCCTGCCAAGGCTGAGATAGTTGCTTTCACCAAAAAGAGAGGTATAAGACCTGAGGGTCTAAATCTTGATGGAGTACCACTGCCGGTGGTTGAACAGGTGAAGTATCTAGGAGAGATCCTTGATAAATCACTGACATGGAATGCTCATCTTGATAGTCGCCTAAGCAAGATGACAAACACGTATTGGGCCCGTAGGAGAGCCATTGGTCCGAGGTGGGGACTGACCCCCAAAACGATCATATGGTTCTATAGAGTGATTATGCTGCCTATGCTCACATATGCGGCTCTGGTCTGGTGGCCGAGGGTAACCTTGGTCACGGCTAGATCGCAACTGGCACGCCTTCAAAGGGTGGTCAGTTTGGGGGCAACTGGCTGCATGAGGACTACACCAACTGTTGCGATGGAGGTGATCCTTGGTCTTCGGCCTCTCCACCATGTGATCGAGGCTGAGGCGGGGAGGGCTTCCCTGCGCTTGAAACGGCTGGGATACGTGCGAAGAGGGAAAGAGTGCAGGCACGTCAAGAAGCTCCGGCTCCTGGAAGATATTCCAGTTCTGGCTCGAGCGGCTGATGAATGCCTGCGTAAGTACTACTTCGCTACCCCATACAGGGCCATGATACGGGATAGACAGTCCTGGGAAAAAGAGAGGAATGCACAGCCTAATGAGACCGTCTGGTACACAGATGGCTCATGCTCCGGTGATAGAGCAGGGGCTGGAATTTACTCCAGGAACCCAAGAACACAGATTTGTGTACCATTGGGTGATGGTGTATCTGCATATCAGGCCGAGATATATGCTATCTTGGAATGTGCGCAGATAAACCTAGACAGAGGTTATGTGGATCGACTCATAACCATATACTCCGACAGTCAGGCAGCAATTAAAGCCCTGAGTGGGTATACCAGCAACTCAGGACTTGCTAACGAATGTCGAGAACGACTTGCTAATCTTGCAAGGCGGAACGTGGTGCAGCTAGAATGGATTCCAGCCCACTCTGGTTTTGAAGGCAACGAGATGGCGGATGCACTGGCTGCGAAAGGGGCGGCAGCTGCTTTCTGCGGCCCGGGCCCGACCCTGGGCCTAACAAAACAAAAAATACGCAAGGAGACGAAGAAGTGGCTGAGGAATCAGCACCTCGCTCATTGGAATGCTCTGCAGGGTCCTAGACAATCCAAACTTCTACTGAAGGGATGGACTGATGGACACGCCAGGGCAGCCACTGAACTACCAAGGAGTATGCTAAGGAAGATAGCAGAACTCCTAACAGGGCACTGCTGTATGAGGAAACACCTCCACAACTTAGGAGTAGAGGAAAGTTCCCTATGTAGGGGTTGCGGGGTTGCGTCCATGTTCTCTTAGAGTGTCCACACTGGGCTGTACTACGCAGGCGAATCTTCGGAGTCCCTGTCATGGCCCCTGGAGACACAAGCAGACATCCATTGAAAAAGTTTGTGGCCTTTATTGAAGGGCTCGGTTTCATGGATGTCTAGGTAGCAGGAATGGCACAATGGGCCCGCCAGTGGCCTCAGTGTCGGAGCGTTGGCTTGAGTTGTCCAGGACAAGGATCGCCTGCACATTTAGTAGTAGTAGTAGTAGTAGTAGTAGTAGTAGTAGTAGTAGTAGTAATCATTGAAAGTATGAAACTGTCTTAACACTCCTTAACAAGAAATGTGAGCAGATGTATATAATACCAACAAACTGATTGAGTAGTTTGAATAAAATCTACGATTGTACGAATCTAATTTTTTCAGCTCTTAGTTATGGACGGCGGTCGGTTGATTGAATACGATCATCCTCATGTATTGATTAAAAATAATGGTCTACTGGCGGAAATGGTAAAAAAAACTGGACCTGGAGTGTCGGATAGATTGAAAGTGATTGCAAGAGAGGTATGCTTAGACAAATACACGAGAGTTTCGCGAACAAACAGCTAAAATATTATTTGCATATGATGGGGATCATGAGGTATTAAATAAATTCTGTATCAAGCTGTAATATATTATCCATTGCAGGGAAAAAATAGCATAATAATGTGGCGCCCAACGTGGGGCACGTCTCTATAATAGTATATTCTTCAACGAGTGCAGAATGATGGCTATTATTCACGCGGATGAAGTTTCCAAAACGAGGGAGCGCAGCGAATGAGTTTTGGAATCATCCAAGTGAATAATAGCCATTCTACACAAGTAAAAGACTATACTTTCTCCACGACAAAAAGAAAAAATTTCCAGTGAGGATCGAACCTCGATCGTCCGCGCCATAGTCAACCACCACTAGGCTATAGAGCATATTTATAAAAATGTAAAGAGTATATATAAGTAACTCATATTTTTAATCGGAACCCTTACATTTATAAATGAAATTAATTCCGGGAGGCGTACATATTCACTATCGCTACTGTTGTCCATTTTTTTCTCTTATAATATGTAAAATTATGATTTTATAATTATTTTGACGTTTTAATAACGAGAGTTAATTCTTTTTATTATTCACTGTTGTGAAGATTATGCAGCTAAATATGTAAAAATAATGTGTGCGTTATTATTTAGTCGTGGAGAAAAAATTTTCTCTACGTTTTTTTCCTTTTAAAAAATTATTGTACGTATTTTTTAGAATTATTTTATGAGGCAACAAAACGAAATGAGGAGCATTGTCTTGGACGTATTACGTCAAGTAATTGACCTGGTAACATCCTTTGATTATTTGAACGATTAATGTACATTTAAAAATAAAAACATCTTTTAAATTTGTTTTATTTATTTATAAACTACAGAAACAACTATATATACCTACCTAAATCCACTTTAAGGTAAAACTTTCTGCGATAACTTCTTAGCCATTTGATTTAATTTAACTTGCTTTTTCAACTCTAAACAATAACTCATCGCACACCTTCTTAGCATCGCCTAGTAGCATACTAGTATTCGGTTTAAAAAATACAGGATTGTCTACTGCAGCGTAACCAACTCCCAAACTTCTCTTTATAACGATTACTTGTTGGGCTTTCCACACCTCCAACACAGGCATACCAGCAATCGGTGAATTTGGATCTTCTAGTGCTGCGCTGTTGATCGTGTCATTTGCTCCAATTACCAAAACTAGATCGGTGTCATTGAAGTCCTCGTTGATTTCATCCATTTCGAGCACGTCATCGTATGGTACACCTGCTTCTGCTAATAGAACGTTAAGCTGGCCTGGCATCCTACCTAAAATTATTACAAATTATGGTCATTTTAAATGCAAAATTTTTAATAAGCGGTGTCAGTAATATCAAAGTCAAAACTAAATTAGCAAATATAGTCAAACGCAGTCTTATCATGCGGGTCATACGATTCGACAAAGACATACCGTTTTTGTTTTCTTTTATTGCGTTTAATCATAACTTCCAAATAAAATCCCCAAGTTGAATAAGACAGACTTATGCAATTTCGACGGGAGAAAAAAGGATATGTATTTAGTTTTCAGCAATTCTAAAAAGTCTTCCACCAGCGAAGTTTTTATTCAAATGTCATTTTTGTGACTTTGACAATTCAAAGGGATAATATGAATAATAAGAAGCAATTTTCCGGTATTTTGCATCCTCAAGCAAAAAAAAATTGTACTTAGGTAATCTGATAGATTATTTCGAGAATGAATGATAAAGTGGAAATTCGTCAACCAGTGTTCCTGCACACACATTATTTTCTCCGGGTATATTTGTAATCTCACATTTTGGTAACCTCTGTGTCTTCTGATTTGATAAAAATGGTCAGTGACCTTTGAACCCGCACGATAAGAGCGCTTTTGACCTTATCACTTACCAGCAACTGGATGAATAGCAAATCTAACCTTCTTGCCATCATTTTTCAATCTAGCAACCATATCAGCGATTGGATATTGAGCTTTGGCAACACAAAGCCCGTAACCAGGAACTATGATAATACTTCTTGCGTTTTTAATTGCATCAAAAGCCTGATCGGTATTGATTTCGGTGTGAGTTCCTGTTATTCGCATGGCACTTCCTTTTGGTGCTACTCCAAATCCTCCCATTATTACGTTTGGTAAAGATCTATTCATTGCCTGAAGATACGTAAAATAATTTAATTTAATATAATATGGTCCTTTTTTTAATTTCTTGGGAAATTAAACCACAATATTTTTAAATTCTTTATTTCAACGTTTCGGTAGCGTTCCAGCTACCGTTGTCAAGAAAAAATAAGTAGAAATTAATTTTTATCTCTAACTGACACAACAGAAAAAATTTGACTAGACAATCAAAAATTATTTTGAAACGTTGAAATAAAGAATTTAAAAATATTGTGGTTTAATTTCCCAAGAAATTAAAAAAAGAATGAATAATATACCACAAGGAACATACAGAAGATATTAATATATATGGTATTTAGGTACTTACTTTACACATTATGTAAGATAGTATAGCACCAGATGAACCTATAAGGGCGCCAACAATGGTCATTAGAGTGTTATTCAGCATAAATCCTTCGGCACAAAGCGCCCAACCTGAATAACTATTGAGCACTGTGATAACTACAGGCATATCAGCACCTACAACGAAATACACAAAATACATGTTAACATTTATTATAAATAGGCCAGTAGGTATGGGTCTTTTTAGGCTGTTTTTTTCTCATAAGTACCTTACAGTATGTAGATTAATATTAAAAAAAGTTTACCAGTCTATCGAATTCCCAAATTAGAAAAAAAAAATCAAATAACTTTTCTTTTTTAGAAATTTTTAATATTTCGCGCTTTTTAATATTAATCTACATACTTTAAGGTACTTATGAAAAAAAAATCAGCCGTATTGCTAATTACCTACTTGTAGTTGTTACCCCTATCGTCTGGCCTTAAATTAAACTTGTTAGATTCTAACTGTATATTAGTGATGAGCAAAGATAGTCTTTGTCTTCTTCTTGTTCATTTAGTCTTGGTCTGGGTCTTGCTAGTTTAATGATAGTCTTGGTCTTGCTTTTTCGCATGACCAAGACCTAGACTGCAACACCAAGAGCAATTCTGCTCATCACCACTGTATGCACTGTATATATTCATTTGAAAGGATCTACCCTCAATATTTCAGAAATGCGAGATATTAAAAATAAATGCATAAACACGTCTACAGTAGAACAAATTGACCTTTACCCTGACGTCATACCTACTAACCTCGCGAAATTAATCAATGAGTCAAAAATGGCTACAATTACTTTGTCGTGTGCGTAAATACGTTGACTGCTTGTTTATCTTGTTCAGCCACCGTCTATGAAGTGAGGTTAAGCTGGAAATATTCATTAAATGCGAAACAGAAAATTCTGTACTTATCGTGGAATAAAAATAATAAATTAGAGGTCTTGAAAAAAACCGATTTTATAGAATTTATCTGAATGCAAATATGGAACGATTTGAACAAAACTCAATGTATCAAAATAATGACAGTTGTCATAAGAGGTCAAAATAAATTCTTATGAATACAACCGATTAATCGTTTTTGGTGCTATCTCTTTTCAACATTTGGAGGTAATAATTAGAGTTACATAAGAACGTATGTCATTGCTTGAAAGACAAGTGTACGTATATTGTATGATGTATTTTTACTGTCAGTAGAAAAGGATGAGGCATATAAAGTTTGTGTTTACTACTGTTCATTGTTAGTGACGTCAGGGTAAAGGTCAATTTTTTCTACTGTACTTTTAACTTGGTGAAGGACAATTTTTAGCACTAATGCTAGATTCAATCCCTCCCTAATAGTTTCCCCTTCAATTCTCTTTTGCCTTTGATACCAGCCTTTCACTGTTATTTGTCCGTTGTTTAATACGTACCGCCTATTGCAGCTGTCAAAGTGACACCCATGATAGAAGACAGTAAAGCTGTAGTACTGAGTGCTGTCAATCCACCATCGAATGAATGGTCCATAAATAAGTATGCTCCTGCTCCTAAGCTGGTTAATAATAAAGAAGCATTAAGAGCATGTCTGCCTGGTAAAAGTAGAGGTGCAGACCCTAGGAGTCCTTGTAGTTTTCCATAAGCAATTAGGGATCCACTAAAAAAATTTAAAATGCTCTCAAGGTTATCTCAGCAATAGTTTGGGGATTTTTGAAGAAAATGCTGGTATTTATTGTAGTTACATAATTGAAGAAGATGGTACCTGAAAGTTACTCCTCCAATATAAGTTCCTAAAAACAGTGATGTTCTCACTACATTCGCAGCAGGATCTACGGCAAATGTAGGAAACTCGTGAATAAATGTTGCTATGCAGGTCAATACGGCTGCCAAACCAACTAAGCTAAAAACGATAAAAGCTTGTTGCGAAATTTTTAAATTTAAATTATATTAAATGTACCTATGAAATCCTGCTACTAGTTGTGGCAAGTCTGTGATTTGAATTTTTTTAGCAATTGTGGAACCAATCAGTCCTCCTGCTAACCCACAAGCAGCCATCTGACTCAAGACTTCTACAGATGGATGGATTTGACCCAAAGTTGCTGCTATCCCTCCAGTAACTCCAATCTAACGTTTTGTCGAAATTATTTAAAAATTAATTGTTGTATAGCCATCATAAAACCCCATGAAAGTAATTTTAAAAAACTTGCCATAACATGGATTGTTTTAGTTTATGTTTCATGGCGTTTACAATAACTTTTATGACCTTTTAAGTAAGCTCTTATCATAATATTGCATTTAATAACAATATAAAAGTGAATTTTCAGCTGCAGCATGGCAATAAAAAAAACTGTTGACAAGCTTTAGTAATCTCTCTTAACTAAGTTCCTCACCAGTCACGTAGCTATAGCTTTTACATGGGGAGGGTTTTTTTTTTTTATCTGATAGGCTTTAATTATTAGTTTGACTTGGCTACATATAAAAGTATTATTAAACATCGTTTTTCGTTTTGCCCCCTACTACTGCATGGTTATAACCATGTATATATTTTTTTAAAGGAGTCTTTTGGGCTTATTGTGGATTCTCCTAACATTCTAACTACAGCCTATTCAACCACTCCGTTCCCTGTATTAGCTCATACAGGTTCTTTACTGGTTGGTTGTAGAAGTCTTCTGGATTCATTTGGGGGTCTTCTATTTAGTTTTTGCCTCCTGTGGTCCAGCGTCTCACAGTTGCATAATATGTGCAGAGCTATTTCAGTGTCCTTTTTGCATCTCCTGCATGTAAGGTCTCCGTTATACAGCCCTATTTTGTTCAGGTGCTCCTTTGTGGGAAAGTGTCCCGTAAGAAGCCCCGTTATGGTGCGTAGTTTGTTCCTGCTCATTGAGAGCAGTTCTTTTGCTACTTTTTGTTATGGTTCTTTTATAAATTTCTTCCCATGTGTTTGCCTGGGCGTATTCTTCCAGAGTTTTATGGATTGTTCTTTTACCCACCCTTTTAACCATGACCTAGTGGAGCATCTGGGGATGCCCGCAGATGGTTCGGATCCGTTCATCAGTGTTGACGATCCAGGTCTTGCAAGTTCGTCAGCTTTTCCATTATCAGCGATTCCTTTGTGACCTGGGACCCATCCAGCGTTACACTGTTCCGGGTCGCCAGTCTTCTAAGTTCTTCGCCGCATTCCCATACCAGCCGAGATGTTACCTGTATATTAATTTGGGAGCACCTATTTTAAAAAGTGATAGATGATTGAAAATTGAAGCTTTTATTAAAACAGAAAATCAATCTCACAAAAGTAAACTTAACCTCTTCAGCTAAATTATTCACAATTGTTGAGGAATCTATTTCTATTGCCACATCCCGATGAATACTCATATTGCGGCAGTATGCTAATAAAAAATTATTGTACCTTTATTGTATTTTATATGGGGAGGGTTTGAGCTCCCAAAACCCCCCCTTATATACGTCCCTGTTCCTCACTCATTACTTGTACTGTATGGTGAGATATTTTTATCATTTTTATGGGGTTTCATGACTTCTCCCAACCTAATGTTACATGGATGTAATATGAAAATGATATACAAAGCTGAGAAAAAAATGTGGACCAGTTTTGAGCTACAGCCCAGCATAAATATTAGTTTTTATTTTAAAATTTTTGATATTTTCCATGGTTTTTAATAATCAATATTTAAAAATGAGTTTTATTAGGGTATACTCAAGTTATATATTTCGATTTTCTTATTTTACTAAAAATATGCAATAATATATACTTTATTTATAAAATGCGACATGTACAAAACTGTCTAACGCGATATAGCTTTTTTACCAAATAGTGTTCATAAAAAATAATGGCCGATCTGTCAAAGTCATGTGTTCTGTAATAGACTATGGGACATGTCCACCAACTGACAAGTTGACACTTATGACAGTCGCTCTGAGGATAAGCAATTATTTGGACATATTTCAGATTTTTAATTTTGATTGTTTTGTATGTATTTAATGACCCTTTCTTATTATAATCAGTCAGATACAGCTTTTAAAATACCTAAGCAGTTGAAAGAACCTCGAAAAAAATGCTATATCAAAATCAAATAACTTTATTGAGACCCACGTGTTGTCCAGAAAACGCTTGCATATTTCAGTGCGACTGTCAGATGATATAACGTGAACTTGCCCTGTATAAAAACCAAAATATACCATTCCAAGATTATTTCCAATCCTTGAAGTTTTTTGAGAACTTAAACCAGCCAATGCACCAACGCAACACATGGAAGCAGCAAGATATGCGACGTCATGGATTTCTCCCAAACCATCAACAGCAGCCCAACTATAGGCACTGAGGAATGCTGCGGTGGGAATTAGATACAATGAATTGTATTCCTTGGGATCATCAGGTCTAAAATTATCAATATTACGGTGAGGATTGTTTTACTAAAAATTTGTTATGTTTTTAGCTGATGTAATCTTAAATATATTCTCTACAATCATTAACATTTTTTTTCTAATATATCCACATAAATTATTAAGCTGTATCGCCAATTTGTAAGACATTTTGAACGGAAGATTCTATCTTCAGTGGTACATGAGTTGCTTCAATCGAAAAAAAAATGTTGTCAAAGTATAGAGAGATATACAGATTCGGTAAATAATTATGCCCCGTATTGCCAAACTGTGAGTGAAAGAGAGAAAGCTATAGAATAACAGAGATATATACAGAGTTCGGCAAAATCCGGTACCAGACATATATCGAAGAAAATATAAATTTTGTGAAAAATCTTTTTATAGGTTCCACAAATTTTACTCCAGCTTGAACTATAATTTGAAAATATTTTGAAATATACAGGGTGTTCCAATAAAGTGTGGCATATCAAAGTTATATTTTTTCTTATGGAGCACCCTAGATTTTATTGCAGTTTCTGATTGCCCCTAAAAAATATAATACTCTTTCATAATGGTTCCCTATACCTAAATACAGAGGGTTCCGAGCTCCGAGGTTCATTGTATTGATATAACAAATTCTAGCAAATTTTCTCTTACATCCAAATGATTGGACATTCGTTGAATGTATTCCACGATTGAGTACTAAATATCTCTTTGCAGGGTGTTCAGAAATACTTATACCATTCGAAAGAGGACATTTTTTGAATATGATAAATCATTAAAATACAGGCTGTTCCATTTAAAATAAGCCTGATACTGCACATTGAATTATCTAATAATGAAACTGAAAATTCTGAACACCCTGTAAAGAGATTTTTAGTACTCAATCGTGGAATACATTCTACGACATGTCCAACTATTTAGATGTAATTGAAAATTTGCTAGAATTTGTTATATCAATGAGTTATTAATTTTTTTCGAAATGTTTACATTTTTAAAAAAGACAGCATAACTCGGAACCCTCTGTATTTAGGTAAAGGGAACCATTATGAAGGAGAATTATATTTTTTAGGGGCAATCAGAAAATGCAATGAAATATAGGGTGTTCCATAAGAAAATATATAACTTTGATACGCCACACTTTATTGGAACACCTTGTATATTTCAAAATATTTTCAAATTATAGCTTAAGTAGGAGTAAAATTCATGGTATAAAAAGATTTTCCGAAAAATTTATATTTTCTGCGATGTTTGTCCGGTTCCGGACTTTTGCCGAACTCTGTATAAGTTCTCACTGTTGCTTCTTTATAATTATGAGGTTCTACGAACGAAAAATAAATATTTGCCGAACCTTTATGTATATAGTATTCAAAAATTACCTTCTAAACATACCCAGCATGCGTTTGGTTATTAAAAAACCTCCAAAAATATTAATAAACGAAATAAATGCTGCTACTGCGGCTAGACTCTACGAATAATAAAATAAAATTAATTTTTTTGGCTATAGATTATAGTATATAATTATTTTTACCTCTACAGAATTTGTAGGCATATACCCTCCGTTCATTAAAAGTAATCCACCAACAGCAGTTATACCAGAAATTGCATTCGTTACTGACATTAAAGGTGAGTGAAGAGCCGGGGTAACTCCCCAAACAGTATGGTATCCAACAATGCCAGCCAGTGAGAATATTGTCACCATTGTAGTTAGTTCATGATTTGGGGACAAAATTCCGATTCCTAACAAGCCTAAGAGCGCTAAAAATATTTATATTCTTATTATCCGTATCTGGAGATAAATATAAAAATGACAACCATAGTGTTAGATCGTGTACGAAATATTTAAATTTAGCGCTCTTGCAATCATTCCCGCGTACCATATGGTAGTCACTGCTTGACTTAGATCGAAAGTATTCTTTGGCAAGTTTATCTGAAGCCATGAAAGGAATGCAGTCGAAAACATTCGATATTGCCACGTTTAACTATGAAAAAGCTAAAGTGCTAAGTATGTAGTGAGAATAATTAGAAAAGGGACTTTTTATTATTAACAATATGATTAAACGTTAATTCTTTAATGTGCTTGTGACCTTGGATTTTTCTGTTAGCATTATTTTTTCTATTTATGAATATTAAAAGATGAACACTTTTCCAAATTTGTTATGGGCTTCTTCAAGCTCTGGCAGCGTTGTACGAAAACCATAATTACCACACCCTTCGAATTACATAATTGGTGATTTTTATCGAAAGGCCTGACCAGCTGACTTCTTATTGGCAAGCGCGTGCGTGTGTTCTTCCCTCTCACTTCCTCAATTGACTGATATTGATTTATCCAGTGGCGTTGGTATTGTCAGTGACCTTTGCTATTTCAGTTTTACTTGGTAAAATAGGTACCGTACGCCATTTGTATGTTTATTTCAGATACCGCCATGTTTCCTCGTCTCCTACCGATGCCCCGTAGTTTCAAAACTTGCCCAACTATAATATGTAGCGAAATTATTGTAGAAGGAGTAAATCTAAGAATATTTAGCATTCCTTGGCTCTAGACCATAAAGTAATCTAGTTATTTTTCCGACATTTGGTCTCGACCTGTTCCTTAAACAGAATATTTACTAATTTTCTTAGTAGCATTCATCCAAAAAATTGGCTTATATCGGGTGGAATTTCTCTTAATTTAATCATTTTTATACCAGTTGTAAGTTTTAAACGAAAGATCCGACTCTAATGATTTAACCCCTTACCGCATACTGAGCTATATTTGGCACACGTTCAAAATTATCATTTTTTTCTAAGTTTCCGAAGAGTTTGTGCTGTTAACTAAAGTTGTCCCATATCTAGCACACTCGCCTGTTCACAGGCAGCCGCTAAATCCCTTCCAATAGGTTTGTTCCCGTAGCAAGTTCCTAACTGTTATAGACATATTGAGTCTGCGCACTATCAGAGTTCAGGCTCTGCTGCAACGTTTTTTTGATACTGCGCAGACTCAATATGTCCATAACAGTTAGGAACTTGCTACGGGAACAAACCTACTATCATACGCGCAAATTTGATGAATCATTTAGTGAATATCTTAATGGTGAGAGGTGTTAGCAATATCAATATCTTTCTTCTTTTGGCATAATTTGAGTGGAAAAAATTATTTTTATAAGGGTAAGTGTTCAATGTGATGACTAAAGTCGTACAAAACTTTTTTCTATATAAAAACGATAAAAAACTGTCTATATTTACTTGTGCCATATTTGGAACAATATGAGATAATATTTTTGTGTCGGATATTGAAGCAGTGACCAATGTTGATGGTGTGGACATATCTGCTGTTCCATAGTTTAATAATAAAATTGTGAAAACCATGTCAACATATGTTGGGATTCAGCCTTGTAACGATGGTAAACAGATTCTGCAGGAAATCTAGGACACATATAGAAATCACCCGCCCTCAATGTGTTGCGGTGTATAATGGGGGGAGTAGATCTTCTCGATTCTATGTTAGGATACTACCGAATCCAAATTCGATCCAAAAAGTGGTACCTACATGAGAGTATTTTTCCATTTCCTGGATATGATATGCGTCAACAGCTGGATACTATGAAGGCGAACAAAAACAAATAATGATTTATACCTACCACTTTCAGAATTCAAACTTGGTATCGCAGAAGTTTTGACTAGAGCTTACAGAAAGAAAAAGGAGAAGACCAAGTACCAGCTTACAACTTCAACTGGATCTCAAAAGAAAGCCCAGCCCAGAAAATAAGAACGGACAATTTGAATCATTTGCCAATAGAAAGTGAAGAACGACAGAGGTGCAAATATCCAGATTGTAAGGGAAAATCCCACATATCATGTGGCAAATGTTCAGTATTTTTATGTCTGAATAAGGATCGCAATTGTTTAAGCAAATTTTACACGGAATAGGGCAAGATTTTCACTCTTTTGTTGAGATAAAATCTATTTTTTCAAATAAATCTTAATTTATACTTATTACTTTTATTTTATTTCCGAAATTTGTGCTAAATTTGGTACATGTCAAAAATTGACATTGTTAATGCTATCTCATTTTGTGCCAAATGTGGCACAAGTCAAAGTTTGACATTTATTTCCTTTAAATATCTAAAAATATTCTTTTCACTATTTTTTCATAACTCCTAATCAGTCATTCTAACGTATATATTTTTTTGATGAGAAAATTAAAAATCATGCAGTGGGGGGTTAAAAACGAATTTTCATGTATGTACATAATTAACCTTGCTTATGAAAATTATTTAGTTGAATAAGGAATATTATATTAATTACGCACAGATCCGATTATTCATCAGTAGAAATCAACCCATCATACCTGCAGATAGTGATAAGGCTTTGTTTAGATCAGCTTGAAACGGTGATATTTCAACTGGTTTTACAGGCTTAACTTCTTGAATTTTTTTAGCAGGAGCAGAAACAGGCGTTATGTGAGGCGGTGGCCACATCAGATTTCCTTTATTTAATATTATGCTACCGCGTTGCACCTCGTCATCTAAGTTAATGAAGAAGTGGTTCTGTTCACCTAAAAATATTAGATAAGTTATGATCCCACCATTTTATTATTTGATGTAGCGGAAAGCATTAGAACAGTAATTGGCAATGGGCTCGTTTACTAAAATTTTTAAATCATTTTCAACTGTCGTAAAACAAAGTACTAAGGATAAAAATATGATTCTGAAAATTTCATGTCAATAGAATATGTCGTTCTCCTAATATAACCAATTAAACAAGCATACCGTAGCGGGGCGAAGACTATGATTGTGACGTCACTGCATATGAAAGTTATGTGCACTAACATTACGCTTCTGACTGTAATGTGCCTTGCGTAGAATTTATTTATTTTGAAATACTTACAAAATTTTTGTGTTGATAAAATAAGATATGTTGACCTAATTTAAAAAAAAACAGACTCATTAAATCTTCCAGAACTGGACTTGCTAATGATTACGAAGTTTTTTAATAAAACACACGAGTTTATTAAATTATAATTTTTTACCATGTGACACATCGTTTTTGGCTGTTTTCCGGCCAGAATGATTAAAAATGTCAATATTTTCATAAATACATGCTCTCTCAAATGATATACAGGGTGATTCCAGATGTTTTATTTTATTCCTGGTCTGGTGGACAAAGTTACGGAGATAACGCTGCAGGTTACTCAGTAACAAATTGCATTTTTTTAACTGCAGACTGCCCAATTAAAGGAGCTTCTCCAAATGCTTTTTATGATGAATGTGTAGTGGAAATTAAATCACCAATGTATATTTTATTAAATAATTCTGAACATTAATAACACCACAAGTTATAAGAACAATATTATATACTTTTTTAAATAAATTTAGATTAATACAAGCGTGTGGTTTTCAATAACCCTCTCAATATGGATTCACAACATATTTTATAAGGTATAATGTTTTGAGTCTTTTTATGCTTTTCTGTCATTCTATTTTTTTGCATCCCCAGTAATAGAAATAAATGTTTTGTTAGATGTTTTAATCGTAGAACTTTTACATTCTGGAACCGCACAATAGAGTTTGATAAAACGTATAATAAAAAATAATGAGCATATAAGCAAGCAAAGTACTGTTACTAGCTAAGTAGTCATCTAACCGAAAACCGATCGGCGCGGTATCCGCTCTTTGAACGAGAGATTTCATATGCGATGACGTCATGCCTGAAATTCGGAGAAGAGCGCTGTTTAATGTTTATAATTTTTTTTAGACGACTTAGGAGTCTCGCTGACATCTAATTTTTTGCACAGAGCTTCAAAATGATGTGCTCTTCCTAATAGTACAATAAAAAAAATACTTATGTAACTGAGCCCATTGAAAATGCTCCCGTTCCCCACTGCTACTAAATTTAGACAAGCAAGAAGCAATATTGTCATATATTTTTGTTAAATCTTTTGTGTACTTTACCAATAGATAATAGAAATTTTGAAATATTGTTGGCATAAAGTGTAGAGCTTTGTGATGGAAGTTTGCTGAGAAAATCTCTTGCGTCAACATGAATAACTCCGTTGTAGCTGTACGTTTCTCCAGGCTTAGTCGTTTCTACGTTTCCTCCATAAATTGAAGCTAAGTCAACTACAACACTACCAGGTTTCATAGATTCTATGTGTTCCTATAAACCAAATCATTAGTGTGACTAATATATTATTTGAAATCCATGTATTTTTTGAAAATAATCTGTAATTTGTATTAATTTACTTTTAAAATAAGAATTGGAGCTTTCTTTCCAGGTATAGCAGCAGTTGAAATAATAATGTCAACTTCTTTACATTGTTTTCCAAAAAGATCTCGTTCGGCCTGTAAGAACTCTTTTGACATTTCTTTACTGTAACCTCCAGCATCGCCTCCTTCTTCCTGGAATTAATAACTTGATGATTTGTACATAAAAAGTAAGTGTAGAAAAGATCTCTCTCCAGAAGGATCGAAGAGAAAAAAATTATGGAGAAAGGAATAAAATTCTCGCCTTTATACTGATTGTTAAAAATTCAGCACCCATAGATTCTACTTGTTCCTTCACAGCCGATCTGGTATCAAATGCTCTGACAATAGCGCCCATATTTTTAGCAATACCACAAGCTGCTAGTCCTGCTACTCCACCGCCTATCACTAGTATTTTTGCTGGTGGTACTTTTCCTGCTGCAGTAATCTGACCTGAAACAAAAGTTAGTAGTTGAAGTGTTTTTTTATTGTAACATTTTATACGTACCTGGGAAAAATCGGGGGAAGTAACTGGCTGCTTCAATAACTGCCCTATATCCTTTTACATTTGCCATAGAGCTTAATGCATCGAAAACTTGAGCCCTTGATATTCTGGGAATACAATCCATTGCTAAAAATGATAAAATCAAAGACAATATTTCAATTTATGACGATAAAATTAAATCAGTTCGCGCTTACGACGCAACTTCTGGAAAGCTGAACTACTTCTATCTGTTCTTAGCAGAGTACCTATATTTTATCTAAAATCAGTGCTTTGCCTCCAGTATTGTCTCCTAATGTTGACCCACACCGTATCTTTATAAAAAATGTCTATATATAGTATGGTTATTTCTAATAGCGATTTATTTGATATACTTACTACTTGGATTGGATTTTGAATTTTGCGAATATGAAATCTGATATAAAAGATAAATGAAATTGCATGATAAATATTACCGAATACAGTGAGTTTTTTGGCAGCCAATGTTTCAACAAGTTTTGGATTCAAACCAGGGAAGATGAAAGAAATAAGAATGGTTTCTGGATTAAATTTATCAACTTCCTCAAGCAGTGGAGCTTTTACTTTCAAAATAATATCTGAAACAATCATTAAGGGCCGGTTTTACAAGAGAGATTTATACTAGGTATAGTTATTCTGGGAATAAAGTTATACCAGAATTTATACCTAATTCAAAAGTAGTTGGCTTTACGATGCTTTTTTTACACCGGTATAGCAATTCTTGGAGTAAGAATTGCTATACTGGTGTAAAAAAGTATCGTAAAACCAACTAGTTTTATTCTAGGTAACTTTATTCCCAGAATAAATATACCAAGTATAAATATCTCTTGTAAAACCGGCCCTAAAACATACTAAAACATCTATAATTAGTGCCATTAAAATATATATTTTTTCTACACCCATATCTATTTTTGTGGATTACTCCTTATCCAAACTGGTTAGAGCTACTGCTCAGAATCTCTCGAGGTGTCACCATCCGTAGAATTAATTCGCCACATGCGTCACGAGCAATATGCTTATATCTGTTATGGTTATATCTATGGTCTACCCATTATATTTTATACAAACCACTATTTCTCACCTGATTTAAATACAGTATCAACATCTGTTACTTTCGCACCGGCTTTTTCATAACTTTCGTTTAAAAAATGTGCCAAAACACCAGCATTGCTCTCTACATTCACTTTAAAACCTTTTTTTACTAACATTTGAGCTACAGATGGAATAATGGCTACTCTAAAATAGATAACAAAATAATTTGTTGGATCCAAAAATTAATTTTGTGATAACCAACTGCGAGCAACTTGCATACTAATTCATATTGTCACCTTTTTTGGCCCTTGGTAATTTCTTTAGGTATTCCAATTGTCAATTCATTGTAAGGAATTCCACGAGCTGGCTTCGAGGGAAGTACTGAATTCTTAACGTTTTTAGGAGCTTCTAGTAATATTCTAGTAGTGGAAAAATTAGATTGGGCGGCTATTTTTACAAGCCTGATTGCAGGGGCTTTAACTAACTTAATCCACCAAAGCATAATTCACAGTAATATTTTTTCTTAATCCTCCATTGGAGCTTTTCTTAACATCAAAATTCAGAGTCAGAACTCACCTAAGAGATTTATCGTAAAGCTCGTTAAGCATGAATAATTGAATTTTTATGAATCAAATTTGAAAAAAATATTCGGTCATATCTGTCAAAATACTAAAATGACAATGACGTTTTTGTTTAAAGTATTCATTTAAAAGACAAGGTTATTGTCTATTATATATCAAATCTGGCAAAATAACTGTAAAAGCATGGAGCAGGAACTCTACTTTTTTAAAGGGCAATAGATGTGGCTTGTATTCTATTATTGGTTATCCATCAATACTGATTTGTGTATCTTCGTGTTTTCCGGCCGGATACTGTCATTACCTCTGTATTATTAGAGCTGATTCTCATGTCGTAACCCTCTTCTAGCTAGAGTTTCCCATATTCTTTTGCTTGGTAGTGAATCAAGTGTGCTTTTTAGAGATCGATAGTGTATATACATATTTCCGTTACCCCCTAGTTTTATTATTCCAATAAATAAAGGGAAAAAGTTAACATTAATTACGCCCTATTTTCATCTTCTGGTTGGAAGTTGCATTTGGTACCTCATTGAACATGAGACAAAGTTCTGCATGAAAACGCGTTCGAGGGCGGAGAAAATGGCCCCAAAAGACCATAAAAATAGGTTTTCAGTCAATATCTCCTAAAATATGGCAGTTAGAGATTTTTGGTTCAGATAAAAATTAAAGTTCAGTTAATTTTCTACAAAAATAGTCCTTATGATTTTTCTCGAAAATTTGACCGGTTTCGAGAAAAACGGCACCAAGCGCACCTCGAATAATGAGCTTCTGTGCTGTATGCCGGAGAGCACAGTCCGTGTATTTACACATCAGCGGGGGGACAAATTATTCAATAAATTTGTGAAAAATGCATATTTTCTCATGATTCAAAATTCATGTGAAAGAGGAATTCTGCTGCTATCATACCCTGTGAATTGAGTCACGCTTGACTCTTTTGGCCATATCGGAACACGGGTCAAACTTTCTGCTCCCGGGCAATTTTGACCTCGCCAGGAATTTGTTCCTATTTTTTTGTATTGCACTAATTTACTCAAAATTTTCTTGATTATGGGTCCTCATAAGGTCCTTTGTCATCCCTGAAATTTGTATACCCTAATTTTTTTTTAATTTTAATTTAATCGTTGTTTATTGAATCCCAAATTTTTGCTGTTTTTGGATCGCGGGGAAATTTTGTGAACAACCATCAATTAAAAATTTATACATGATCCGATTGGTCTCTATGATACATCATTTGAAAGCTAAGAATGTCTACCTTTCGATTGTGCAATTACTTTTTTTTGACGAAGTCGTCCATTTTTCAATAAAATTAGAAAACGCGGGCTCAAGGAAAAAACGCACTTTTTTTGGTGATTTTTTCTCCCTGCTCTTTATTTCTAACATTTTAACACCTTAACTAGTGTAACGGGGGAATTCCCACCTTTCCATCGATGTATATAAGTCATACCTTTGATACCCCGGGGGAAAACCAGTATATCTAAATGTATAGGCTATAATTTATTACTTTCGTTCCTCCGTCGTTCGCCGCGCGTGTGCTCTACGTGGCGCTCGTGTCGTCTGCTCATCTATTTGTGGTTCGTGTGAGTCTCGCCAGTGTTCGAATTATAAAGACAGCGATAATATGTTATCCCAAGAGGTAGAATTAGAGGAAACTGTAGTCTCAGAAGAAGTTGTTGACGGGGTAGAGCTAGAGGGAGCTCTAGACCCAGAAGAAGTTCTTGACCAAGAATCAGATGATGACTGGTGATGAACAGATTTATATGTCATAATTGCAATGTATTTTTATATATTTGTTTTATCAATTCACGGACAATTAACCCGCGAATCTCTTGTACTTTTGTTAAAAATTTTCTATGTAATATTTTAGTCTATAATGAATTATTCTTGTATCATTATATTGGGTTCTCCCGTTGATAAATAAATAAATAAATACATAAAAAATATATTTTTCTATAATAAATGAAACACGGAGAACGTTTATAACTCGTTATTCCAAAAACCTCAATCAGTCTGGTTGCAAAAAAATTTGCGGAGAATCTGCAAGAAATTGTTGCTGAGTATTATGGGTAAATATTCTTCACTCTTGAGGCATTTTCATTTTTCCTTACCAAAAGCCTAATGAACTTCAGTTTTTTGCCACATGTGCAAAGCTGATTGTTGCTAGATTCAGGTTCACTGGTGAGGTCCATCTCGCTAGAATTAATCTTATAGCCCGTTTTCCTAATAAGTATATCTTGAGGCCTCATCTGAGAGGAAAACAAGACCCTGGGAAACATAAATATCCATCAAAAGTGTCTGGTTACAGGGTTTCTCATTTATGGCACCGAGGATTTTCCCAATCTGTAAAATGTGGTGGCGCCATCTACAATTGGTTTCCACAATCCAAAACATTGAAAATAATGGATTTCCAACACCCCCCAGCTCAAATTTTGTACAAAACTTGCATATTTCACAAGTCTCAAAATTTCCGGTATTTCAACCCGATTTTTTTGCAGAAAATATTAATTTTGCGAAAAAATCATGAGGAACATTTTTGTAGAAAATGACCTGAACTTCAATTTTTATCTGAACCAAAAATCTCTAACTGCCATATTTTAGGAGATATTGGCTGAAAACCTATTTTCCTGGTCTTTTGGGGCCATTTTCTCCGCCCTCGCACGCGTTTTCATGCAGAACTTGGTCTCATGTTTAATGATGTACCAAATGCAACTTCCAACCGGAAGATGAAAACAGGGCGTCATTAATGTTAACTTTGACTTTTTTTCCTTCTTCATTTACTGGACTATATGTCCATAATTAAAATATCGCGAGCCATAGTGTGGGAGTCGTGAAAATTAAATAAACAAAAATATATTTTTTTCTATTTGTTTTTATTAGGTATACGTATTGAAATAAAAACTAACAGCTGGTAGAAGTAGGAATTAACTATTCTATAAGCTTAACAAGAAAATCATTTGGAAACTGAAAAAATATTAGCACTTATTCCAAACCTTTCCAAAAAACAGTTTCAAGTAGGCGTCCATTTAACTATGTTTATAAAATCTAATCTTATAGGATAATCAAATTTAGAATTTTTAACATAGATATTATACATATGGAAATTTTATATAAAAGTTTAAAATTATACAATACTATCAAGTCTTCTTCAATAATCTCTAAAAGTCCACAAGACACATTTATACAATTAAAAATACAGAGGAAACAAAGCAAATTTTGTATGAAATAATATCAACAAGAATTTTTAATTAAAACTATAACTTTGTTCGCTCTGTATTCAACGTGAATATCATTAAAAAAATATATATTTACAAAAATAAAAACTTAATATCAAAAAAATATAAACTATTCCACAGAAACTTTGGCTAATAACTGATCACATGTTTTCTTAGCATCACCGAGCAGCATAGAAGTATTGGGTTTGTAGAAAATTGGATTGTCCACAGCTGCATAACCTAGAATTAAAAATTAACGTTTCGTTAAAACCTTTCAGATGAATATAAACACATACATATCTGGGATAAAATATTCAAAAACGTTATTTACTTACCGACACCCAGTGACCTTTTCATGACAATAACTTGTTCTGATTTCCATACGTTAAGTACAGGCATACCGGCAATTGGAGAGTTGGGATCTTCCAGAGCTGCACTGTTGACTGTATCATTTGCACCAATGACTAGCACTAAGTCTGTTTCAGGAAAATCATCATTGATCTCTTCCATTTCTAATACGTCATCGTAAGGAACACCGGCTTCTGCCAAAAGAACATTAAGCTGTCCAGGCATCCTTCCTATAAGAAATATACCAAATAAAATACGATAAATATCTTACACAATAATAGTTTGATTATTTTACTTACCAGCAACGGGATGGATGGCAAATCTAACATGCTTTCCAGCAGCTTTAAGTTTAGCAACCATCTCTGCAATTGGATACTGAGCTTTTGCGACGCAAAGTCCGTAACCGGGTACTATGATTATATTTCTAGCATTCTTAATAGCCTCAACGGCACCATCTATGTTGATTTCTGTATGCGTTCCCGTGATTTCCATTGGTTTACCAGTTCCTGTACTTGAGGTACCATAACCACCAAGAATTACATTTGGAAGAGATCTGTTCATTGCCTTAAATTACAACAAATTTATTAATGAATGAGAAACCATAAGTAAATTGTAAGAATGTAAGAAAATCAGATTTAATGAAAATGTTGGTAAAACTGCTAGCATTACTTTACTTTTAATATCAGTTACTTACTTTGCACATAATATATGACAAGATAGCACCAGATGATCCAATTAGAGCTCCAACAATTGTCATTAAATTATTATTAAGCATAAATCCTTCGGCGCACAAAGCCCATCCTGAGTAGCTATTTAATACTGTAATTACTACAGGCATATCAGCACCTATAAATGTGTGAGTTAAAAAATATAGTTTAGTAATTTTTGAAGTATTTTACCTCCAATTGCACACGTTAATGTTAGACCCATGGCAGAAGAAAGAGCAGCAGTAGTTCCTAGAGCTCCCAAGCCACCTGCTAACGTAGGGTCATAAAATAGATATCCACCAGCGGCAATATTAGCCAATAAAAGGCTACTGTTTAATGCATGCCTACCAGGAAGCAGCAATGGATTTGATTTTAAAATGCCTTGGAGTTTTCCGTAAGCTACAAGGGATCCACTAAAAACAATGAATAAGTTATAATATTATCGTTTTAATGTATATTATTTGTTTTACCTGAAAGTTACACCTCCAATGTATGTTCCTAAGAATAAAGCTGTTTTGACAACGTTAGCTGCTGGGTCAGTAGCAAAAGTAGGAAAATCGTGAAGGAAAGTAGCTACACAAGTTAATACTGCAGCCAATCCTACCAAACTAAAAATAAAAAATATAATGTGCTACAGAGTTACGAATTAGATTGAAATTTTTATCATAAAGTCTATGAACCTTTAATATATAAATAAAGACACTGGAAAATATGATAAGTATATCAGTACCTGTGGAAACCTGCCACAAGTTGGGGTAAGTCCGTGATTTGAATTCTTTTGGCTATGACAGTACCAATACCACCTCCTGCTAAAACGCACGCGGCCATCTGAGCTAATACTTCGTGGTTTGGAGCAATTTGACCCAAAGTAGCTGCTATCCCACCGGCAACACCTAACTGAAGAACAAACGTGGTAATTTAATAGACTTAACTTATAAAAGATATAATTTTTTGTTATATTGGAGTGCTTAGTGCGTTACTCTTATTTTTCTTGTGTGGCAATTGACAATCCAATATTTCAACACGGAAGGCGGAGAAATGATGTTAAAAACGATAGGAGACAACCCCTTTAAACTTCATTTCAAATATTGCACTTTAAAAATTGTACCACGAGTCGCCACTAAGATGACATGGTTTTTGCTTGAAACCTACTACGCACTGTAGAAGAACAGAATCTACTTACTATTCCTAAATTATTTCCCAATCTTGATGTTGTCTGCGAGCTTAGTCCAGCTAAGGCACCAACACAACATAAAGAAGCTGCCAGATATGCAGCTTGATGAACTTCCGCCAAACCGTTCATGGTGGCCCAACCATACGCTCCGGTAAAACCAATCGCCGGGATTGCATACAGGGAGTTATATTCTTTTGGATCTCCAGGTCTGAAACATTTTAATCAATCTATAGAATATATTAAATACATTTGAAAATATATATTACACTAGTTCAAATGGTTTTTAGTATGAATACTAAAAATTTACTCACCATTTGTTGTTGTGACGATTTCAATTTATACTCTGCAGTATTAAATTTTGTTTTAATTACATTTGGTATAATAGCAAATCTAGTAACTCACCTTTTAAACATATCTAACATTCTTTTAGTAACTAAAAATCCTCCAAATACGTTAATGAACGATACAAATGCTGCAGCTGCTGCAAGGGTCTGTAAAATGAAATATATTTATAATGTATATGTACCACGAACCAAACACTGTCTATTATAGTTAAGTCTGCAAAGCATGAGAGACAATTTTTCATCGATCAAATTTATATTATTATATTATTTTGAATTAAATTATAATAAAAATATACCTCTACAGAATTCGTGGGATAGAGTCCACCATTCATCAAGAGTAATCCCCCAACAGCTGTTATACCCGAAATGGCGTTCGTAACAGACATTAAAGGAGAGTGAAGAGCAGGAGTAACTCCCCACACTGTATGATAGCCCACGATTCCTGAGAGGCCTAATACTGTCAGCATAGACGTGAATTCTGGATTCGGCGAAGCCATACCTAATCCCAAGAGCGATCCAACACCTACAAATAATTTTTTAAACACCAAAATTTATTACTATAAGTTTAATTCTTACCAGTGGTAAGGAATAAAGATTTGTTTAAATCGCTTCTAAACGGAGAAATTTCCTTGGGAATGGCTTGGAGAACTTCCAGTTCTTTTTTTGCAGGAGCAGCAGCTGATAGATTTGTTTTGGGTGGTGGAGGAGGCCACATGAGTTTCCCTTTATTTAAAATTATACTTCCGCGAACAACTTCATCGTCCAAATTTATATTAAAGTGATTTTGTTCGCCTGAAATAACAGTTGCGTTGATATCGATTTACACGTATATTTACAGCAATTACAGGGTGTTACTTTATTCGACCGACAACACTTTACCACAGAGAACACTCTGTATTTCGGTAACTAAGCTCTTTAGTGGCTAATGTTCCTATATCAAAATTCATGAAATAACATGAGCGTAGAGCGTTGTCATTCGAATATAGTAACAGTCTGTATAATTTACCCATTGAAAGTAGAAACTTTGAAATATTGTTGGCATACAGTGTAGAGCTTTGCGTGGGAAGCATACTGGGAAAGTCGGTTATTCCAACGTGTACAACGTCGTTATATGTGTATATTTCACCAGGCTTTGTGGTTTCGATATTACCCCCGGATTCTGCGGCTAAATCTACTACAACACTCCCTGGTTTCATAGATTCTATATGTTTCTGGAATAAAAAAAGTATATAATGGATGTATTTAATATTGTTTTGATATTATTACCTTAAGTACTAGCAAAGGTGCCTTTTTTCCAGGTATCAAAGCTGTAGAAATTATAATATCAACTTCCTTACATTGTTTAGCGAATAAAGCATGTTCAGCATCTATAAATGCTTGTGACATTTCTTTACTATAGCCACCAGCAGTACCACCTTCCTCCTTGAATAATAAATAAAAAAATTATGGATATAAGGAATGAAAATAAAAAAGAATAAACATACCTGAATATTCACTGTTAAAAACTCTGCTCCTAACGATTCTACTTGTTCTTTTACAGCAGCTCTTGTATCAAAAGCTCGAACTATGGCACCCATGCTTTTGGCTTGCCCTATGGCTGCTAAACCTGCTACACCACCACCGATGATTAAAATTTTGGCTGGAGGGACTTTACCAGCAGCAGTTATTTGACCTAAAATGTTCATTGGAATAAAATCCTTATTCTTTGACTACACTCTACCATTTGATAAATCCTTTTTCCTTTATTTTTCTATAGACCTACAGAATTTTTGGCTCTCGTAGATTTAGTAAAATAACTGGACTTTTTTTGTTTCAAAAACTCATTCTTAATAATGCTTGTTTTCTGTATCTAAATTTGGTTTACCTGAGAAAAAGCGTGGAAAATGATTTGCGGCTTCAACAACTGCTCTGTACCCTGAAATATTTGCCATAGAACTAAGAGCATCAAATACTTGAGCTCTGGTTATCCTTGGAATACAGTCCATAGCTAAAATTGACAAAAAAATGAGTACTTTTTGAAATTTCGAGTAGCATTCAAAAACTTACCAAAAGCATTAATATTTCTTTCCGAAAGTTGTTGTATCAAGTCTTTATTTATACCAGGATAAAGGAACGAAATAAGGTTAGAGTTTTCTTGAAATTTCTTCACTTCTTGTTCAAGAGGTTGTCTGACTTTCAAAACAATATCTAAAATATATAAGCGGAATTAATTTAGACTAGTTATGAAATAATGAATAATTATTTTCTAACCTGTGGAAAACACCTTTTGGTTATCAACTATAGAAGCACCCGCACTTTCATAATCCGAATTTCTAAACTTTGAAAATACACCAGCATCTTCTTCGATATTTATTTTGAAGCCCTTCTTAACCAAAGCTTCAGCAACAGCGGGAGTTACTGAAACTCTAAAAAAATAAAGTCAATTCAACCATAACAATATTTAAAAAATCTGTCTTACCTTTTTTCGTTTTTCCATATTTCTTTTGGAACGCCAATGGTGAGTTTATTGTAAGGTATGCCTGATACTTCAGCTGCGGGTACTTCTTTATTTAATTTTTTTCCCGTGGAAAAGTGACGATTTCCTGTATTTTCCGCATGGTTTACGTATATCCTAGATCTTGGAAATTTTTGCCATTTTGTGAGAATATACGTAACACTATTAACTTGTTTTCTGGAATTATGCAGACTGAGTATGGCTTTCGTCATCGTAGGTTTTTATGCTGTCTTCATTTGCCTGAAAATATAAAATTTCACATTAGGAAGTCACTCATCTTTCAAGAATACAGGCTAATTCTGGATTTTTATTGGAACCACAGCTAATATGTCTAACTGTAATCATAGCATTGGCAAGATAGAAGTATACGTCCTTTCCATAACCTTGAACCTTACTCTGGTTCAACAAAAAGCCACCTAAAGTGGAAAATATGCAAATGGGAAAACTTTTAAGAGGCTTTCTCATTGAACACTGAAATTTATAAAGTGGATAATGAGAATTAGATATTATATCGCAATGAACCAACGGAAATATCATCGCGTTTGCTATGAGCACGTTTGTTTTAGTTTTACAAAAGGATAACACATTTCAAGGGAGTGATTTTTAATAATCTAAGTACAAGAACTTTGATTTAACTACACAGCTTCAAAATTATAACAACTCTTTTAGCAAAGACTAGGTAGGTAAGTATAAAAAAAATTGTAATAAATATTTATTCGGAATTATAAATTTGAATATTCTAAGATATCTCAAACCAGCGGCGTTTTTAAATGTTGGCAAACCTTGACCTCAAGTGTTAATGAACTTATTTTCAAATGTCATAATAGTTTATTAATGACCAGTTTTTTGTATAATCCATTCTGCAAAAAAATTAATAGTCATAGGCACTTAGGAGAAAAGGAGCGTAGAAACAAAAAATATGCTAATAAGATTTTTTGAGCTTGTTAGAAAAACAATCCACTGAAAACGCAACCCTTACTTTCTTCAAGTCCAGTATTTTAATTAATTTCTGCGTAGACTCTTGTTGAATTGGCAATAAGTACCTTATTATCACTTTATTATTATCACTTTCACCTTGAATATAAAAAGTTTTAAATTAGAACAATACTAATACTAATTTAGTTTAATCTCATTTTAAATATTCATTATGTAAGATGTTAATGTATTTAATAACTTATTTGCATTTGCTTTTAATGTTATACAAGTAATTATAGAAGTATTCATTCTGAGGAAACCAATATATGCCTTACAAGATATTCTGAGGTATCCATATTGTGACACTCGACACTCTTTCAACATTCTATTCGGTATAGTGAGGCATATTTATAAGCAAAATCTACCTCCTTCCCGGAATAGCAAGTGCCAATATTTGTCGGTGGGTTTACATTATTCAACTGAGTTGATCAAGTCAGTTGAATTCAAGTCACTTGAATGCGAGTTGAACGAGTAAACCGCTTATTTTCATTTCAGATCATCAATTGACATGAAGTCGATTGAGTTAAACCATGTTTAACTTTTTGATTCAATTCAGTAATTCAATTGCAGAGTAAACATGTCGCCAAGCAGATGGTCGGAAGAAAAATCCGTAAAATTTAATATATTCCTGCAGCTCTTCATAAATTGCTTTACATATCTCTATGAGCAGTCACGTAGCTATAGCTTTTACATGGGGAGGGTTTTGGTTTTTTTCATCTGATAGGTTTAGAAAAGCTTTATTGAAGGTGCCGCCTAAGGCAAAAAAAATCGAGTGCCACGACCTAAAGCAATTTTTCAAGTTCAAGAAATAATGTTTAGTTTTTTTTTAATTATTTGTTTGACTTGGCTACACCTAAAAGTATTTTTAAACATCGTTTTTCGTTTTGCCCCCTTCTGCTGAAATGGTTATAACCATGTATATATTTTTTTAAAGGAGCCGTCCCTTCGCCGGCACCACCTCAGCCTCTTGGGTTTATTGTGGATTCTCCTAACATTCTGACTACAGCCTATTCAGCCAATCCGTTCCCTGTATTAGCTCATACAGGTTCTTTACTGGTTGGTTGTAGAAGTCTTCTGGAGTCATTTGGGGTCTTCCATTTAGTTTTTGCCTCCTGTGGTCCAGCGTCTCACAGTTGCATAATATGTGCAGAGCTGTTTCAGTGTCCTTTTTGCATCTCCTGCATGTGAGGTCTCCGTTATACAGCCCTATTTTGTTCAGGTGCTCCTTTGTGGGAAAGTGTCCCGTAAGAAGCCCCGTTATGGTGCGTAGTTTGTTCCTGCTTATTGAGAGCAGTTCTTTTGCAACTTTTGCTGATGGATCTTTCATAAATTTCTTCCCATGTGTTTGCCTGGGTGTATTCTTCCAGAGTTTTATGGATTGTTCTTTTACCCACCTTTTTTTAACCATGACCTAGTTTTCATCTGGGGATGCCCACAGATGGTTCGGGTCCGTTCATCAGTGTTGACGATCCTGCTCTTGCAAGTTCGTTAGCTTTTTCATTGCCAGCGATTCCTTTGTGACCTCGGACCCACTCCAGTGTTGCACTGTTCCGAGTCGCCAGTTCTTCGCCACATTCCCATACCAGCCGAGATGTTAACTGTACCTATATTAATTTGGAAGCACCTATTTTAAAAAGTGATAGATGATTGAAAATTGAAGCTCTTATTATAACAGAAAATCAATCTCACAGAAGTAAATTTAACCTCTTCAGCTGAATTATTCACAATTGTTGAGGAATCTATTTCTATTGCCACATCCCGATGAATACTCATATTGCGGCAGTATGCTAATAAAAAATTATTGTACCTTTATTGTATTATATTCGTCCCTGTCTATGAGGAAACATGAAATTGTACACTTTGGCACTCTGTGAAGATATTGTAGACTTTTAAATGAATCTCCTGATGCTAGACATCGTAAAGTTATTTCCATCTTAATACGGGGCGAAAGAGCTTCTCCCATGACTGTGTCTTGTTTTTAAATTCTGTGTTCAATTTTTGACAACAATTCGTCAAATTGGTTTACATTCATTCTTAGCAAATTTCTGAAATTGTTAGGAGCTTCTAATCTTAATTCGGGAATGAGGTTATTAAAGGCACCCTATGCGGCCCTGCGATTGATCCAATCTTTTACCAATATCCTCTTTTTTACGTTTTTTTTTCTTTTTTGCTAGTATTTCCTGCTAATTCACTGGCTAAAACTGAAACCGTTTGGAGAACTGCTCTGCAAATTACCACTTTCGCCATTTTGAATCAACTGATGCATTCAATTCACTTGAAATGTGTAAACCAGTAATTGAATTCAATTCGCTTGAATTCAACTGACGATCAACTCAGTTGAATAATGTAAGCCCACCATTAGATTCTTTTGTATTTGTGTAGTCAATTCATTTTGATTCCTTGCTTGCTTTGCATTTGACATGTTTCTTCGAAAATTCCACAACTTTCATCCAATCCTTCTTGTCCTGGATGTTTTCCCTCCAGTTCTCCATTTCTATTTTTTCTAGGAATCTCTTTATTTGGTCCATCCATCTAGCTTTTGATCTCTTTGCGTCTGGTATCAACTATGTCATTCTCCTTACATAGATTTGTCAATCTTTCACACTGATCTACTTAAATTTCTTTGGCCCATAGATTTTCCTAATAATCTTTCTTTTGTCTCTTCTTGTCATTGCTGTAGTTTCGGCTGCATACGTGTTCGTATTGCTTTTGAGGACATGTATTTTAGCCAAAAATAAATTATTTGATAACTTTTTGGGTCGAGTTTTATGATACTATTTTTGGGACTGTGAAACAGAGCTTTGCGCCAACAACGGAGTTATAAGAAATAATCGTTTTTTGAGATAAAACTTCCTGGGTACTTACGTAGAATGTTTCTAATATACACAAAACAGAAGCTAATTTAATAAATTAAAAAAACCTTTTACGTTCAAGTGTCCACTACAAAATGAAAAAATTGGACGTAGTGAAAAAAAATTACGATTCGTTGGAGATATCAAAGGTTATTTTTAAAGTTATCGTTATTTAAACAATAAATACCGTTACTTCATCGAATGTATTTCCAAAAACAATTATGAGACGTTTGTAAGGAAGTTTTGAAATTTTTAACAAATTGCAAAATAATTATTTACGTAAATAAGATACAAACAAATAATTCAATTTGTACGATATCTAATCAATGAAAATAAGTGTCTAAGCTGTTGCACATATATTCTTTATCATTTATCAAGATGCTCTTCAACCAAATAGGCGACAAGCATAGTTTATGTAGTGCATAATGATTTATTTCCACTACTAGCTGTGAAGTTGACAATTATTGCTTCTTCTAGCCAACTGAGAAGTTGAATTTCTCTATTAGCGGTTAATTTTTTTTTATTATTATTAACCTAGGTCAACAATGGACTAATTCAAATATTTGGAGAATCCAGAGATGGTAGTTCAACAAAAACTTGTGCAACATAATTTTGTATACCCAGGAGATTGTCTTTAACATATTTGCTGCGTGAAATTACCTATCAAGATAAAATTATTTGAATAAAAATGCCATTAGTTTAAAATTCGCGCTCAACCAAAAATGATTGATAACGTAACGAGTAGGTACGTTCATAATATATTAAAAACTGACAGTGTACTTGTCAGACGACGGAGTAAACACTTCTCGTGGTGCGTTTGTGGATTATTTTTAATTTTTGTCTCAAATTTGGCTAGAAGTGGAAAAAATTGTAGGTATATAGCACCATGGTGTTGAAGACATTTATAAACCTCGCACCTTATTCCGCTCAGAGCAAAGCCACTCGTGAAACAATCTTGGTGTTCGGTCAATAATTAATAGCAAATATAACAGAATAAAAATATAAGATGTTTCACTCGTTCGAATTTATCGCGTAAAGCACCGATGCCGCTGGCGACTGTCTGGTGACTTGGATGGTACAGTGCGTCGCTACGTCCTTACTTGCATTTAATTTGGCATATTATACGGGACGTCGCCCGTCGAGCGCTGTTATTTTAGAACGGTGTTTATTGGTTGTTCGTGTTTTATATTTATGTTGCATAGATTTTTTAAATTTATTAATTAATTGTTGAAATGAGCAAAAAATCATATTAATATTTTTCTCTTTAATAGCAAAGTTTAAACACTAAATATTTAATATTTGCTTATACAAAATTACGGATTTATTTTTATAATAAGGATATTATATAAACAAGTACATTACGCAAGAAAACACAAAAATTCAATTCTATAGCTAACCAAAGGGGAATTGGTCAGTTCCTTTTGAACGAATTTACTAAATTTTCTTTTCATCATCCATGTAATCAATTTCCTTTCAAATATTATGCCAGTTTCTATACCAGAGTCTGTATATATTTTACTCTCAAATGTATATTGAAAGATTTGAAAAACAATAGATTAAATTTAACACATAAACCAAACTCCAAACTTAGTATTTTACAACATTTATAAAAATTTTCAATAAAGGTATCCTGCAGCTGCTTCTCTTTTCACTGTTTTAACCTTGTCAATCCAAAAAATACGCGTTATTTGAAGATCAAAATTTAAGATTTAGTGGCCCTATTATTCTGGTGGCTAATGAGTATGTTTAATTGAATTTGTGATAAATATCTGCTAGATTATCAATAAGTATCACAAAATTACTAAGATGCTGGATGAAAACTGTGAATTGATTCATTTTAAAAATTCAAGTTTATTTTTTACTTACCTTTTCAAATTCATACTCCGAACATTTTTCGAAATAATTAACATTTAAAAATAAACCTTTGTGATAAAGAATCCTATTAATTTAAATATATATTTCTCTAATTACCTCTGTATAGCTTAAAATAAAATAAGCTTTTCGAACTTATCTGGTATCTACCGGTCTCGTTATTGACAAAAGCGAGTCGTAAATATAATTTATGAGAGCTGCGTCCGTTTGGGACAACAACTTGAATCAAACCGCCCTGGAGTGAAACATCTTATTTTTTTATTCTGTAATCTCTGTTAATAGTCTTCACCACCTTGGTGTATAATATACTATTTCTCATAACCGCCTTATTTCGAAAAAATTTATTGAAATCAATTTTAGTCTTTACAGGTTATATGCTCAAATGAGTCATTTATAATCAATGCCATTCAACTTTTAATTCCTAGCATTTATCAATAATTTAAAAATCCTAGTAGACTCAATAAAAACCTAAATATTGGCAGACACTCCAAACATTTTCAAGTAGACAATAGCCTTGTAGCGGTGGCTCTAGGAACTTCCAAGTGTGTCACTAGAAACAGCAACAATTTATCATAGAGAGTGTTTAAATTAAAGAGCCTAGGTAAAAAAAGAGAGTTCTGCAGAGAAAACGGTTGTCTTTGACGATGGCTATCAAAAATCCCTTACATTTATTACTTTTCCGTAATAATCACGTACATTTTCAAAATTATGATAATTTCTAAGTATCTGTATCTGTAGAGTAGGGAGGGTGAGTGTGTAGGCTCACAGCACCTAGGCCACATGTGACCCATTGTACATCCTCCCGAGGAGTTGTCCTCCTAGGTCATTGTCCATCCTGTCCTTCTCAGGAAGGCGGACAGGTCACTGAGAGACATCTCCTTTATATCGGCAGGTGTAGGCCAAGACTCACCGAACACACACTCTCTTATTGACTATAACTCCGGACATGCCTGACAGTTTCATCTCCCTGTTCACACATCCTGCATAGAGGTGTGTCCACTAGCCCCATAGTATGGAGGTGTTTACTTAGTTGACAGTGACCAGTCAGAAATCCTACTGTTAAACGTAGGTTTTTCCTGGTCATCGCCAAATATTTCTTCGACGCCAGCTTCCGAGGGTCGCCCAAGGTGATCCTGGCAAAACTGCATCCTTTGATTCCATCCCATCTCTTAAGGGATTGAGCATGGGTGTAACGTTTGGCTAGTTCCGCAATTGTCGAAGTCGTTAGGCCGTAGGTGTCTCTGGGTCCTAGAATTTTTAGTCCAGCGGCTTCCCTGGCTAAAGAATCAGCAATGCAATTTCCTTTACTCCTGTCGTGCCCTTTAATCCACCTCAGGATAATATTGTTATCTGCCGAGGCGTCAGCTAAATCTTGGTGGCACTCTAGTACTAGCCTCGATATAACACGTTGTCTGTTCAAGGCTAATAGGGCTTGTCTACTATCAGTGCAGATTATGTACTTGCTTCGGCAGTACATATACTAAAATTGGAACGATACTTTCTAAGTAAATACTTTAGGTATTTCTATGCGTTTTTCAAACGAAATTTTGATAACAAGGATCAACACGGATTTTCTCGTCATACTTATGAAACAGCATCCTTGGGAACATTAAGTTGAAAAATACTAATATAGAATCAAATAATAAGTCGTGGTAATATTTATAAATGTAATGTCAGTATGTTATTCAATTCTAAATATAAGGTAGCCGTGTAAGAATATAATTGGTGTAAATTCTCGAAAGATAAGAATCTTCTATGGCAACGAGATTTTGAAAGTAATCATACTACAAATACTTTTCTTTTTTAAAGGATATTTCCAAATGAATTTATTGAAATATCATGGTATAAGTACAATAAGTATAAGTACAGTTTACATTGATAATGAAAGGATTCTAGATCCTTATTTATATCGAAGCTTATATTTTTATTACTAAATATTGGGAAACGTACTTTATTTCGAATTTCTGTTACGAGTTAAGGTGGATTCATGCAAGAAAAAATTAAAACTAAGATTAATTCATAACTAAAACTAGGAAGATGAAACAATGTTATTTTTTAATTGAAATCCTAATTTCTTAGTTTCTTGCATATACATCTACAATACACGTAGATACATGCTCATGCAAGAAACTAAGAAATTAGGATTTAAATTAACAAATAACATGGTTTTATCTTCTTAGTTTTAGTTTCAAATTAATCTTAGTTTTAATTTTTTCTTGCGTGAATCCACCTTTAGGTAGGTACTTGTTAAATAAATTTCCCTCTAGACCTACGCAATTCTGGAACCTATACCTATACGGATGTCAGTAGCGTACTACAACACCTACTGAAAATTTAAAAAAAATAAACAATATCAATTTGTATAACTTCAATATCAACCAACACCACATATATAAATATTTGCCAATTAAAAAAAGTGTGTATAATATTTCAAGACACACCTACAGAAAGTTATCTTCATCAAGTTGAAAATAAGCAATTTAAATAAAAGCAAGAGCGCGTCTAATGGATTAACTGAATATTATCTATGTATAGAAACAATTTGTTGTATACTTCGTTCCAAGATATTTTATTTACAGTCAAAGTTCTTGTATTTCAATTTCATATCAGTTATAACACTTAGGTGCAAATAATTTGATCTTCGACTATTTTTTGACAAAGAAGAAAAAAACTTGAATGTAATATGTCAACGAAATATTGTGAAACGTTTTCTTTAATTGTCATGGCAACAAGCTGTTGAAACGATTGTAGTGGACATTGGAAAACCGGATACAACAGGTAAGCAAAAAGGTCTTAAACGTTACCATCACAATTCAAAGACTTAATCTCTTTTTCGAACCGAAAACAGGTATAAAATGTTGCAGACGTGACGGCGGGATTAAATAATATCTATAACTACACAGTGTACCAAAAAAATTACAGAAGGTTTGCTGTTAAACGTACTCATTACAGTTTAAGAGCCATCACAAAAAAATAAGAAGCACGAATGGCATCAAATATACAGAGTGTAATTTAACAAACGAAACTTCAGTATCTTAAAACTTGTTTGTAAAGAATAATTTCTATTTTGTACCAATTTTTTTTAATTTATACATAATCTACAAATAATTTTCCTTGTGTCCGCATTTATTTATATAGGTATCATTTTTATTTCATTCAAATTCTAGAATAATTTTGCATATGACAACAGTGTACCTAATTGTAATCAAGGAAATTGCCTACAATTTGCATTAAAATTCACTTATCACGTGTATGTAATAAATATCCCGTCCCAAGTTGAAATTGGAAAATGATAATTGACCAACTTGTACTTCGTCCGCGAATATCAGAGATACACAAAGTGGTCTATATTGACCTCCAGGGGTCGTCGACTACCTGCAGTTGAAAAAAAAATAGGGGTTCACGAGAGGTTGTTGGCCATTTTAAACTTGGCCGTTTTGCGCTCCTACCTGAAATAAAGCATTTTGCGCTCCTATAATTTACCTTACAAGGTACACACTACCCTTTTACCTGAGGTCGGCCGGTTTGCGCCCCGATAAGCTAATATATTATCGTAGAAATAGGATATCCCCAGTATTTAAGCTAATTTGGGTCTGTAAAGACCATAAGAAAGAGGTCCACATGTGATCGTAAGACATAATGACGACTAATTAAAAACATTGCGTTTGTAGACACGGTTTCGCTTCTTGTTGTTGGTACTATATTCTTTGTCTAAATCATTTTATCTGTTTCGGAAATAAGCCCGAACAAAAAGACGGAGTCGGACATTATGGGAAGAGCATTTTTAACACATATTTGAATTCTTAATTTAATATTTTATTTTTTAAGTTGTAGATGCAAGTTCAAATGGAAAAGGTCATCAATGATTAACCTTTTTGTTAGAACTGAGCTTCGATTTTTCCATTTCATTTCTAAAATACCAACTAGTGATAAGCCTTGATTACACTTTCTGTTTCATGTTTTATTGTTTGGCTTTGACAGTTCCCGATTCACGTGTTAAGTAAGTGAAGTTATGAAATAGAAATGGAAAGTTTAGTGCATAAGAAATCCGTTTTATCATCGTCTTCAAAAGAGAATACGACAGAGTAATCAACGATGTCATGTCCCTCATCATAGATGGAAACATCCGCCTATTTGACCGGTCAAAACATTGAATAGATGGGTCATCCGGCACACCGTCCTAATTTGTTTGTCAATGTTAACAATTTCGTCTGTAATGAATCAGACATTAACTTGTACTTCTTCATTTAGATAACTTATCTTTCACATCTGTACCCACGTGTCTATTTTATTGAGTAATTACAAAGAATAGTCTGTTGTACTTATTTTATTTTTATTAGTTGTTTTTGTCTTCTTGTTCTCCATATTCTTTTAGGTCACAGATCGTTTCCCTTTTCATATTTGTTTTTTAATCTACTGATTTGACTTGTTCACTTTGAACTAACGTGAAAAAATACCGATAAACTTTTTATCTAGAACGTTGCCAGTTGAACCCACTTCCTATCAATTTTAAAAGAAATAGAACTGATAACGATATTCATTACTAGTCGTATAGATGGGACCTACCTACAAAATCTACTGTAAACCTTTTTATATTAATTTTTATTGTAAATTTATTTCCAATCTGGGTATAAAGAGATAATTTCGTATTTCTCAGCATCATCACGAGACTTCAGCACCTTCCAAATGTATTAGAAAATTTTATGTATTTGAATTTTTGTACATAAACAAGGAATTTATTTTTTACATTGGAGCACAAAATAGCAGATAAAATAGAATACAAGTAAAATAAAACTAAAAACATTCAACAAGAAGTTTCAGAATATACCTTGTAATCATAAAAACTTTAATACGAATGTGGTTGAGATGAAATTATTAGCAATATCACTTTATTTGTTCCTTTCTGTAAAACCTGATACCTACCTATCAATTACAAAGAAAAGGCAGTGACTCTTTTATCACCTACCTAAATCTGCTATAATAAAACTGAAATAAAACTAAACCAATCCGTCAGGAAGGATGCGGTGTCTACCATAGGAATAATTCAGCTACAAAATTTTGCAACCACTGCTTGCTGAGCCCAATATCTCAAAATCAAAAGCACTCCGTTCAAAACTATTATTATCTCGGCCTAGTTCTAAATAACATCAAAATTTTAAAATAGGAGAGAACTTACCAACACTAAAGTTACAATGAAATTTCGCCGTTTTCACTATTTTTTTTGTACTTTTCCAACTTTTTGGCCGGCAAAATCGACAACGAGTACGAGACGAATTACTGCTGGTAAACAACTGTTTTAATTTTTAAGCGTTTCCAGCTGTCGTTAAAGTCGACAGAACCGAAGGTAGGCAAAGGCAGCGACAGCGAAATGAGCTGGAGGCATCCGCATCAGTTTCGCCGCTTACTACGTTTACACACTGGCATTAAAAATCAATCATCTTAATGTTGGTAATTGAATTGAGCCTCAATAAGCGTTTTCGATTATTTACTTTTGGCTGCTAGTAGCAGCTCGTAGTGACTGAATTCAGTTCGTTTATTACCGGGCGTGACGCCTAGTCTTACCTTCCCCTTGACCCTCAAGCACATACCGAAAAGTATGAGCTTCAAGCCACGGACATTAAATTTGACGTTTGTCCGGTTTGACGTTTATTTAAAGGTTAAGATTGTGCCGATTACGATTTAATACGATTTAAACCTTACTAAAAATATCTAAATATGCAAAATTTTCTTATCAAAAACATTATAATCGAAAGCTGTTCTTCTAACAACACAGGAAATTCATTGGCATTGGCACATGTCAGGTGGTTTTGAGCATCCTAAAAAATCGTGTTCGATTTGCTCAAAAGTCGTGACGACTGAGGCGTCACGCACAAGTGCTTGAAGCCCAAATAAACGAAAGCAACAAATGTCTGGTCTATTGACTTTTAGAAATCGTTTATGTTGAAAAAAATTGAGACTTGTGAAGCAGCGCTTATGTGATAGAAGTTTATGTCGACATTGTTTACCTTGTCACTGTCAAAAGATCCATTTATTTTTGTTGTAGTGTAGGTAAACACTTAATAGATATTTCATTAATAGAGCTGCGCCAAAATGTTTCAGCGGTTTAAGATACCCCAAAGATGTTTTTCTACTTCCAAATGTACCTGTAAGTATTATTGTAAATTAGATTAAACGATAATTGCAGCATGTAAGAACTCATTAAGATGGGACATTCTACTATTTATATTCATTGAAATTAACAAAAAAAAAAATTGCATTTTTGTTAATTAATGAATTATGAATCATTATTTTGAAGTAGATAATAATGGGATATCACTAGCTTCAATAAATCAAGCTTTGGTTTGTAACCTTATTTGAATTAACTGTTGCAAAAAATAATCTAAGTTTAATGGGGATAGTTATCAATAATAAAATGAATTTATTAACATATGTGAATGACCACAAAGTGACCTAAACTAAAGTTCAATGTGTAATACCAGAAAGTTGAATGCAATTTTTCCATCCAAAATTATAAACAAATGTTGCATATGGCTGAGAGGTCAGAGATTACCGTGTACACAAATTTGCAGAAATAATTATGTTTCCTAGCAATGATAACTATTTATAGAAGATGAATGGATTTTAAAATTAATTCCAAACTAGCTAAAGAATTAATTACCATCATAATATATGGGAATCTTCTAATTCATGAAGAAGGAAAAGAAAACCAATTCATTCATTCATTCATTCGATTGAGATGTGTGCTCAACAGCACAGGCACTTGAACTTAATATTAGTACCATTTCCTATGTTATCTACTTCTACTCCATAAGCTTCTATATAGGCCACTGGTTGACAGGAGGGATTTTCAGTAGTTGTAATGGTTGTATTATATCCTCACCAAAGTGCTTCCGTCTGAGTCCTTGTAAGTTCTCGCAGAGGCATAGCATGTGAGTTGGTGTTTCACCATAGAGCTCACATTTCCTGAAAATAGGTTCACTAAATTTGCCCATTTTGTACAGATGTTTTCTCGGGGTGCAGTGTCCAGTCACCAGGTCGAAAACTGTCTTCAAATGTCTCTTGCCTAGTTTTAATAGCCTGGTTGATAGTTCCTTGTCACTTTGTGTGGAGGTACCCTTATGCCGACCTCCATTTGAGTTGGTGTTCCCTATATAGTCAGCTCCCGATATCCTCTTTTTTGAAGAGGAGCAATGCTGGACTTATTTTCACTATCAGAAATATGCTAAAACAGAAAAATATCGACAAAGACGATGGACTCATGAAATTTTCCATATACCTGAGTTCCGTAAACTTTCTGGTTAGCTAATAAGTAGATTCCAATAACAACTTTGTATTATTAACATTAACATTAGCTAAATATATTTTAGTAAAGCAACACGTGCTCGTGAAAAATATTCTTCATCGAACAAAACATGTTTATGAAACACTTTTTGTGGAAGACTGAATTTTGCACCGACCTCTTAACATTTTGCAATAAACTCCGAGGTCATCATTATAAATATTTAGGCGAAAGCGAAGCGCCGACCACATTTAATGTTCCCGCAGGCCTATTCTGTAACTTGCGACTGCCGATAATTGCGCAATTGTCGCTGTCAAACGCGAGTTTCGTATTCTCTAAGAAGCAACTGCGACCGCGATCGCAATTTATTTGTTAACTGCCTCTAGTGAGCAATTGGTTAACTAAAAAAGTGCATTTTTCAGTTGTTCATGTGAAAAATACGTATTCTGTAAGCAATTTTTTAGCAATTACAACGCGATTGCAACTGTCGAATAGCAATCACAATTTTAGTAGTTGTAGTTGAGTTGCTTGATAATAAAATCAAGTTTTCTTAATAGAAATAGAAGGTAAGTAATAAATTATAACATTTTGTCAATGATAAACATGTTTTATTTGTACAAATAGTAATTTAATGGAGTTACTAACTACCCTCAGAAAAGTTAGATTTTATTTGTACTTAGTAATGAGAGAGATGATAGTTAATTTGTTTTTACGTATTTAGTAATTGTTATAAAATATTAAGGTAGGTGTGTCCACTTTTCTGAGGGCAGTTAGTAAGCCCATTAAATTACTATTTGTACAAATAAAACATGTTTATTATTGACAAAATGTTATAATTTATTACTTACCTTTTATTTCTATTAAGAAAACTTGATTTAATTATCAAACAATTCAACTACAACTCCTGTAATAATTGTGATTGCTATTCAATCAACTCTTCCAACTGGCAATTGAAAACTCTGTGTTCTCCTTAGACTATTAAACACTAATAGGTTAGGTATGTCAAAAACAATTAATAGTAGCAGTACCCATTCTCAAATTATTTCACTCACCTAATTAATAAAAGGATAACTACAACCACAAAAGACACAATAATTCAAAACTGATGTATTCACTAGGTACCTAATGCACTATTTAAAAATAAGAGAAAATAAAAATTCTTTCTGAAGGCAGATGCCATAGATAGCTAGGTAGTCTACCTACACTCTTATCTTTATTATGTTAACATAAACAATCACTAGGAGCTAATTTTTGTTTAGGCTATGATGGTGTGATTTATATGCCCTTTAAGAATAAAATATCTATCAAATGATGTTTCTAACATGTGTGTTCTTGAAAAAGAAATATACCTACCCACATTCTTACATGAATGAAAAAATAAATTGACTTGAAATATTTTTTTCATTACTCAAGGATTTAAACTCTCCTATATATTTACCCACATTTCACAATTATGTGAGTTTTTTCATGTAAATATTCAAGGATTGAACATTGACATTTTGCGCCTACCTATATCACCCATCTCAAAAAATACCTAGAAGTAGGTAGGTATATTGTTTTTTTAAACAAATCATCTAAAAAAGTATTTGTAAACCCATTTTCAACTGCTTTTAGTTATGTAAGGCACTGTTTTGTAGACTTCCTTGGTTTTTCATGCATATTAAATATTTTTTCATTTGTTTTTGTTCATCAGCTGATTTTACAGACAATTTAAGTTACGTTGATTGCTACCCGATTGCAAGTGGCGCTAGTTTTATGACGTAAAAGTGCATCTTGACAGCAACCAGCAATTGCGACGCGACCGCGACACGACTACCTTACAGAATATCAAATTTTGCGACTGATTGCGCGACCGTTGTGCAACGGTTGCTAGTTGCAAAATAATTGTTGTTTTTACAGAATAAGCCTGCCGGTGTAAACGTAGTCCGATCGTATAGAGCACGTTCCATAGAAATCATTCTATTCATTCTCCCATTTCGTTATTCGTTACTGCCAGACTTGTCTCGCCGTCTGTATCTGTCTCGTTGTGTATCTCATAGGTTCGTTGCATAGCTATTTTACTAAAATCGTTCTAAAATAAAGTCGAAAGTAACTAGTAGAGAAGTGAGGTTAGGATGGCGGGTTCGTTAACAAAAATCTGTAGAGGTTTAAAAGAAGTATCTTCCGTGAAAAATGGAGCTCTGGCACCTGCTGTCCTTATTCAGAATCGTAACTGTAAGTTTATTATTATTGTATATATTTATATAATTATTGTAACACAAGTAGGTAGGTATAACTTATGCATTAAGTATTAATTACTACTAACTATTGTTAAAAAGTTTTTTATTTTTCAATGCTTCTAAATTAGCGATTTATCTGACCCACATAAATGTTACTCATATACTATTTAGCAATTAAAAATTTAAGTTTATATTTATTTTTATCGAAGCGGTATTTGATAATAAAATGTTTAAAAAACTATTTGGTGTGATTTTTTAGTGAAGTGTTGAAATCAGTGCCAGTTTATGACTTTATTAGGTCCAGGGGCCCATGATAGAAAAAAAGACAAATGGGGTGGATAAGGATTTGGATTAGTTATTTCAATGGACGTGAATTATTTTATAATTCGGGTGGGCACAAAGTTTACTGAATGAATAGACATTCTTTAAACTGTGACCCAGAGATAAGAAAGGTTGCTGTGACTAGACAAGTTTTATATTTGATTTATGGGTACGAATTTGGGTTCCCAATAAGCTGACGGGCTAAATAGGCAATATGTCAATGAGTACGATTAGTCGATTAGCACTAGCACTGACTAGTCAGGTTAGGATTTTATGTCGTTTTTCGGAAGGGACAATAACCGTGTGTGATCCCTGAATCTTGAACTTGTTAAAGGCAAAGACCTTACTTCTGGTTAAATAAAAAAGCCGGTTTGTTACTACGTGATAAAAAGTTCTGAAAATCACCTGTAATACTTTTATTAATTCGGATAGATTTTTGTATTTTATTCGAAAAAATTTACAATATCATTTCTACCTAATAACATATTTTTTAATGTCTGTTTTAATTGATATTATTCACTTTAAATACAATGCAATTTCAATTACGCCATGAATTACTGCCCACGATTTCCTACTTTATCTTTTATAGGAATTATTTGAGCATGTTACATTTAATTTGTTGCTGGTATTGTCATTAAAATGGACACTTAAATATGGTGTCATGTATATTGTTAAATTGAAATATACTGATGTATACAAATTTTAACTGTTGAAAAATATTATACGTGAAATGGTCATAGATATTTACGATTTGTACCCTAACCAAAGATTAGAAACTTTGCCCTAACGTCGGTTTTTAATAGAGAGAACATTTATAAGGTTAAGCAGTAATAGTTATATTATAAAATAGCCAACGAATTTATAATAGAAAAAAGAGGACAGGATTGGCAAGTTTTTATTTTCTTTCCTTAAGATGAATGATTTAATACTAACTATTAATAAACAAGATAACTTTTTTCGTTTATTGAATAAATTCAATGCCAAGTTCACTACTTACATTAACAAACTTTGTCACTCCGTGATAAGAATAATAAATAGAATACCTATTAAAATGGGATGTAGTTGTTAATTTTGAAAATAATGCGTCATGTTTCCGATTGGAACGGGACGATAAAAAATTTCCAATTGAAAGAGAAAATATTGAAACAAGCCAATTGCAGATTATGAATTGAAATAATGCAACCCTACATTAATCCCATTCGACTGTCATTGCAATCTCCCAATTCTTCAAATGTGAAGTGATATATCTTTTTAATGTCTTTATCCTCTATTCAAAAAATGTTACTGTTTTGAAATTTATTGCACAAGATATATATATATATACATATATATAAATATATTTACGGATTATAAATAGAACAGATATTATTAAACTATGTTTTCAATTATTTGTTTTCTCAATAGGCTTACCGAAGATAATTTTTTTTTGCATCTAAAAGATGAACTGAGCAATTTATATAGTACAATTGCCCCAAGGTTACTAGGACAATAATTATCAGTCAGCGTCTTAATCTAAATTGTTTGAATTTTGATAAATTAGTACAATGTTTATAAAGGTTACTTAATTCTTATTTAATCATTCAAACAAAGGGTTTGTTTAACTTGTTTATAAACCTTTTTTTATAGATTAATATTTGTATTTGTCTGTCACGTAAAAGATTACAATATTTATTTTAACAATTGATAACGTTTTGAATATTTTTTTCTGTAATAAACAAACTCCAACCATATTAGGCGCTTTTTTAAGTGATCCACTCCTGATAATGGGTAGCAAAAGCTTCCGACAATATTTTGTAAGCAATCTTGAGGGGCAGTTACACGGTCCGTGGTCGTGGGTCATTCCGCAAACATATCTTTATGAAATCTTTACCAGCAATTTAGTACTTTGAGATTACTTTTGTGAAGTACTAGTTCAAAATTGAAAAATAATTTTATGGTACTATTTATATCCTTTCTTTAATATTTGATTATATCAACAATAATTTAGTGGATTTTTCCAAAATATGCACTTTCTCAAATTAGTTATTGATGATATATTTATGAAACAAGCAAACTTACAATCCAAAAATAAAACTATATACGCATGTCGACTACTAACATTTGTTTTTTTTTAAACCTATCATGATAGAAATAACTTTCTGATCTTAAAAGCAAAAATCTATGACGTAAATTGTAAAATGTGTATTTTTAAAATTGAATAAAAGTATTTTTATTCTTGCAAGTGGTTGAAGACTATTGCTACATTTAGTTTGTGGAAAAAAATGTTTCGTTAGATAGTGTATTTTACCATAAATTCAACCAAAGGAATCATAATTACCGACAGGCATGGGAAAATATAATATAATATAATATAAAATATAGTTTTATTTTTCAGAAAAAAATCGTATATCTTCAATTGTTTAAACAATTTGAACACGGCAGAAATACAATCCAAAACATCTAAAAAATATTAAAGCCTTGCCAACTATTAATTCTCTCACTTTGTAGAAAAAAATACCTACTAGCTGTACATAATTTGTGTTAAAATGTTAGTTCTTTTAAAAAATTGACCCAAGTTAACAGATTGTCATTAAACCGTTTTTAAAAGATATTGTTTATTTTTAAACAGTTCCAATTTTTTTACATAAATCCAAAAACCGAGCATTTTTCCACAAGGTGCGTATCTTTGGTACTAAAACAAACTAAATGATTTAAGCTGGTGCTACACGATGTGCCGAACGTTGGCTAAGCATTGGAAGCTACCACGTTGTGTCCAATGTTCAGCCAACCTAGTGTTCACTCAGTTTTATTTTTGTATTACAAATTTGCTTGCTTCATACTCAATATATCATCAATGACTAGTTTGCAAAAACGCATGTAAAAATATCAATATCTGGAAGAATATACTTATTATTGTTGATTATATATTTTTCTAAATCATATAATAAGTATTGAAGGACATATAGTAAGGAACCATAAAAAAGTCGTTAGATTATTGCTTTTTTTATCAAAATGATATGTGATGAATCTGGATTTTTATGACGACTTCAATAAAGTGTGCTAGCAGGTTCATTGTTCTAAGGTTCGAACTTTGTTGAAGACAATGAATAATAAAAAATAAAAGTAATAGAAATAATCACTTTCGCTATCATACTATATACAATATACATTTACCCGTTGGTAATATTAACTATTTAAGGTCATCGACTTTTTGAACACCACATGTGTTGAAAAATTTAAAATTCAAATCAACAAGAATTCATGTAGTTTATATTCTTCAGTATTGTAACAATGTGCTGTCAAATCCTATTCTTTTTATTCTTTTGTTACCTTCATGGGTAGTTATGGTAGTAGCGGAATTTGAAGATCTTGGATGAAATTTAAAATGGTATATTTTTCCTGTCATTTGTCATTTCGAACATTTGGGATGAAAAAAGGGTGTTAGGTGTTCGTAAAGTTCAGAAAGGATTCGTGGTTTCAGCTACGAGCCCATCCGTAGTAGGGTCCATGTTTACTGTCGACTCATTTGTGTAAAAATACGTATAACATGAAATATATTATTTAATTTATTTTTATTTTCATGATTACAGATTCAAGCAAACGAGTGGAAGTGGCGAAGCCCGTTGTCGAAATTGATGGAGATGAAATGACCAGAATTATATGGGAAAAAATTAAGGAGTCGCTTATCTTCCCTTATCTTAAACTTGAAACCGTTTATTTCGATTTGGGACTTCCTAATAGGTAAACATGTACTTGTACAACTACACCAATAGTAGTAAATAATAGGCTTGTATGTTGAGTAGTACTTTCCACGTTTCCAAATACTTGCTTCTTGAAAAAAACTACTGAAAAAATGATAATTCAATAATCTCCACTAATATTATAAATAATGCAATTTTATTTTGTATTCTTCTTTCTTTCTATTAACCTTTTTACACAACAAGATGCTCTGTACTTTTCAAATACATCTTTCTTTCAAAATCGGGTTGATGTATTTTAGAAAACACTCTTAATTGTTACAATAAATAAAGGGGCATTGTGAAATACAAAGCTACTTAAATATTCGTGTTTGCAGATTTATCAATAGAAAGAGAAAACATTGTTTTAAAAAACGCTCTAATAACCAATGAGAAACAAACAAAAAATGTCAACGATGCTATAAGAATTGGCACTGTATTTGAAAGAAAGCATTGCCAAGAAATGTCAATGCACATTAATTTTGTTCTGATTACTTTTAGGCTAATCATGTTGAAATAATTTTTGAAATTTTTTGTAATTTTTTTTAGGGATCAAACTGACGATCAAGTAACCATTGATGCAGCTCACGCCATATTAAAACACAACGTTGGAATCAAGTGTGCTACTATTACTCCCGATGAACAGCGAGTGGAAGGTATAAAAAATTCAAATTATAATCAAATACCTGAAATATTGGTATATACATCTAACACACTCACTTCGATTATAATACTAGCGTAGACACGACTATACTATAACATATGCGTCTTTGGTCTGGTGGACAAAGACGACACAAAAGAATGCAATGACGAGACTGGGCAAGGTGCAAAGACTTGCATGTCTCAGCATTGCAGGATGCATGAGAAGCACGCCAACGGCAGCACTAGAAGCCTTATTCGACCTTCCTCCACTACACCTCGTGATAATGGGGGAAGCAAGGATGGGACTATTTAGGCAGCAAGATAATCTGAGCAACAAAATAGTTAGATCAGGACACACATCTGTTAAAGACATCATAAGTGAAGCCATTTTAGATATGAAAACAGACTATATGGCCACTAAACTTCTCCCAAGCCCTAAATATGAGGTAGAAATACCTCACAGAAAGGACTGGCAAGACCCAAGCAGACTGAAATTTCCCCGAGGAGAGACCTGGTACACAGACGGATCACAGACAGGGGAAGGAACAGGAGCAGGAGTGTACAGTGAAAAGAGAAACACAAAAGGCTCTTTCTCACTAGGCAAACATACCTCTGTATTTCAGGCAGAGATCTATGCCATCCTAGAATGTGTCAGAATTAACAAATATAGGACTGACACTCATAGGATAAACATACTAACTGATAGCCAGGCAGCCCTTGCGGCTTTAAATAGCCGCAAGGTAACATCCAGACTAGTAGAAGAATGTCAGAAAGAACTAAATGAACTGGCAGACCACATTAAAGTAAGATTGGTGTGGGTGCCGGGACATAATGGTATTTCTGGAAATGAACAAGCTGATGAACTCGCAAAAAGAGGTTCAGCAACAGCATATGTTGGACCAGAACCAGCTCTTGGGACCACAAAAAAGGTAGTCCGAGCGCAAATACAAAAATGGGTACAAAGCCAACATAGACTTCATTGGAGGAACACTCCGAAACAGGTACACAGCAAAACCTTCATAGGTGACACATGTGCAAAGCGGGCAAAAGAACTACTGAATATCAGCAGGAATAAGCTAAGAATTATTGCAGGTTATCTAACAGGTCATACCCCGTTAAAAGATCACCTGCATAAAATGGGGTTATATAACGGGGACCTCAGCTGCAGACTATGTGGCATGGAGAACGAGACCGTGACCCATATCTTGTCTGACTGTGAGGCACTGCACTCGAGGAGACGGGCAATCTTCGGAGAGGCCAATGTGCCACCTGAAGTATATGGCACACATCCAATGGACCTATACCGTCTACTCGAAGGTACGGGGATAACTGGATGGGTGGACTAAATATGGGAGCAGAGTACAATAAGCCAATAGGCTGCAGTGCTCCCGGCATCTGAACGGCTCCCAAAATGGAAAAAAAATACTATACCATAGTTTGTTTCTAAAGGTACATAGAGTATTAGAATGCAATAATCCTTTAACAGCCAGAAGTTTATCCGATTTTATAGAGTTGTACTCAAACTTGACAAAATATTTTAATAGTAACGGTTTAGGTGTCAAGGGAACTATTTTATTTTATTGTACAATATTTTATAGCACATAATTTTATATTCGAAGTGATCCACCACAAACGTTCTTTTATATATTTAAAAATTGAGGCATGTTTAAATATTACCTACCTAAAGCTACCATTAAATTTATTGTAAAATATTTCGTCAATTTTGTGTACAACTCTGTAATATGGTACAGTTGGCAGAAGCAAACGTAAGCCCTGGTGGGCGTGTTCATGTCGCTGTAGTTGTATTTTTGTAGTAACAATTCGATATTTTGAATCGATAACCAAATATCGATACTATAAATGTCAACTGTTGAGAGATATGTAAACAAAGTCAAACTTGCTAAATATTAATAAAAAAATTTATATTGTACCAAAAATAAAACTACCGTTTGCCCTAAATGTCTAAATTTTCAAATTACATGACTGTATTAATGTCATGAAAAAGAAGGGTCAAGTTTCTATGGAAAGCAACAAAATATGAGCTGATTATAGTCAAGTGTTGCCGATGCAAAAATGAAAATTGCCCGAACTTACTATTCAAATTATCAGAATTTGTCAAAATTACCAAAAGGACACATTGGTTATCTAAATAAAGTCTTCGACCCCAGTCAATATGGAAAATCCCCAAAAACAATAGCCATTTTATAAATCCCTTCTACAAAATATTGTTGATGAAATCACTCGGTCATATTATTTCGATTATATTTAACAATTACTAATGGACAATCGTTAACATTGGCTATTGATTGGCTGCTTGCGATGACCTTATTTTAGTTCGCATATTTTCTGGGGCTCGTGTTTGGTTCTGACAACTGTATATCTGGTTGTTAAAGGAGCATTGCATTCCAATACACTATGTACTTTTTGAAACAAACTATAGATTGACCAAATTTTCAGTTGTTTAAAGATTTTAAATAAATTTGCATTTTATATTTATATAGGTTTTCAAATAAACTTGTTACAAGACAACTCAAATAGCTATTGATGCTAATATAATTGTATTTTTTCAGAATTTAAACTGAAGAAAATGTGGGCCTCACCAAATGGAACCATAAGAAACATCCTTGGCGGAACAGTATTTAGAGAACCCATTTTGTGTAAAAACATTCCAAAGTTAGTACCTGGATGGACCAAACCAATGATAATTGGACGTCATGCCCATGGTGATCAATATAAGGCTACTGATTTCCTTGTGGATAAACCCGGCACGGTAGAGTTGAAACTTTTTATTTTATTTCAAAAGTTCTATTTTTTATTTCTTGTTAATAAAACTCGTTTGTCCACTACTAGTTGTGAAGTTGACAATTATTGCTTCTTCTAGCCAACTGAGAAGTTGAATTTCTCTATTAGTGGTTAATAATTTTTTCTATTATTAACCTAGGTCAACAATGGACTAATTCAAATATTTTGAGAATCCAGAGATAGTAGTTCAATAAAAACTTATAATTTTGTATACCCAGGAGATCGTCTTTAACGTATTTGCTGCTTGAAATTACCTATCAAGATAAAATTATTTGAATTTAAATGCAATTAGTTTAAAATTCGCGCCCAACCAAAAATGACTGATGACATAAGAAGTACTAGACCAGTACGTTCATAATCTATAGAACAAAAACAGACAGTGATCTTGTCAGTGAGACGACGAGGTAAACACTTCTCGTGTTGCGTTTTTAAGTGCTGCTCTTAAACTCAAGGTGTTGTGTTGGGAACGCAATACCGCTGTAATATTTTGCATTGAAATAGTATATAATGACAAATATATTTAATTTTTGTCTCAAATATAGCTACTAGGGGAAAAAATGTATATACACCACGGTGGTGAACAAATTTATAAGCCTCGCACCTTTATTGCGCTCGGTCAATGATAATTGTGTTCACTACCATGGTGTATGATATACTACTGTTATTTTTTGGGAGTTAAAATTATTTTTAGATTGTTACTTTCATAAGAGAAATAATTTTGTCAATTGGATAACCAGTGGGTATTTTTATATAAGAGCCATTGAAATTAATAAATCTGTTACTTTTCCAAAGTCCAAAGAAAGGTATATAGAAAGTATAAAAAACGTTGTGGTTTTATTCCCCCCCAAAAAATATCAATATCAATAGTAAAAAATATCGCGCACTTGGACCTGCGCTTCTTATATTTAATCATTATCATTATTTTACCAATCAGTTTCATATTTTTATAGGTAGAGTTAGTTTACACTGCTGATGATGGCGAACAAAAGAAATATAAAGTTTTCAAGTTTAAAAGTCCAGGTATTGCATTAGGCATGTACAACACAGACGAAAGTATTCGTGATTTCGCACATTCATCATTTCAATTAGCCTTACAAAAAGAATATCCAATGTATTTATCGACAAAAAATACAATTTTGAAAAAATACGACGGTAGATTCAAGGATATCTTCCAGGAAATTTATGAAAAGTAAGTGAAAGTCTAAATATAATAAAATATAGTTAAAAATGATTCCTTGTTTCAGGACATACAAAGCCGAATTCGAAGCTAAGAAAATATGGTACGAACATCGTTTAATCGACGATATGGTAGCTCAAGCTATTAAATCTTCAGGGGGATTTGTTTGGTCATGTAAAAACTACGATGGAGATGTACAATCGGACATTGTTGCCCAAGGTTTCGGATCTTTAGGCATGATGACATCGGTATTGATGTGTCCGGATGGCAAAACTATTGAATCCGAAGCCGCTCATGGTACTGTTACGAGACATTACAGGTAAGAAAATCTTTACTTCTTAATATTTTCATTGCTTATATTCACACTTTGCATTTTTCATAATTTTGGTATCTCCAGCCCTCTTTTACTGTTTCTTCTCAAATTTTCTTTCTGATCCAGATTCAAATTGAAAGAATATAGTTTTTCTATAAACCATAACTTCAATGTCACTTGAAATTATTACTATTACTTGGATCAAAAACTTAATTACCTACCTACTTTCCTATACTGGAAACCAGATAATTGAAACTACTTAAATGTTAATATTACTTAGCTCCTTACCAGATTTATCTTTTTATCTCAATTTTATAACACTTACTATTCTTACTCAATATTTCCAAACCACTCAATTCATAATTTCTTCCATAAAATACTTCCAGTTAAGAGTACATCATACCATCCTGAAGATGGTAATTAACCAAGCCCAGTTCCAAACATTTGTGTTTTTTTTGTAAACCTTTATCAAACTCTAATTTCATAGTGAAATGGATGTATTAGATTTAAACAAGTTATTTGTGCTGTGTATCGACAATTTTTGTTATTTTTTTGTATCGTGAGTGTTTTACTTTAATTTCAGACAACACCAAAAGGGTCAACAAACTTCAACGAACCCTATTGCTTCCATATTCGCATGGACGCGTGGTTTGATCCATCGTGGACAGTTAGATAGTAACAACGATCTTATAAAATTCGGACACCAATTGGAACAAGCGTGTGTAGATACCGTAGAGAGTGGAAAAATGACCAAAGATCTGGCAGCTTCCATTCACGGATTACCGAATGTCAAAGAAGGAATGTACTTAAGCACCCAAGACTTCTTAGATGCCATTGCTGAACAGTTGAAGAAGACAGTGTGATATTTTAAACAAATTTTAATTAAGGATATCCTAGAAATACAACAATATGTATCAGACTTGAAATTATCTGTTTTGTGACTGATAATAAGTATTATTTCATAATTTTCATAAGTATTATGTTTTTGAAAATCTAATGAATTATTCACTGGGATATCCTTTATGAGGGGTCCAGTTTTATTACATTTTATTTCCTTTTTTCACTTCAATGGAAGCCCCTAGTTTTTTAGGAAACTTTTTCCATTGCTTATTTTCATCCGTCACACTTAGTGGTAATTTAAATATATGTAAGAATTTGTAAGTTGTAACAGTGAAATATACACAGATATTTTTTTACTAAATGTGTTTTATTTAAAAAATACTTTAGTTAGATAAAATTTAAAACGAATTATTTTGGAAGAAAACTTGTATGCAAACTTGAATTTTTTATTAAGTCCTGGCGACTATTTGCGATAGAAATTTTGACATCAGGGTTTATTAATGTGGAGAAATAGTTAGAGCGGGAACTTATGGACAATTTTCATCTAAACAAGTAAAAAACGGTTAAACAAATAATTATATTGGCGAGAGGCGATAGAACTAGCTAGTGAGAAAAATTGGAGTTTAAATAATAACGAGGGGTAAACCGCAAGTGGAAGTATGTGGAGGTATGTGGAAGTTTTGTGGAGGTATGTGGGTGTTTGGTGGAAGTTTTATACAGAAACCAGACAAAGTGTTACAAACTGAAAGAGCGTGTAGAAAATGCGAAAATTGACGTAAAATCTCCTGTCGACATGGTTCGTTGGATCATCAATTTTCGAGATACAGGGTGTTAAAGTTACCCGACAACCAGTTAAATATAAAAAACAATGCTATTGAGTTTTTTCAGAAATGTGTTGCATTACAAAAAGGTTGCATGAGTTCTTACATCGTCAACTAACTTGAAAACAGTATGTGGAAGTAGGTGTACAAAATTTTTGCTGGTGGTTTACCCCTCGAATAATAATTATGCAAAGTGGACCACCCAAAACAATCCACTCTAATATTTGGCAGAGTATTCATTGAATTTTAAAAAAAGGATGACGCCAACACCATTAATTTCGAATTTTTCTGTTATTTAAATTTCCATACTACAGACAGGTTCTTGATTGAATACTTACAGGGTGATAAAAATCACACTATTTGCACATAGGACTGACGAACTATAATCTGAATTTTATGAGTAAAATGCAATATCATTTCGGTTGACCGACAGACGTAGAAAAAGAATTAAAATGATTTGTTTAATGCGAAACGCAAAGTTAAATACATAATATTCGAGCGTTACAAAAATTGCAAAACAGGATTTTAATTGATCAATGGGAAAACATCTGCTCACCACACCTAAACAGTTTGCAAATAATGCAATTTCCCTTTTAGTTGCAACAAAAATGTATTGTGCCAGTTTCACTCCTGTTTACTTTATTGTGACACGTACAGTCCGAAGTGTAGCTAGTCGTTTCTTGTGGATACGTACAAAATATTTACTTAATTTTGTAGTTTTGATGCATAATGCGGTTACTAAGAGCTCTACTTCAATATATTGTTATAACCAGTCTTGCGCCTGAAGCTTATGTAACTTTTATAGCTATTTCAGCATTTTCATTATCTTCAACTTCCATATATTAACTTAAATTTATCCACCCCATTTCACAAAGTTGGTGTATTCTTTTTCCGATCCATATTAAACATAATATGGAAATCTCGAATATTGATATTCAAGTATAATTTTTTTGTAGATTGCACCAACAGGGAAAGAAAACTTCAACAAATCCTGTGGCATCAATTTTTGCATGGACACGTGGATTAAATCACCGAGGTAAATTGGATGACAACAAAGATTTGATGCGATTTGCAGGAACAGTGGAAAAGGCTTGTTTAGATACAATTGAAAGTGGTAAAATGACGAAAGACTTAGCTATTTGTGTTCATAAAACTACGGATGTTAAAGAGGATACATATTTACTTACACAAGATTTTTTGAATGTTATCTCTGACCGATTGAAACAATCGTGTTGAAACAAGTGTTTATCAAGTTGAAAGAAGCATACAAGTATTTAGTTAAAAGCTCTTATTTTATGTGGCAGATATATTTAGTGAACTTCATTGTTACTGTGCTATTTGGTATTGGAGGGTTAAAATTTCATATGAAATTGGTAGATCTCATTGATCTCAATACATTAACATTTAACAATGTACAATTTATACTTAATATGTAATTTATTCGGATGAAATTCTTATCTTTAAGTTGACTATTTTTGTAGAATTGTAGTTTTTTATTCAAAAACGTACAAATATTTATTAAATTAAAATATATTTATTATTTATTTATATTTTCAATCATAAAGTTGTTGATGGTACATAAACATGAGTGTTGATTTATTATTATTGTGTGTTGATTGGCGTTTAGGTTCCTAAATAAACTAAAATGTGCCAAAGCGAGAGAGAAGAAAATAAGTTGAGTGTACGTAGGCAATTCAGAGAAATAAAAGTAAACAAAAACTTAATAGTTTCCATTTGTTGATTAATTTTAATTTAAATAAGCTGTGAACAATGCTAATTATTATTATTTTCGTTGGATATGATGAGGGTAGACATTTTCACACCCAGTGGTCTTCTAGGGTGGCTAACTCATGGAAAAGGTAGACCACGGTAAGTGAGGAAATATTAACTTAGGCTTAAGTAGCAGAGAAATCACAATTGGCTAATATTACAGCCTTAAATAACAAGCTTTGATAAATATCATCAACCAGTTGTATACAGGCAGCTTTTTAAAATAAAGTTGAAGAGCTAATCATAAAAATAATTTTTATATGTTCCTTAGGTACTAATTTTATTGAAAATGAAAGAGGGAGAAAATGAAAAATCAAAAATTAATTCAAAAGTATGTATTATAAATATATTCAATAAATATCAGTTATAATCGAGTCAGTTTTTTAATTGTTTTCAAAAGTTTTCCTCATAGTTTGGAATAAAAACTTTCATGTACCACCAAATTTCTATCTATTTCATTTATTTTGGAGAAACCTGAAAATAAAAATAGCATCTATGTTAAGAAATAATCAAAACAAGACATTTTAGGTCATGATATGTTGTGATGAATTTCACATTTTAAATAACTAAGATAAAACTTTGGATAACGATACCTTTATGGTATAGGGCATGTCCACGTGACGTCACAAACTATTTTGACAAGACTTAGGTTAACACGTGGTACTTAATAGTGAGGTTATGCTGATTTATAATGGTAGATCGTGTTTGATTTTAGTTGATTTTGCTTCAGTGTACTTTTAAAGTTATTTTAATTGTTGAGCTTCCATATTCAATAATATATAATATGGGTTAATAGTTGTTTGTTGTTTGATAATTTTTCTTCATGTCTATTGTTTATTGTTTTACCACCCAAGTATTGTCAATGTCAACTGTCGTGGACATGCCCTATTACCCTGTACCAAATAATGGCTTGAAGATTTTATAGGTTAGAGAGGTTATAAGTATAATTAAAGTTACCTGAAATAGCCATGCTGACTGACAGCTCATTTTTAAGAATGCTAAGAACTTTTTCAACGCCAGCTTGTCCACTGTGGGTTAAGCCCCAAAGAGCAGGACGTCCTATGAAAACCATTTTAGCTCCAAGAGCTATTGCCTTTAAAACATCTACTCCATCAGTGACTCCACCATCCATATACACTTCTACTTTGTCTCCTACTGCTTTAACAATTTCTGGCAAAGCATCTATCTAAAACAAAATGTTATTGCAATTTATTTTTCATTCATTGTTGAACATTTAAGCAATGTTTGTTATAAAATAAGATTTAAAAAAAAAGTTATTACTGATGTGACTGATCCATCAATTTGTCTAGCACCATGATTTGATACTTGAACAGCAGCTACGCCAGCTTCGACTGCTAGTAGCGCATCCTCTGCGGTTAGTATCCCTTTAAGTACGATTGGAAGGTTAGTAATACTTTTCAACCATTTAAGATCTTCCCAGTTAATAGAAGAATCAAAGAGATTATTCACGTAGTTGTTCAATCCAGATTCTTGTTCTTTTCCTCGATTCATACCAGATTTAGGACCTTGAAAATTTGCCAATCTAAAAAATTTATTTGAGAGTAAATCAATCAATAGGAGCTGTTGAGCGTGGTTGAAAATAACGTGTACGATAACGAATCTTATAATAATGATTGTAGTGATAGAATGAGTCAAATGTAGTAAAAGAGCATCAAATAAAAAAGATCTCGATGTATTTACAAGTTTGAGCACACAGTATGTTTCGAAAAAAACTGCATAAGAAGTTCGGCTTTAACTGTTGATTCAATCAAACTTTAATCCCAAATTATGCTGCTAATGATAGCAAGAAAAGAAATAGCCTGGGAATGTACAAAATAAAAAGCCAATATAAACGAAGCTAAGAAATAAAAATATAAATGGAGAAGAAGAATCTACGGTGGGAGAAAAACAGATGGAAGGATGGAATAGAATTTATGAAGTGTAAAATGAGATAGCCTAAATAGTCTAAAAGCTCAAGGACCTAGTTTTACAGCTTATAAATAAAACCTTCATTTTAAAATACATACCTTAAGTGAGAAGGTAGACTGAATTTATTCCTTAAATCTTCTAATCGAAGCCCAAAAACAGGAGCATCAACTGTAAGTACCAATGCTTTAAATCCTGTCCTTTCAGCTCTGACAACTAAATCACGAGTAATATTTCTGAAATATAAGATATTAAAGGACTGTTTTACCGTATTCATATGAAATAGTTCACCTGTCTTTATAAATATACAGTTGATACCATTTTATGGCATTAGGTGCAGCCTGAGCAACTTCTTCAATGCTGCTCGTAGAAAGAGTACTGAGTGTAAAGATCGTCCCCAACGCCTGAGCAGCTAAAAAAGTACAAATGTCTCAAATATAATATAAAGTCTTTCAAAAGTGGTTACGTATGTTGAATTGTGATCCACACGATATGATTTAGTATCTTTAAATGTGGATTTATATTTTACCTCGAGCATTGGCACATTCTCCTAATGGATGGGCCATTTTTTGCATAGCAGTTGGAGCGATACCTACTGGCATTGAAACTTTTTCTCCAAGTACTACAGTAGACAAATCTACGTTTTCCACATTTCTTAAGCATCTTGGTCTAAGTTTGTACCTATAACATTCAAAATTAAAATAAAATGAGTCGATTTTGAAAATAGAGAAAGCACCACCCACAAATTTTAAGTGTACTAGCGACAGTGGCTCCAGGATGTGGAGTTTACTCCAGAGCACTAAGCCTAAGGATTAAGTGGGGAATGGGAAACAATAGCAACGTGGTTCAAACAGAACTGGCTAGTATATCGATTGCCACAAAAGAACTAACCAGAAAAGAAATTCTGGCAAAAGCTTAAAAATCTGCACTGATAGTAGCCTTGAACAGACAACGTGTTATATCGGTGCTAGTATCGAGTGCCACCAATATTTAGCTAACTCCTCGGCAGATAACAATATTTTCCTGAAGTGGGTTAAAGGGCACGACAGGAGTAAATAAGATAATCGCATTGCCGATTCTTCAGCCAGGGAAGCGGCTGGACTAAAAATTTCAGGACCCAGTGACACCTACGGCCTAACGACTTCGACAATTGCGGAGCTAGCCAAACGTTACACCCATGCTCAATCCCTTAAGAGATGGGATGGAATCAAAGGATGCAGTCTTGGGGCTAGTAGACACGCCTCTATGCAGGATGTGCGAACACCCAACTAGCTAAATGGAATTCTAAGAGAACTGAATTGTTGTATAACAGTCGAATAGCGTTGTTTTAAGGACTGTTTGTTTTTATTAAACCTTTTGTTGCGATAATTTTGTTTTTTAAAGAAATTTGTTGTATTAAATGATTCTATAGTGACTTTTACAATATATGCTATAACCTTAGACTAATAACGCATTATACGATCATTTCTTTTAAAATGATATAATACCTTATAAGCAAGTTTATACAATAACAAAAATATCGTTTTATAAGAATTTTATACCTATTGTATAAGTATTCTATAATATACTATATAACTAACAGCTACAACATTATAAAATAGTTACTTAAGCTTGTCTTATTGAAGCTGTATAATGTTGTATAATAAATATTGTATAGCATTTAATTACGTTGCATTATAAAACACTTTTTAGTTGTATAGTGCCTAAATATTCTTCGTTATAAAACAGTCGCCGTTCCATTTTACAATAAAATATTGTTTAAGGCATTTATTTGGGATAAAATTGTTGTATTATAAATCGTATAAATCGCCATGTGCCAAAAATGTGACTTTATCATTATTTAGAGAATAATATTGTGAAAGAATATTCATATGAAGTGATAAACTATTAAAATAATAAAAAAAAGTATTTTAGGATTCTCTATTTTATTATATTTTTTTTTCAGGTATCAACTTGAAACTGAACCAGAATTGAAGCGCTTCGTTTTTTTGCCCTATATTTACCTATAATTTATCAGTAAAATTTGCTGCGCATCAAAATTTGTGCTATTAAACCATCCAAATGAAATTATAATTTTTACTATCGATGTCCGCCTAAGCGGCCCAAGTCGGTTTGATAAGTCTCCATTTTTACAAATGGAATGTGTGATGCACGTTCAAATTGAAATATAATTTGGTTCTGATATTCTTCACTAAAAAATGAAATGCTCTTATAAACAGCTAGATGACAAAATGTTTCCATTGTGCTAGAAATAACAGCATTATAAAAAAATATATTGCATTATACAACCATTTTGTAAGACCTTCTTAGTGCCGCTTCAATCCCATTTTATAGATGTGACCACATGACACACTATTAAATCATTTTATAGTTGCTGTATAAATAATTATAAATCAGTCGATTAAGAGTTGTATAAATGTGTATTAAACAGTCATATAAGAGTTGTATAAACTTTCAATAGAACTGTTATGCAACCAAATAGTTGTATAAAAATGGGCCGTTTTTAGTTGTATAACGATCATTTAATTGTTTTGTAGACCGTTATAAGAATTTTAGTATCCTATGAGATATATGTTGTAGCTGTTTATACAAACCTTATTAAATTGCTAGTTGGGCAAGAAGATGAAACTGTCAGGCATGACTTATGCGAGTATCCGGAGCTATCGTCAATAAGAGAATGTGTGTTCGGTGAGTCTTGGCCTACTCCTGCTGATATAATGGAGATGTTCCTGGGAAGGACAGGATGCACGATGACCTAGGAGGACAACTCCTCGGGAGGATGTACAATGAGCCACATGTGGCCTAAGAGCTGTGAGCCTACACTCACCCTCCCTAATTTACAGATACAGGGACAGTGGCGTATCACGACAACTCTTCACAAATTTTATTTTATTCAAAAAAATATTTATTTGGAATTGTCTCTAGCAATTTGAAAACATGTCTACCATTTTATGACTGACGAAATCAAAATAAATTTATTATAATTAATGAAAATAACACAACAAATTTCCACTTGACTTACTTGTAAAACGCTTTTCTATTTTCCGCCAACGTTTGTTGTTTTCCTGCTCCACTTCTATAATAATCTAAAGCATTTTTCGGCAAAGTCTTAAAGGCATATTCCTCAAAATCCAAAACACTAACTAAATCTGACATTTTATCTGTGTATTATGTGGAAATTTCCCCAACTGGTACTACGAAGCAGTTAATTCGGCTGTTCCGAAACTACTAATTTAATTATTGACCCCTTTGGTCATTATAATAATATGAGATAAGATAAGTATGAGTCGCAAATGTCAATACTTTTATACACAAGTTATTTTGTTTCAATTCAGCATTATAAATTATTATCTAATAATTGTTATTGAAATGTTATAGTATTTAGATATATCAGTCACGTAGCTATAGCTTTTACATGGGGAGGGTTTTGGTTTTTTTCATCTGATAGGTTTAGAAGGGGAAAGCTTTATTGAAGGCGCCGCCTAAGGCAAAAAAAAATCGAGTGCCACGACCTAAAGCAATTTTTCAAGTTCAAGAAATAATGTTAAGTTTTTTTTTAAATTATTTGTTTGACTTGGCTACATCTAAAAGTATTTTTAAACATTGTTCTTCGTTTTGCCCGCTTCTGCTGAAATGGTTATAACTATGTATATATATATTTTTTTTAGGAGCCGTCCCTTCGCCGGCACCACCTCAGCCTCCTGGGCTTATTGTGGATACTCCTAGTGTTCTGACTACAACCTATTCAGCCAATCCGTTCCCTGTATTAGCTCATACAGGTTCTTTGCTGGTTGGTTGTAGAAGTCTTCTGGAGTCATTTGAGGTATTCCATTTAGTTTTTGCCTCCTGTGGTCCAGCGTCTCACAGTTGCATAATATGTGCAGATCTGTTTCAGTGTCCTTTTTGCATCTCCTGCATGTGAGGTCTCCGTTATACAGCCCTATTTTGTTCAGGTGCTCCTTTGTCGGAAAGTGTCCCGTAAGAAGCCCCGTTATGGTGCGTAGTTTTTCCTGCTCATTGAGAGCAGTTCTTTTGCTACTTTTTCTGATGGTTCTTTTATAAATTTCTTCCCATGTGTTTGCCTGGGCGTATTATTCCAGAGTTTTATGGATTGTTCTTTTACCCACCCTTTTAACCATGACCTAGTGTAGCATCTGGGGATGCCCACAGATGGTTCGGGTCCGTTCATCAGTGTTGACGATCCTGCTCTTGCAAGTTCGTCAGCTTTTTCATTGCCAGCGATTCCTTTGTGACCTGGGACCCACTCCAGTGTTACACTGTTCCGTTCCGTTCCGAGTGGAAAGTATTCTAAGTTCTTTTCCGCATTCCCGCCGAGATGTTACCTGTATATTAATTTGGGAGCACCCATTTTAAAAAGAGATAGATGATTGAAAATTGAAGCTTTTATTAAAACAGAAAATCAATCTCACAAAAGTAAACTTAACCTCTTGAGCTAAAGTATTCACAATTGTTGAGGAATCTATTTCTATTGCCACATCCCGATGAATACTCATATTGCGGCAGTATGCTAATAAAAAATTATTGTACCTTTATTGTATTTTCTATGGGGAGGGTTTGAACCATTAAAACCCACCCCCCTTATATACGTCCCTGAGATATATTATTACTCGTCAAATTGCCAAAATGAAGTATCAAAAGTGGAATAACTATTAGTCCTATCTCCTTTATATCTTATAGTACAGCAGCAAAAGTAGGTATTATAGACTGGAAACTTGCTGGTCAACCTAAATCATAGATCAGACCACGTGAGTGACGTTAATTTAAAAAAATAGTATATTAAGTATCAAGAACGGTAAGGGTTGTTTACCGGTCGACAGCAAAGTTTGCTGAAGACCGGTATTACCCTTAACGTTCGAAATGCTTATACCATTTTTTGCGCGATCGTATTGAAATATTCGAATTTCGAATAAAATAATTTAAATTTCTTCGAAATGAATGAAATGTCAAAAGTAACATTTATACTTCTCGATCAGTTTAAAATATAATTTGCATTTTGGTGAAATTGTTTTCATGCTATTTATTACTTTTTATATTGTTCTGTTCGATTCTGTTCATTAAAAAATATCATAATATCAATCTTCTTATTTTTTTTGTTTCTTTTGTGTAATGAATGAAGTAATATATTATTTAGGACCACTTAAATGTATGTAGGGCTAGGACGTAGTTTACTTACCGACGTCTGAACGGTAAGTAAATCACTTACCGACGTGTTAGACTTAGAAACCAGTAAACACAACCTACTGACCTGACAACCGATGCTGTAAATAAACAAAAAAGATGGATCGCGCAAAACAGGATAAAATTTCAGGACAAATGTTCCGAAATCCAAATACTTGTTCCAATGCACAACGTCAAACATTTTTTATTAACAGACAATTAGCACTCCAGTCCCATGGAAGTTATATATCTTCTTGACACCACTTATCATGTTGTAGTTTTATTCTTAATTAGTATAAAAGTATAAAACTAACTAAAAATGAATAAAAAAAGATTTTGGAAAGAGTGAAGAATGTTTGTATGTATGTATGTATTTTGGGGTGAAATTCACTGAGACCTAAAAGATCTTTTGTACCCCCTTACTTCTACTTAGTTTCTGAGGTGTCTCAGAAACTAGCAGCTCCTTTAGTTCTATTTCCCGAAGGAATTTTAGGATGTCTGCAGGCTTCAACTTAGGTAAATGTTCCTCTTCTATCCAGTAATCTCCTAGGTGCTGTGCTCTAGGATTCTGAAGTGCTGTGCAGCTGGATAGTATGTGGATTGAGGTTTCTTCTTCCATGCCACAAAATCTGCATTCTCCTTCCTCCACTATTTTGAGCTTTTTCAGGTGCCCATTCAGGCGACAATGTCCCGTTGGGATCCCTGTTAAAACTTTTAGCGCGGTTTTACTTTGACTTATGCACTCATTTGATCTCAACAGGTTGTAGTCACCTAGAAGAGTCTTTGATTGTACTCGTATAAGCCCTACTAGATCTTTCCAATGGTCAGATCTTCTCTTTTTCTCGGCTTTACCTATTTCTTCCAATATTACATTGAGGCTGATTCCGGTTCAGTTCCCCAGAAAGGTATTTCAGTCTTTGCTAGTTCATCTGCTATTTCATTTCCTTCTATTCCATTGTGTCCTGGAAGCCATAGTAAGGTTCTATATTGTTCTCGCCTAGTTCATTGAATTTGTCTAGGCATTCCCACACCATTTTGCAACTGATTATAGAAGAGCTCAGTGCTTTAATGGCTGCTTGACTATCCGACATTATGATAATCTTTTGTCTTCTGTATCCTTTATCAATGTTGAACTGGGCGCACTTTATTATGGTGTGAAGAAAGAAGAGGAAATGGTAAAAACATCTTGGCAGAGGGAAGAAAGAAGATAAGAGGAAAACAAACCAAGTGAAGCACGTTTTATTAAACCAAGATAATCATGTTAAGGATGAAAATTAATAAATGAAGATATAGAAAAGTAGTAGTCTATGGGACTGAGGCGGAGGTATATTCCAAAATACTCAGGTGACAAATGTTGCCACATACTAAAAAGCTAATGCTCAGTATCTCAGCCAAAGGTGCACTGAGTAAATGCTAGAAACTTGATCGTAAAAGTCGTCACTACTTTAACAATGACAAGGAATCGCTGAACTATACAGCAAACATCCAACTAAGAACTCTAATTTGAAAATAGCTACTTTTTTTGAAATCGTTTTTTATTTTGAGTTTCATATTCTTAGGAAGGAAATTATCACGACATACCCTTGTACGTAGTTATTTTGGGAGTCACTCGTCTTTCCTTTAAACTGTTAGAACTCGTTGAAGAGAAGATTTAAAAATATTTATTAGAGACATCATTTTAGATAAGTAAATTCAATCTAATATAAAAAAAGGACACCCAGTATACTATTGAACCATTCCGTACCACAATTTCTTCGTTATTGGCTTTATCCCCATAAGGTCGACTTTCAACTTGTGTTCTATCATTGCAAACTCGAGAACAGAAAATGAAGAGATGATACCTGAGAGTATCCGTTACGGTCTTGGTCTTATTCCCATAATCTTCTTCAGTATTTCGCGGTTCTCCATACCATCTAGTGCTCCTCGGAATTTTAAGTGAAATGAGAAATTAACGTTTTTTAGTTTTCGTGTTGTCGAGACTCACTCGACTCGGATTTGTTTTTATTGTTATATATGAGCCGCGACGAAGCATCAAAGTGGCTTAAGGCGGTAGTGATTTGTCTTGTTCTTGACTTGTGGCTTTTTGTTGTTTCTTTTCGAGCGCGTTTTGCGGTCGTACTAGGTAGCTTAAGTCGATTTTTAAATTAAAACATTTAAGAGTACCATGCGGGACTATAATGTAAGTATATTTATAAATAAAGACATAATTTTATCAATTTTTTTTTTCTCTGTTTTATGTACTTACTTAAACTAAATAATGAAACACAAAATATGCAATATTTATCCAAATTTTTTGCTTCTTCTTCAAAGTAGAGGCATCTTTCGAAATAATATAGTTACACCAACAAAAATCCAATCATGTTTTAAGTGCATTTTCAAAAATCGACTCCGGTACACGCCGCAAATCATTTTTGGCATCTGTCGATCGAAAATGCGTTACCTCATTTTGGGTTTTGGAAAGCAAAACGGTATTACGGTACGAAATAGTCAATGTGTCAGAAGAGCAGAAAATGAGCTTTAGAAGCACAAGAATATTATAGTCTGTACAGAAAGTACGAGGAGTAATAAACCCTAATTAAGTATGCAAAACCTTTACAGGGAGCACCATGAAATGTTTGATAAATCTCTTACTTTAAATTACATTTCTTCCGTAAATCTAAAAACCAGGTAGATCGACCCCGTATTTGTTTCAGTTGTAGCAAAATTTAGGGTTTCTTCATTGTTAAAGGATTAGCAGATAAGCAATAACGCAATGCAGTGGTGTGTATTTTGGGAAAAAAATACGTTTTAAATTATAATATAATAAAAAATGAAAAGAAATAATTATTGGAATACATTTATTACTTACATTTTATTCTATATCCGACTCGGAAGAGGAAGAATCGTTGTTGACATTAATAATAATAGGGTCGATTAAATCATCACAAATATTGTCAATTTTCAACATATTTGCCTCTACTTTGATAACATGCTCGATACAGTTTGTCCAATTTTCCTTACTAACATGACTTACAGCACTCTCAAACAATTTCACAACATCGTTTATTTTAAAAGTAGTATTTTTTTTCCAACTTCCCCCTTTACCTGTGCCCATATTAATTCTATAGGATTAAGTTCACAATGGTAAGGGGGAAGTCGAAGAACTGATATACCACGAGAAGAAGCCATTTCTTCTACAATGTAGGTTTTGTATTTATTCTTGTTCATTTTTGCAATTCTGTAAAGTTCTTTCCTTAGTGGATCTTTTGGAAACTTAATATTTTTCGAAATAAGCCACTCCAAAAGCTCTGCTTTACGCCAACGACTTGTGGGCAATGCTTCTCGTAACCGTGAATGGTAACTTGCGTTGTCCATAACAATAACAGCCCCTTTTGGAATCAGATCCAACATTTGAACAAACCATTCCTCGAAGACATCCCCATTCATATCTTCGTGATAGTCCCCCGTGCGTTTTGAAATAAAAGTTAATAATCCACCATCAACAAAACCTTCAGAACTTCCAACATGGACAATGATAAGTCTTTTTCCTTTTCCAGATGGTGGCTGCAAACCTAACGACAAACCTTCCACGAATGCCTGCCTTCCGCTTTTATTGTTTTCATCTTGCCAAGATTTTTATACTGTATATCCAGCATTTATACACACATATATACAAAAATATATAAAATAATTATTGTTACAGATTGGTTTGTTTTCTATTATGAATAAACTGTGTTGCCTTTCTTTATCAAACTCACTAAAATTTATGTACCTCTATCACTTTTTTTTATTAAAATTAGTACATCCCGTTACCTCTGACCTAAATCGTATATTCTTTAGCATAGCTGCAACTCATTCGTTCAATACAAAATGTACCTTACGGTATACCCTCTTAAAATATATTTTGGTACGTCTATGAAATCTACCTAAATGAATGATTTATTACTCCTCGTACTTTCTGTACAAACTATAAATAAAGACATAATTTTATCAATTTTTTTTTCGCTGTTTTATGTACTTACTAAAACTAAATAATGAAACACAAAATATGCAATATTAAATCAAAATTTTTTGTTTCTTCTTCAAACTGGAGGCATCTTTCGAAATAATATAGTGACACCAACAAAAATCCAATCATGTTTTAAGTGCATTTTCAAAAATCGACTCCGGTACACGCCGCAAATCATTTTTGGCATCTGTCGACCGAAAATGCGTTACTTCATTTTGGGTTTTGGAAAGCAAAACGGTATTACGAAATAGTCAATGTGTCAGAAGAGCAGAAAATGAGCTTAAGAAGCACAAGATATTAGATGCACGAGCGAGCGTAGCCAATCGAGGTTAGCCGATAGTTAAGGGCTGCTAAAGCGTTTCCAGCATGTCTGACACACAACTGTTTTTCGCCCAGCAATTAAAATAAAAAATAGGAAAATACAACAAAAAAATTCATGTGAACCGTCGGGTTGTCTCGAAAGAGAGCTGACGTAGGACAATATTTATTCAAAAATACGTTCATAAATAAATAAACAGCAACAAAATTTCGAAACATCTAAAATTCCATATGGATTTAGAACAATCTATTTTTGTAGATCAGAAAATTCATTATTTATTTGCTAAATTACAACTGATTTAGTAAATTTCCTAACTATTTTGAGTTTAGGTACAAATAAATATTCTTATCATGACAGTATTCAATTCAATTAAGGTATACTTGAGATGCAAACCAGCTTTAAGCCTATTTGTGATACCAATTTCATAACATAAAACTCCATATAATTATCTTCATTGTTTAGCAACTATAACAAGCAAATGTTGAAACAATTTGGAATAAATACGTTAGATTAAATCTAACCTCAATAGTCGTCAATATATGTAATCAATAAAATAAATAGACCATTTAAGATCACATAGCTTTGACAGGTCGGTCATCTTGTCCGGGAGCAAACAAAACTGTTTAAAGCTATTGCGGGACACCCCCAAAAAGACGCTTAGAAATAGCAGTATGTGACCACGGAGTACTACCTAATCGCTAAAACCACTTTTACTTTATGTTTTCGGGGTCGCTGAATACGAATCTGAAATTATTTTTTTCCTAAAAACGGGGGAACACTTGGTAAAATGGCAATTAAGCGTAAAATTCGTAAAACTGGATTTGATAATTTTTTATATTCAACTCGCCATATCTTAAACAATTATCAATATGATTCTCTGACATTTATTAAATGAATAGTGAATTTTTAAATGTGTGCTGTCACGAATTCCGAGTTTTTTCATATAATCGCAAAAGTTGAGTGACGAAGTTTCGATTTTCGAATAATTAACTATGTAGTATTAAAATTTAGTATTTAAGGAAGTTTTTGATAAAGTTTCAGCTCTTAATATTCAATAGAAAAAAAAATAGGCGATTTCAAAGTCGAGCGCGACGGTACATTCCTATACTCATATTTTAGCAAAAAAATTAGGAAATAAGATATGTTCTTCTTTGATAGCTGCTCACGCTCTCACGGGCTGCGATACAAATTCATCTTTATTTTATATTGGTAAAACAAAAGTAAATGCTGCTTTGAAAATTATGTCAAACGAAGAATTATCTAATTTATCGAATATTGATGAGTTGGACATAAATTTTGCCCAAGAAGTCGTTAGTGTATTTGCATCATATTTATACGATCCAAAGAAAAAATCTAAAGCTGTTCGTAATGACATTAATTCTTTACGTTATCATTTAGCAATTGAAAAAAATCCAGTCATTACGAGACTTCCGCCGTCAAAACCAGCTATGCTTAAACACATTTTAAGAGCTCTTTGGCAAATCAATGAATGGAAGCAAGCAACTCAATCTGTAATTATTTCTAAAGATGTGACAAAGTTTGGCTGGTTAATAGAAAATGGTAAAATAACATTTGATTACTATGATGGCCCACTGCAATGGAAATACTTCAGAAATATTTTTGTTCTTGCACTGGAAAAAATGCTTGCCAAACGAATATTTGTCCTTGCAGAGAGTCTAATTTGAAATGCTGTGATGTTTGTAATTGTAATGATACGTGCGCTAATATAGATGTAATAAATGAAATGGACGAAATAAATGATGACGATTGACATATTTTAATGGCATTTATTAAATCTGTATTTGGTTCACACGAATAACCCGCGCCGTGGCAAGCTATTGCTTTGCGTCACGTGCACGACGCGCAAACGTTCTCGGCGCTCGACTTTGAAATCGCCTATTTTTTTTTCTATTGAATATTAAGAGCTGAAACTTTATCAAAAAATTCCTTACATACTAAATTTTAATACTACATAGTTAATTATTCGAAACTCGAAACTTCGTCACTCAACTTTTGCGATTATATGAAAAAACCCGGAATTCGTGACGGCACACATTTAAAAATTCACTATTCATTTAATAAATGTCAGAGAATCATCGGTATGGGCTTATTTTGCAGCTATTGAATTTTAGAATAAGCAGCTAAATTGCCATAAAAAAATATTGATCATTGTTTAAGATATAGCGAGTTTATTATCAAAAATTATCAAATCCAGTTTTACGAATTTTACGCTTAATTGCCATTTTACCAAGTGTTCCCCCATTTTTAGGAAAAAAACAATTTCAGATTCGTATTCAGCGACCCCGAAAACATAGAGTAAAAGTGGTTTTAGCGATTAGTACTACAAGGTCTATTTGGGGGTGAGTCCCGCTCGCCACTAGGTCTTCACAAAAATACATACATACATACAAAAACTTCCATCTGCAGAAAGCTACCATTTTGGAAACCTGTCACAATGTGCGTATCCCATTTGTATTTACACACGCTAGGGATAAGTGAACATTACCAGCAAAGACTGAACAAGTGTATACTAGAGATGGTAATAATTAACCTGACTTTAAATGTTGTTTCTCATAAATACATTATTGTGTTTTTTAACATTATTTTGCTTGTTAAAATCATTATTATTACGTGCCATGAGATGTAGAAAAGTTTTCCCCCCTTGCGTACGCCAATGGAGCTGAGCCACTCCTGACATCGCAAATCAAGATTAACTGTATCGATATATAGAACAAACTGCATTGAAAAATATCGAATAAAATGCAAATCTAGAAGTAGACTTGCATGAGGTGGGCGAGTACATTACATAACATAATAGGAAAATTTATTACCTAGAATTACCGTTTGTGAAACATTTTCTCTCAATAAATACTTCTACTAAAAGGATGTTTTTAAATCATTCTGGATTTGTGTTAAGTTATAGTTTACTATATTTGCAGTTACCCACTTTTTAAAGTTTATAGGTATTATTCTGTTACGGTGAATGTACACTCTTGGGAAATGTACCTACACTTTTACCACAGATTATAAAGAGAACAGATACGAATCCCGGTAAAACATCAAACGATTTTCAGCTCCGTCGTCAATGACCTTGGTCGAACTCGGTTTGGCCGCGATGTTGCCAGTTTGAAATATTTTCTGAATTTCTTACCAAATTGCAGTGTTGACTCGGGGACAATAACGGATTTAGTTTTTTTGGAAGTTTCCACTAAATCTTTAAAAATGCGCCATGAATTAAAACAATAATCATAATCGAATATATATTTATGTATTTATTAAATAACTATTTTTACATTCCTATGATTTGTTATAAATAGTCATTACTCTTGGGAGATTAATTAATAAATACATTTTTAGATAAAATAATATGTATTACAAAAATCAACCAAATTTTAAAGTACAAATAATCCTTAATTTATTTATTAAATATGAAATTAAATACTCTCATCCCTTGGAAATCGAAAGAACTTTATTTTTCTTTCCGAATAAAATGTATTTGGACAGTCTCTGTATGAACAATACACTCCGCCGTGATGTCTATCCATTTTATAAAAATAATAATCTATACCACTATATTTTTATTAATATTACCACAACGCACAATCGATTAGTCAAATAACACAATTAATATCGCCGATTAGACACCTTCAAACAATGAAGCAAACAAAAATGGCGTTATGAATTTTGAGAGCAGATTACAAGTGATTTTGAGCATGTTTTGACGTTTTGATTATGTTAGGTTAGGTTAGGCGTCACCGTTATTGTGTATGGTTGCCAAGGATGTGGTTTGTGAAAAAAGTATATATTTATGGTATGATTTTTATACATTATAATCTTTTTAATTGTATAATAATTCTTTTAATGTTAATAAAATTGATTTAAAACAAGTAATTATCGAATATTTGTATCTGTATAACTATCACACTTAAAAAAAATACTTATAAAATATTTGACCTATGATCGTAAGTTGAAGGAAATATTATGCAAATTGACAACCCTGTTGACAAATTTCGCGAAGCAGCCCGAACGGAGTCGACATAAGACGATGGGCATTTAAATGAGTATGTCCACCCATCTCTCTCTCTTTTTACTGTTCTCTGTCAAGCTTTCGTATCTGTTCTCTTTATAATCTGTGCTTTTACCGTAAAATGTGTACATTTCCCGGCAAATGTGTACTCTTGCCTTCACGTTTTGGTAAATGTATACTCTTACCTTCATGTTTTAAGAAAAGTTGGAATACAAATAAATTAAAAATGTGGTTGCAGTAAAAAAATATTTATAGTAAATATATTTATTTCTCTTATTGTTTTTTAGGTTTGATTTCGAACAAGAAGTGTTGATCGCACAGCTTTAGTGATGAATGCATTGTAATGGGTAATTTAAGAAGGGAAAGGGGATAGAATCTTGGATTAGCCGTTTTCCTTCTTGAATCACTTGATATGCGTGTTACAAAGTATTGGATATTTTTCAAAAATGGGAATTTAATCAAGAAAGGAAAGGATAATTCTAATGATTATATTCTCTTCCCCTTCTTGAATAACTTAATGTTCATTACAAAGTATTGGATATCTTTTAAGGGGGAGGAAGAATGTAATGGTTATATTACCTTTCCCTTTTTCTCGCATTTACCAAACCGACATGGTCATTGAATTCAATGTACATTTCCCTTCTTTGAAATTGTAAATGTTAGTTCAATGCACATTACCCAAACGAGGAGGCAAATGTGCACATTTACCGGAAAATGTGTACATTTGCTGCATTATCTACTTTTACCGTAACCATTCTATACAATTGGTATTGAGATGACATCCGTCCTTTCCACTTTTACTAACCACAGTATCAGTAGATTCAAATATTTTATGCTTTTTTTTTAATTTCCACTGTACGGTGTATTTTAATACAAACTAAGTAGTTCTGCAACATTCTGATTATTGTTTATCGAAGGGCTACCACCGAAAACAAATAATTATAGTAAAGCTAGGTTGGTTCTATCGTGCAGATATCCCAACCCCGTAATTCGATGTCTGTCGGGGCACAGAGCCCGAGAAGTAGTTGTTGCTTCTTTAGTGAACGGTCTGCTCTTTGAAAATTATTTTTCAAAAACTTTGTAGGGAGCTATAGTAGTATTCAGGTATTATCTTTGTTATATGAATCATTTGAAATTCTATTTTCTTCATTATCAACCCATTCCTTGGTGGAATATGATCTAATTATAACCACAGTATAATATATAAGTAGCCCTTAATAGTTATTTTTATTTGGAATAAAGCTACACCTTCTTTGAAATTTTTAAACAAAATGTATTGATCAAAAATATATTAATTTTACCTTTTTGATTTTAAAGGAGTGAATCAAGCAGTGGTATCGAGTCCTGGAATCACTTAGGTGGGAGGAGCACGTGGGTATTCTCCAGCTCACATCAACATCCGATTGCCGTTACTGACCATAATCCCATATCAGGTGAGGATTCATTGCATGTTACGCTGTCATTATGTTTTTTTTTGTATAATAGGCAAAGTATTTGTTTAAAATAAAAAGGATGTAGGTACCAAAATGTGACTAGTTGAAGCAATGCTTTTGGATATACAGATTCGGCAAATATTTATCTTCCATACAAAGGGGTTCAAATAAAACCTAATTGGTGGATAGGGGGGCACTGATCGATAAAGTGGCCAGCACGATTTCCTGATCTGACGCCTTTAGACTACTTGTTGTGGAGATAAGTCAAAAGTATTGTATACAAAACTAAACTGCTCAACTTAAAAAGACGAATCACGCTTGCTATATTAGAACAGATGTGGAGTAACGTTAGAAGACATTTCTATATCAGATTAGTATGTTGCAAAGACGTTCGTGGCGAGCACTTTGAGCATTTCCTACATTGACATTATTGTTTTTTTTTCTTTTTCACATTATTAAGAAATAATCAGTACTAATTATTAGGTTTTTAGTGTAATTTAGTGTTTTTTTTTTAATGCTCATTTTTATTATACCTAAATCTGGAAACAATTAATATTTCCTAAACAGTTGAAGTGTAGTAGTGTAGGACATTGTATATGAATTATGTCTAGAATTTTCTGAATAACCAAAAAATAAACAATATACCTACAGGGGGTTGCATTTAAAATAAGAAAGTTGGTATTGAAACATGTTTATGAGACGGAGGAACACATCTGGACGTCTATTCAATGAGCGGCATAGATTTATGACGAATGATCACATGAGGAGATCGTCGTTATATTCTTGGCCCATGATCCGACGTTATTGATCTCACAAAAATCATACGCTCCGGATCGCATAGTTCGAAGCAGAGGAACAGAATCGAATGAATTGGCGCTTGCCTAGTAAAGAGGTTTTTTAATGGAAACTTGTATATAATAAGTATATAATTACGATTTCTCTATGCATTCCGTAATTATTCTGTCAGTTCTCTATTTCTTTGAATCTTAAATTCATGTACATAGAGTTGAAAACAGATACTTTGTCGTGAGTTTTAGTGGTTTTACTGATTTTCAGTGTTTTTAATCGGTGTTTTATCATGGACATGGAGAACTATTATTTTTGGCACGTGATGATGGAGGATTGATGGGAGGCAGAGGAGGAAGTACGAATTAACGAAGATAGAGGCTCCAGGTTTTTATATGACCATCGCTTGGAAGCATGCCGTTTGTGGGGGCACTTCTTTTGTTAGCAGGGAAACGCGACTGACTCATTTTTATTCAATTTTAATACTAACTGATTTACTAAACAGACTACCTTTTTTTTATTGGTAATATAAAGATAACAAATATAAAAAGTAATTAATGACAGAAAATTATGACAACCGTAAAAAAAAGAGGCTAAAAATAACTAAAAAGTAGATCTTTTGTATCAAATAATGCTGGCAACGACGCAATAATTTTTAGGTTCAAGAATTAGTCGATTTCGACCGTGGGAGTCGATAGATCGCACGGGATAGATCCCATCGTACGAGAGAAGCACATCGTATGACTTTCAAGAATAGCTACCCTGTGTAATTGGGCTAAAATAAGTATGACATACACAAAAGATGTTATAGGTCGCTGTGTGATAAGAACGACCAGACCAATAAGCCCCCTTGTAATCTAAAGCTAGTGGTGCAAGTGGACAATAAAATAATAATAATAATAATTATTATTATTATTATGAGAAAACCCTACTTAACATAATTTATTTTTACAATTCGTTTGAGTAATAGAAACAATAATTTTTCCCTGCTGTAGAATCCCGGAGTTAATAATTACAAGTCAACATTACGAATTGTAAATAATAATATTCATAGAAAATTCCTTACATAGCTGAATTTACATAGATAACAAGATAATAAGAATTTCTTGTAATTAAGTAGATAAGTTGAGCAGGATTTATGTGATTTTATGATGCCAAATTCAAGTTATATGATAGATACAACCTTTGGTGCAGATCTTTTCGTTGAAAATTACACATTTTTTAAATATTGTTTCATTACATGAACTTTATTTATCAATTCTATTTATTTTCAAATCTAGATGTTGCCATTATATACTTGTTAGAAACAGTCGAAAACTGTTATTCTATGACCAATTATTTTCTGATCTTCCATTTTTGTCTAATATAATATACGAGTACATTAATAGTTATTTATGTATTAAAAGCGAAAAGTGATACATTATTGCTAGAGAGTAATGGTTACCGGTAATTACTCGAAAGCAATAATGTCACGTTTTTGCTCGTAATAAATACAACATTTTTCTGCAATCACTTAATTGTAACTATTAAAAACAAATATAAAGTAGAATTCATAAAAACTTTTAAAATCTGTCAGTTTAAATATGTCAAATCAAATATGTTTCAAACTTTTATATCTGTCACTGTCAATACAATTGTGTTTATAGTATCGGTTGTTATGGGCAACGAGCGTTTTGTCATTTTTTACGCTCGGCGAGCGTAAAGTAACACTCCTCAAGAAACGTCAACTTTTCGTTGTCAATAGCAAGCGAAAAAGCCTAATTTTCAATTTGATTATAGAAAGAAAATTGTTTAAATAACTCACGGGCTTTTATTTCTAATAAAATAACTCATAAATAGACCAGATCACATCATTACAGACCAGGCCCTTCCTAGGCTACCCAGGACTGATGGCTAGGTACGGGAACCCCCTTACATTGAATAATTTCAACATTATTGTAAAAATTAATTTAAGGAAAAAATGCTTGGAAAATATTTACAGATACTACAAATTTGTTTGAGCGACCGGGGGTCGCGACGCAAAAGATCTGACCGTTACGTTACGTTACGTTATGTTACGTTGCTTTGTTATGTGCCTTGCTTGCGTGCGTGTGCTCTCTTCTAAGTCTCTCTCTCGTTTACGAAGCAGCGATTCATATGCTTCGACCGGGAATCGAACCCGGGTAGCCCGCGTGGAAGGCGAGCATTCTACCACTGAACCACCGATGCTATATTAAAATTCTATGCAAAGCTGGTATTAGCAGTGCTGGCGATCTACTTGAATTTGTTCGGATAAATTTTTACTATTATTTCCATAATTTTTTTTGCGCGATTGATCTTTTTTTTATTTACAGCATCGGTTGTCAGGACGGTAGGTTGTGTTTACTGGTTTCTAAGTTTAACACGTCGGTAAGTGATTTATACTTACCGTTCAGACATCGAAAAGTAATAAATTAAAACCATTTCACCAAAATGCAAAATATATTTTAAACTGATCGAGAAGTATAAATGTCACTTTTGACATTTCGTTCATTTCGAAGAAATTTAAAATCTTTTATTCGGAATTTATTTCAATACGATCGCACAAAAAATGGTATAAGCATCTCGAACGTTAAGGGTAATTACAACGTTTGCATATAGATTCCTCTCGTAAAATTGGACAAAATGATATGAGGATTAAGGGGTCTAGCACATTTACTTTTCGAAATACAGGGTGTTGAAATTCTTAAAACTTGAATGTTTTAATTCGATAACTTTAAAATGGATGGATAAATTGATTTGACATTTGGCAGGTTGTTTTTAAATGTAATGTAAGTTTGAGCACGACGCCGTAGGCGGAGTGCTCGATCGTTCAAGTACGATATGGACAATCCACACGAGTCGAACAGCATATTTTTTCTACGACCCACTCAAGAAAAAATCTAGAAAATAAAAATTTCTATAAACTGTAATATAACTTCAAATTGAAAATTTAACAATTAAATTTTATGTTTCAACTAATTTTTTTGTGGTAAACGTACAGTTCTTGAATGTCCAATTTGTATAATGCTACGGTTTCCCTTTTAAATATACGATGCTCTTATAAGTAGATGTTGCCAGTCGGACTCCTTCATGAAGGGTACCGTACCATTGTCTATAATAATGAATATTCTGCTAAATATTTCAAACGTCTACATTTTGTCGTTATTAATACCAAGCAGAATGATTATTTAAAAATAAAATTAACAACAATAAAAGATTACGAACCCCTGGTATTACGCGACTGGATTATTAGAATTTGACGAAATTAATAGATACTGTTGGGGTGTTTTGAAAAGGATATAACCTACAAAAGTTTTTTAATGAAAGATATACAATAAAATATGTACTTTATTTCAACATTTACCAGCCTGTACCTCACAAACTAACAAGGTACAACAATTGTATCTAGTTATTTTAAATTTTCTATTCAATCCTTCAATTTACGGTCATTTTGTTTTCTCCGCATTAATATTTCCAACATTAGAAAAAAAATTCCTACTGTTTCATCTAATCTTGCAATATTACATTAATTTAGCAATAATATTGATGAAATAAACGTATCAATTGCTTCATATCCTTATTACCGAAATGATCAATAAAATCTAACAATCCTTTCCACTCTAATCAATCAAACGACTATCAGCTGTTGACTATTCGGCCTCGCTTTGCCTACTACTTGTTTCGTACAATTTCTACCAAACCATTCGCACGAGATTGGTGACACAAGAAGTCGAAAAGTAATTGTATACGATTTTCTAGGTACCGAGGACGAAACAATGTGTTATGTTAGCATTGTGTGCCGTGTGACGCTGTTATTCAAATGTTTAGCGATAGTCACGTTTCTTACCCAACTTGATGGTAGTAGGTAAGAAAATTCAATCAGAAGCGACGAATTTTAAGTGGAAGGAGGGCAAGTGAGAGTGCTCCGGGGGTGGTTTGTGACTTTTTGGTTCTTTGTGTTTTTGTGAACGCTAGGGGAGGATAGTGCGGTGAAATTTGACCTGGTCCAGTGCGGGAATATACAGAAAGCTTTATGTGCAGTGGAATACTTATTTGTTTTTTTTTGGATTTATAAAAAATTAATAGTAACAAAAATAATAAAATGGTAAGTCAATTATTTTTATTTTTATGTAATTTTTTTGCATATAGAATATACATATCTATATAAAGTGATGAATCATGTTAAATCATTTTAAAAATAATACGGATAAATTCAACATATATATAAAAAGATAGTGAATACCCAATGACGCTTTCTTGTACTTGCCCAGTCTAGATTTTTCCGGATAGAATTTTGTTTTTAATTCTAATTGTTATTAAAAAACTCTTAGGAAGCCTTTTTTAACATTTATATACGGAAATAAAAACAACATTAAGCAATACAAATGTTAATTGTACTGAAATTACTCAATTTTTATATAAAAAAGAATTTTTTTAACCCCCATTTATTTTTATTTTAAATTTCACAAATAAATTTTCAAAAATAATTTAAATATTGAATAATGTTAGAGTAAATTCAAAATCTTAAATAGCTATCGCTAATCATTTCTTCCAAAACCCTTGAAATCAACTACTGTTTTGTGTTTCGATTAGTATTTTAAGAATATTAAAATATTACTTTCCCTCTTAGTTCTCCTGTATAATATATTCTAAATTCTAATTCTTCAGACGAAAACGTCTTTTTTCTATTTAAATTTTATTTTCCATCAAAACATTACTCTTTATTTTAAAGTTTTATACTTTTTCAAAATTGAAAAAAAATTCATATCACACCCCAATATTTTTTTTTCTTCCAAGAGGATTAGCATATTTATGCCAATCGAGAGAAAAAGTCGACAAAAGCGATGAACACGTATTTCAGCTTTTTGGACTAGTATGGGGAACGGATACGGAACGTATATAGTGCGAATCACCCTTAAGATAACGTGTCAAAGTAAAGCTTGTTCTATTCGAGAATGCACCACTCGTGTTAAATTTAATTCTTCGTTTTTGTTCGTTTTGTCATCATCAGATAAACCATTACATGCATTTACTAACATCCTGTATGTGACATTATCTTGCTAATAAACAATTTCCAGCATTTCGCTCACGTGCTTGAGATACAAGCGTTAATAGTACATTGTACTGATCCTATCTTCAAAAAGTCCTTAGTACGTGCTGCTGAAGATGTTTTCCCACTTGAATTTAAAAAATACTAAATTTGCTTCTCAAATGATATTAGAAAATTATTCAAGTTAGCACTTTATAACAAAGAAAGGTCGAGTGTTAAGAGTTCAATGATTTGCAGTTTGCTAAAAAAAATAACTAGTTGCTAGTCGTGAGGTGTCGATAACATTTGGCTTATAAATGACATTGTTACGTCGAAACGTGATCCTGTAGCCACGATTAATTTTTTTTCAAGTGAATGTCACGTGGTCCTAACATAACGGTATCGTCTGATAAAAAATACAATTGAATCGGAAAAAATTTAGATTTTCCTGTCACACTTCACCTTCTCTAGTAGTTCCACTCGAACTTTCAACTACTGGCTTGTCCAGAAAACCTGCACCACCTCAAGAATGTGAATAGGTAGAGTTTGTTCAACCATCCTTTGCCGTTACGTCATAATGGGTGACGTATTCTGCAATGACATATGTTAAAAATTGTTTTCAAAATAATATGACGACTGAATTGTCAAAAGTAACAGATAAAATTTATGTCGACCTTAGATAAGAAATACGTTAATGATGTCATAATTCCGTCTCATCCATTTCATGAATGAGAGAGCAAGCTGGACAATGTGTGACGTAATGGCAAAGGATGGTTGAACAAACTCTAATAGTATATTAAACACCAAGGTAGTGAAGACTATTATTATTGACCGAGCACCAAAATTATTTCGCGAGGGGCTTTGCCACGAGCGGAATAAAGTGCGAGGTTTATAATTGTCTTCAACACCATGGTGTATATACAATTTTTTCCACTACTAGTCAAATTTAAGACAAACATTAAAAATAATTCACAAACGCACCACGAGAAGCGCTTACCCCGTCGTCTGACTGACAAGTACACTGTCAGTTTTCGATATATTATGAACGTACTCGTTATGTCATCAGTCATTTTTGGTTGAGCGCGAATTTTAAACTAATGAGATTTTTATTCAACTAATTTTATCTTGATAGGTAATTTCAAGCAGCAAATATGTTAAAGACAATCTCCTGGGTATACAAAATTATGTTGCACAAGTTTTTGTTGAACTACTATCCCTGAATTCTCAAAATATTTGAATATGTCCATTATTAATTATTGTCCTAGGTTAATAATAGAAAAAATTATTAACCACCTTAATAGAGAAGTTCAACTTCTCAGTTGGCTAGAAGAAGCAATAATTGTCAACTTCACAGCTCGTAGTATTATTGGGAATCAGAATCCCAATGGACAATAGAAGCTTAAAACCAATATCCCCAAAAAGGAAATTGTTTAAATTTCAAATCACAGTTTATCGAATGAAGTGGACCTATGATAAATATAAAAGTTTACCAGCTCGAGCCTTACGTCTAAAATTAGTTGACTGGTAAGATAATGGACTGTTTCCACACTATATTGACGTACTAGTACTTTAATGTCAAAACAACAAAATTTACGCGGTACCAAATCTTCAAATAGAAGCTTCAAATTGTCTAAATAATCATTAATTTTAACAGGAAGTGTCCAGTAAACTCCTTAAAATTCTGAAAGATGTCTATAATCTCATGCAATAACCAATTCAAGAATAAACTCTAGTCTTTATTATATCTTTATTGCCAGGGAAATCGTTATCGACTAGTAAATCTTACTTATATCCCTTATAATATAAATAACTATTTGTATTCTCATTTTCGTTATAAATGTGTAATTTCACACATCCAGTTTCTCAGCCATTTAAAGCTATTAGTTTAGCGTTATTAAATATTTAAATTGTATAAAACCGGAATTTTAGTACTACCGGTAGCAACTGTGGTTAATTGACACGTTATAAAAGACTTGTTTTTTCATGTTCGTACATAAAGCGAAGAAAAATCGATATATTAAGTGTACGTATAGAAAATATTATTAAATTGTGTAAATCAACCTTGATATAAACTTTCAGACATAAACTTTGGTCTATAAACAATAAGGACAGGCAGAAATTTTTGTCGATTAATTTCGTTACGTTAGGTAACCTTAATGTTTATTTATAAAATTTAAAACAACAAAATACAGTCTTGATAAACAAGGACGTACCGTAACTTTTTTTAACGTGTGAAAAAATTCATTTGCATAACAACAAATTCTACAAATATAACAAATTCTAAATTAAAAATGGAATTTGCAAATTATTTAAGTTACCTTGAAACAAATAACTTGAGTGAAAATTAAAGTTATTTTGCATATTGATAGAGAAATATATCTAACAAATTCTTTATTTATTGTAATTTATATAAATTATTTTTATAAATTATAAATTTATATAAATTTATTTACAATAAATAAAGAAACTCCACACAATATAAAGTAAAGTACAGCCGGCGTCATATAAAACTGGTACAACTATTATAATCCAAAATAGTGTTTTTGTAGCTGTGTAAATTGATCTTTTAAAAATTGTCAATGCTAAACCAGCTGTTATGGTATAATTTCTAGGGCAGTGATGCCAGCTCAACAAAAATGTTAGTATATGTAATGATGAAATTAAATTTTGTAAAGCAATAAAACAAATTGGAAAAAAAAATCTATTATATCATTTATACACAAACAGTAACTATCTTAAATTTAGAAATAGTGTGATATTGTAATAAATACAAAAGTATTACATTTTTACAGGTTCGAATATTTTTTTAAATAAAATTTGGTTGGTTAATTAGATGACTGATTTAAAAAAAGGTGAGACAAGGATCAAACTGTTGTAGGAAAAATTGGAAATGGAAGACCAGTTTTAACTAGAATAGAGCTAAACATAGCTTTATCTGATTATTTATACGAAAATCCCTTTAATACGGCAAGACATGCAAAAGATATAGAAAACTAATGCTTCAGTAACAACAGAATCGAGAAAAATTAGAAAACCTGATTCAAACAATTGTGCATTTGTAGCCATAAAATTTCAAATTAATTACAAAATTTCAATAGAAAAGTTTACAGTTTTAGATTTGGATACGAGATCCACGTAATTCAGAATTAAAACATTTCAAATAAATGAACTAACAAATAGATCATAGACCATGGTATAAAAAACCATGAAAGCCATGAAAGTTTACATTCAATAATTAATAACGTGTCATACCCCCATTATTATTGATAAGTTCTTGAAATCTTGTAGACAATGAGTCAGTTAAATTTAATGTTAAATGTTCATCTTCTCTCAAGCTTTCCCAGGTTTCTTCTATTAGTGTCCATAAGTGCTCTTTGTTTCGTGGAATTGTATTTACATTTTTTAATTTTTTTACCATAAGCCCCCAAACATTAAGGTCTGGACTTTTAGCGACCCATGGTAGCGTTTCAATGTTATTTTCAGCAATATAATTGGGTACGCTGCGAGCAGTGTGCACTGAGCAATTATCATGCTGAAAAATAAAATTATCATTGGGGAAGATTTCCCTAACCGATGGTAACATCACTCCATCTAAAATATCCAAATAATTCCTCGCATTTAATCTTCCTTCGATTCTCCAGCACATTCCTAAACCTCCTCTATACATCCAAGCCCAAACATTTACAGAAAATCGTCCAGACTTATCATTAGAAGAAATATAATTTTCATTAAACCTACTTCGAGGAGGTCTATAAACTCTAATATGGCCGTCATTATGTGATTGGAATACTTTTTCATCGGAAAAAATTACCCTGCCCCAAAAATTTAATGTATCGTTTAAAACATAATTTAAGGCAAATATTATTCTACCTTGCTTATGTTCTTCATTTAGTTTGTATTTCCGGGCGGCTGCACAATTCTTTAAATTAGTTTTTCTAATTCTTCTTAATGCGGTTGTTATTGAAGCATTGAAGTTTACTGCAACTTTTGCATGTCTTGCAGTATGGAATGGATTTTCCCTCAAATAATCAGTTAATGCTTCGTCTTGCTCCGCTGTAGTTATAAATGGTCTTCTAGTTCCTCTTTTTCTGCTAACAGTTTGATCGTTATCCCACTTTTTTTTAATGTTTTGAATTGTGGTTCTACTTCTATTTAACTCTTGTGCAAGTCGTCTAATGGACATTTTGGAAATGATTCGCATTTTATCGAATTCACTTAAATGTGCTGGCATCGTGGATAATGCTTTTTGTCAAATTTGACACATGTGTCTGTTTGTCATTTTGATTAGTTAAGTTTGGTTTACATAGGGAAAAAAAGTGTACCAGTTTTATATGACGCGGAGTGTACATCGTTTTGTCGTCACCGGCTCTCTCTCTCTCTCTTTCTACCGTACTAGAATACGTTTCCCGTAAGAATAATCCACTTGAAGTTGCAGTCGTATGCGCGAGCTTGTTGCCAAAACCAGCGCCATATTGTAAAATTGACATTCGACTTTACATTTTGTAGGTTACAACAAAACTAGAATATAAAAAATGCATTTATCATATATGTATAGTTGAAATAAAACATATTTGGGAATTCGTCGTCAAACTTAAAATAAAAATTGACATTCGTAAATGTGAAATTGTGATGCCTAGAGTTTGCTCAGCCATCCTTTGCCGTTACGTCATAATGGGTGACGTATTCTGCTGTTTTACGTATGTCTTATATTACTTGAATGTTACTTTACACTCAACCTCAAAATTATAATCAATGACATATGTTAAGAATTGTTTTCAAAATATGACAACTGAACTGTCAAAAGTAACAGATAAAATGTATGTCGACCTTAGATAAGAAATATGTTAATGACGTCATAATTCCGTCTCATCCATTTCATGAATAAGAGAGCAAGTTGGACAATGTATGACGTAACGGCAAAGGATGGCTGAACAAACTCTACTTTCAACCGCCTTTTAGTGACTGTAACAGCTCGCAATTTTTTAAATGGAAGTGTAACGAAGAATTTTTATTCAAATTTCTTGTACCGACGTATTTTTTCAGTATCCGTTAATGTATAATGAACCGGAACAGAAAATATTCGCGTCCGACTATTATTAGACACATGACATGAACGAGTATCCCTATGTACCTAATTCCATTGGAAACACATGACAGACTATCATATTTCAAAAATCGGATGTTTAAATAAACATTATGTCTGTCGAAGTAATTTCGCTTTTGAATGTGGTTTTCCACCAATCTACAGTGTGTTCCAAAAGATAAAATTCATTAAATTAATAATACTGTGATCTATCGAAAATTATAATCAAAGTTTCATCCGATTCGGACTGTAGGGCGAGTTGTATCAAACATTTAAACTCAGCTTAATGATAACTGATGTATAGACTGTGGCTGATTGATGTATTTATTATCAACAATTACATCAGTCTAAACATCAGTCATCATTAAACCGAGCTTAGAGGTGTTTGATACAACTCGCCCTTAGGGTCAGCATATTGAGGAATAGTCAAATATACTTTTGACTGAGAGCCAATGTCTTTTATTTTAAAATCAGATTTTTTAAAACACAAAATAATGCACTTTTAAATAATAATTTTTTACTTCACATACAAGAGCTCATTGTAATTTGCTGAGTTTTACTTAATTAAACTGGAAGAAAACTGTATTTGTTTTAAGAAAAATCTAATTTAATTTAAAAGATAATGACCTAAAGTGAAAGTTCTGTGATTTTGGACAATCAAGCAATTTTATAATACAAATTGATTTACCTTGGGACGTGTTATATGTTTTTACATAGAACTAGAAGCGTCTTATAAAATTGGAAAATTTTAATAATTTAGTAATTTTTCAAATGATACAAATTATTGATAATATTATCGACAATGGTCACTTGGTGGAATGATTGGGAAGCTCATTTACTTTTCTTAGACTCGTTAATCATGTGTGTTGACTTTGACATTTATATTTATAGAAGAACAAATAAAAGAAAACGAAGAATGTTGTTCCAAAATACCGACATTAATGGCACTTTTTAGTTGAAACTTAAAACTGTAAACTGACACACGTTTAGTCTTCGAAACAGTAATTAATTTTTCGATTTTGTGTTGGTTGTATATTCTAATTACATAAGGTATGTCTTTCGTAAATCGCTAGGAAAATTTGACATCTCAGACAAAATGAAAAAGTCAAGATTTCCTTACTGTAAGGAAATGATATTTGTATACAGGGTGTCCTTCGTTAACGAACTATAGGGCTCTAAAGTTGGGAATGAAAAATGGTTTTTTATTTACAATTATTAAATGGCTGATTGGAAATTACTAATATTTTAACCGTTAGTGAACACCACAATTGCACACTTTTTGGCGTGATATACAAGTCTACAACATGCTTGTGAACTCAGATACCGACCAAGTTTAATGGTGGATGCGCCATTTTTTTGGCAAGTAAAAGTTTTTTCAGTTATAAATGCAATAATTGGCTTTTGTGAACATTTTTAGAGATATCAAGTTCTCTTGTGACATCTCGATAACATTAACGGCTTAAGAGATACGGGCAATTTTATGTCGCACTGCACACCTATTGGCGCATTCACATTTATTTTGAATGTACGATTACAGGAAGCATCCTGTATTATTAGTAAATTATTGATAAATTGATGCAGTCTACATTTATAAATATAAACTTTTACTTTGTTTAACCATAAAGAACTTTATTGAAAACGAACATTACTTTAATAAAAGTAAAAATAGCAACTAAACCCTGAAAAATGACATTACATTAGCAGATTCGAAAAAACGAGTAACCAAGTAATTAACGACATTAAAAAAGTCAAAACGGCTCAAAAAAATTACACCAATTTATTAATAATTTGCTAATAATACAGGATGCTTCCTGTAATCGTACATTCAAAATAAATGTAATGCGCCAATAGGTGTGCAGTGCGACATAAAATTGCCCGTATCTCTTAAACCGTTAATGTTATCGAGATGTCACAAGAGGACTTCATATCTCTAAAAATGTTTACAAAAGCCAATTGTTGCATTTATAACTGAAATAAGTTTTACTTAACAGAAAAATGGCGCATCCACCATTAAACTTAGTCGGTACCTGAGTTCACAAGTATGTTGTAGACTTGTATATCACGCCAAAAAGTGTGCAATTATGGTGGTTATTAACGGTTAAAATATTACAAATTTCCAATCAGCCATTTAATAATTGTAAATAAAAAACCTTTTTCCATTCCCAACTTTAGAGCCCGTTAACGAAGGGCGTAAAGAAAAAATTTTATATGAAATACTATCATTATTTTTAGTCTTTCTATCACCTCCCAAGTTTTTGGTACGAGCTCCTGGGACACCCTGTATATGCATAATTCGAACTTTGCTTTGATTTTTCTGGCTCAACCAGCTCTGCAGAAGTCCCAGAAATTGAAAATTCATCATCACTTATCATTTTATAAGTTTTTTCATTGATATTTTAAAATAATTCATCAAAACAATTTAGAATTTTCATAAATATTTTTTCATTAAAGTGGAAGTCTCTAGAAAAAAAGTTAGTTTCATTCAAAAGAGTAATATGAGTGGGTAGATACGACGAAGTAAGGGTCCACACAGTAAATTCAAGATAAAAAAACAGTTGTATGTCAGATATTTATTGTATAATCAATATTTTCTACTAACTATTTCCAATATTCGCGATAATTTGACTCTAATTTGTTTGGGATTTAGATTCAAACATCGTATACTCTTTATTAACTCTCTATACAGTAAATAAAATATTCCATTTTGGTTTTATAGCATTATACCTAGTTACAGAACGTGATGCTGTGTATTTTAAAACGTAATCCTATATAAATAGTCGAACATAAGTATGTAAAATTCAATAACACAATGTCAAGTAAGGTTAAATAACATCATTTTGCAGGCGATCGAAATTATATTTTATTAACGCAATTTGATTGATACGTCCTTATATCTATTTCGTCATAGAGTATTATGAATTAGCTGAATAGTGATAATTTATTAACATATTTAAATTGAACTTTACAAATGTGTTATAATAGTATATTAAGTACCAAGTGTCAAAAACGTTTCTTTGGTCATGAGTGTTCTTGTGAAACGAGTGACTTAAGATGTTTTTTACACTAGGTGCGTACTATACTTTTTCTACGCTCACAGGATAAAAAACATGATTATAATTTTACAGTATCTTAATTAAATTTACAAAATGATAGACAATGACTGATGTGTCATTGAAAAATCAAATTACACAGAACTACAAAATTATCAATAAATTACAGAAGATACTCTTGATGTGAGAAACAAAAGTCATATTCATATATTTCGCTTAAAACGTATTAAAGAAAAAAAAATTATTGGCGGCTAAAAATTGAATGCCTACCTTAGGGCTTAAGATGCAATAACCATTTAAGGGTCATAAGTTGAAAGAAATGTCACATTCAATTTCTATCAAGTAGGAATTTTGTTAAGTTTTATTATTTTAATAAAACCATAGATTTCGTTCATTTATTAGTAAACACCCTGTATTTTTTGCAGACAGCCAACCAACACGAACACGTACGTTCTTATCTAAACATTAACATTATCAATATGAACTTATAACTGACTATAGAATGACCACCCACTGCAGACATGGTGTTTTTTATTATAAATAAACTGAAAGCAGCCATTTTAAAAATGCAGAATGTGTATACGTCTGCACAATGCACACCGGGCTTTTGTTTTAGCAACACATTATGAAGGATGATAATAAACATTCTTTTTTTTATTTTTTACTTTGTGGAATGTAAAATGTGGAGCACAAAATGAATGAGCTTATTGTAGTAGTTTTTTTTATAAATTAACAGCCAACAACCTCCCTTAAAACATAAAAAAAATTCAATGTAGAAGGAATAAACAGAGCAATAAACTTGAAAATAAATTAAATAAATTGGTACCATTCCAAAAAAACTGTAAGACGTAGCGTAGAGTAACAAAATTTTTATTCCATTAAATGAAGGGCGACGAACACCTAGTGATAGGGGCTCAACTGGGTCTTTCAATTAAAAAAAATTTCTCCATTCTCCAGGCTCGATGTCATCATGATGGTTATTTCGTCCACGGAATTCTTCGACTCCATCACCTTACCAAAGATTACAGAATAAAATATAAGATGTTTCACTCGTTCGAATTTATCGCGTAAAGCACCGATGCCGCTGGTGACTGTCTGGTGACTTGGATGGTACAGTACGTCGCTACGTCCTTACTTGCATTTTTTAATTTGGCATAGTATACGGGACGTCGCCCGTCGAGCGCTGTTATTTTAGAACGGTGTTTATAATTGGTTGCTAGTGTTTTATATTGATGTTGTATAGATTTTTTAAATTTATTAATTAATTGTTGAAATGAACAAAAAATAATATTCATATTTTTTTCTTTAATAGCAAAGCTCAAAACACTAATTATATTGTAATATTTGCTAATACAAAATTACGGATTTATTTTTATAATGAGGATATTATATAAACAAGTACATTAAGCAAGAAAACACAAAAATTAACAGACTAATGAGAAAAATATAAAGCATAAAATTGGGCTCGTTCGCATTACTGAAATTACGTTACTGGCCAACGTTTGGAGCGCGGGAGTGGGAAGATATTTTATACTCAACCTTGCGATTCTGTCATGGGAAACTCTAAAATGGCGAGGATATAAATTTCTACTTACACGAAACCTCAATCAGGATTGCCTCGAAAACTTTTTTGGCCAAATACGAAGTTGCTGTGTTAAAGCCAAAAAATCCAACCCCCGTACAATTTTGTAGCGTTTGAAAAGCTATTTTCTCTAAAAATTTTTGATCATTTTGAAGGCACAAACTGTATGGATGACGTAAACGAAGTTCTTTTGACTATTGGTTCTGAACTAACAAAAGAATGTCTAGAACAGTTAACTTTTCCTACAGAAACTAAAAATGTGCCTTTAAAAGTGTTTACAATAGATTACAAAATCTATCAAGCCCAGAAAGAAATGCTTCAGTGTATGTTACGGGGTATTTGTTAAAAAAATGTCTAATACAACATTCATGTGAAACATGCTTAAAGTTTGCCCATTCAGCTAATAATTTAATAAACAGAGAAACTTTTTTCTGTAAACTAAAAGCTTACATGACAAAGAAAGATTAATCTAGTGGCTTATGTGTACCATCAAGGGTCATTGTTGAGAACGTTATTGCGATGGAAAATATATTTATCGAAAAATTCAATTCTATAGCTAACCAAAGGGGAATTGGTCAGTTCCTTTTAAACGAATTTACTAAATTTTTTTTTCATCATCCATGTAATCAATTTCATTTCAAATATTATGCCAGTCTCTATACTCCCAAATGTATATTGAAAGATTTGAAAGACAATAGATTAAATTTAACACACAAACCAAACTCCAAACTTAGTATTTTACAACATTTATAAAATTTTTTAATAAAGGTATCCTTCAGCTGCTTATCTTTTTACTGTTTTAATCTTGTCAATCCAAAAAATACGCATTATTTAAAGATCAAAATTTAAGATTTAGTGGCCCTATTATTCTGGTGGCTAATGAGTATGTTTAATTGAATTTGTGATAAATATCTGCTAGATTATCAATAAGTATCACAAAATTACTAAGATGCTGGATAAAAGCTGTGAATTGATTCATTTTAAAAATTCAAGTTTTTTTTACTTACCTTTTCAAATTCATATCCCGAACATTTTTCGAAATAATTAACATTTAAAAATAAACCTTTGTGATAAAGAATCCTATTAATTTAAATATACATTTCTCTAATTACCTCTGTATAGCTTAAAATAAAATAAGCTCTTCGAACTGTTCTGGTATCTACCGATCTCGTTATTGACAACAAAAGCGAATCGTAAACATAATTTATGAGAGCGGCGTCCGTTTGGGACAGCAACTTGAATCAAACCACCCTAGAGTGAAACATCTTATATTTTATTCTGTAATCTTTGACCTTCCCTATTATCTTTATTCCGTTTACGGTTATCTTCTTATATTTCCACGATCTTGTTTTTGGGGATGGCGTAAATCCAAGGGAGGATATTTGTTCTCGTTCCTTTCTCTCGATTTCCTGGCTCCAGTTGTGCCAGAGACCAGCCTATTTATGACTGCACGTTCTCTGTCCCTTCCGGAGAAGAAGTGTATCGTCGAAAGTCTAACTGAGTAGTATCCATCAGTGTTGTCTATACACGCTGTTAAATTCACGGGGAAATAATGTATTAATGCTTTCTGTACACTTTTTACAGGTAATGGTGATAGATTTTGTGGTCGGTTTATATACTCTGTGGGATGTTTGGGATGGAAGACCTGGTCTTCGTCGCTTTCTGTACACTTTTTTACATTTGTGTTTTGGTTTTCGCTACACTTTTCGAAAGCCAAGCTACTTAGTTCGGTACACTTTTCTATATTTTTTATATTTAGTAATTTGGGGTGCTGAATAACTGTATTCTGAAGGTGTCAATATGATGGTGTGACAAAATGACCAATGTGTCTCCAAGGTGGGCACCGATCTAGACTTGAGACTTGGCATTCTCAAACCGATTATTACATTTTTTAAATATAAAGTTGTTTTTTGCATCATTGTTGGTACGTGCCATCATACACTATAAATAGTACAAAATAAATCGAATTGCAAATGAGATATCTGAGTGGATTATAATTTTTGATTGGAAACAATCGTTTGCGAAGTAATAAAAATGATTGTTCACGACGTTGTTTTCAACCTTGATCGCTATGTGAACTTATAATACAATAAAATTCTTATTATTTCATCAAATTAAATATAATTACTAGGGTTGGAGCTGTATATTATTAAAAAATATGTATAGACAATATGTTGGAATGTTCGATTTTTTTATTACTTTCCTTACATGGTTGTGCTTCCTTTTTTATCACAATTTTATTAGCTTCTCTTGTATTTATGTGAGTAGCGGTATCTTCAAACACAATTTTCATTCACTCCTAAACGTCAGATTAAATTGCAATTATTTATATGCGAATTTCTTCCATTCTCTTCTGTTTTGTGCCAATTCAGCTGCTTGCTCCCAGCTTATATCTCTTTCATTCATCCTTAAACTTTGTCCCACGTTTCTCTTGGTCTGTCCCTTTTCTTGTTATTTTGTATTTTCACCTTCCAAACGTTTAACTTGGAAGTGTAATGTATCTGTCGGGGCATATAGCCCAAGAAGTAGATGTTGATTTTTAGTGAACGGTTTTTGAGGTGTGCAGCATTCAAGGGTAAACCCAAAACCAGTTGTGACTCCTCACAAAACTTTAATACAAACTTTAAACTGAAAATAACTAAAAGAATAATAAATATCCCACCACAAACATACAGAAGATAATTAATAATTCACTTCACTATTTTGTTATATTAATAGTGTTATCAGCACCTAATTTCATGAAAAATAATGTTATCTTACCTACTTATAAATTTGGAAACAACGCTTTGTCCCTACAAGTAAAAATGTACTAATTAACTATTTTTATTTTCAGATTATGATTGCGTGAATGGAATTTAAAAAAATTGGAATAAAAAAAATTATATTACTAGTGATGGCAAACTTAAGGTGGTCAAGCAATGGGAAAAGGAGCTAGTAAATTAAAGAAAAAATCCAGTATTCCGAGTAGGTACATCAACTTTACCGACATCATTTTTTACATTGTCATCCTCTTTACGTAAATAAATGAAAAAAATTACTGTGATTACATAAAATATTGAATAAACGACGTGTTAAGGGACACGTGGTACCGAGGAGGTGTACGATTTTATAAACGGCTACTTACTGCTAGTTTTAACTAATTTATTCATAATGGAAATAGTGCACATATTTTGCTTTTTATGGTTTTCAGTTACAACAAAACGTTGATACACGTGTAGTCTTTAGAAATATGAGATCCAATGTGTAGTATAACTAATACCTAATAAGTTTTAAAAGTAAATAATAAAAACTACAGTTTACAATTTTTTTAAAACTTTTTCATTGTTGAATAATATTTCTTTCAGAAGCCAATATTAAATCAAAACAAACACAATTAACTATTGCCTTTCCTCGTTGGATGCGTGAATCCCCCACTCAATATCCACATAAACTGAATATATGGGCTGGAATAACAGGCGACAAAATAATTTGTCCCTTTTTTAGAGAGGAAAACTTAAATTGTCCGATGTAGATTTGATTGGAAAACAGTACTACTCGAGTTGGTTCGGTTATTTCCAAATTCAAGTATTTTCAATTAAATTTGGATGTAGAAATTTCATTATTCGAGTATTTGAGACAATAACAATATCTGTGTAAACCAACCTTAAGAATTCGGTGAAAAGAACGTGTAATGTGACCTGTTAAATTTAATTCTATTAGAAAAATGTTCAAGTAATGATCAGAATCTGTTTTAAAGTTTAAAGTTGATTCTTATATTATTGTAATTCTAATTTTTATAACATAACATGAAAATCACATATTTTCTTCGAAAAAAATAGATTTTTTTAGCACGTAGATGTGCAGTTGAAATTTTTTTATTAAATGACAAATACATGTGAGGAATAAGACTGAAATAATTATGTATTCGAAACACGTTGTGTTATTTACTACGATTGTAAAATAGGATTCCGTATAATTAACCTCGTAGCTTTTTTACAATGTAATCTACAGACCTTGTTAATTTTATTTCTTATATTTAGAATAGCGGAGGAAATTACTTTTAATCCGCACATTATTATGGCTGCAATTGTAAGTACGATGCACCATTTTCTCTGGCGGAAACCAATTAATTCTCTACCATGAAAGTAGACTTAATTTTGAGGTTAGAAACATAAAACATGTTACAAAAGATGCTCAATTGTTGTACCAAAACATATAAAAATCGTTAAAAACATTTCAGTAGGTTAAATGTTTCAAAAAAATAGTCAAAATCATATAGTGTTGTTATAAGGGACAATATAACTTGTTACTGATAATATATATTACTATACATTCCCATGGGAATTGTAGTCACACCCACAAGTGGGTGTCTTTTCGATCCATTTAACATGGGAGATCAGTCCATTGTAGTATTTTTTTCTATTCCTAGATATTGTGATGTGACTTAGATTTTTCTACGATTTTACGCCACAAGTGTCACATCTTTTACTTTATGTTTCGCTTCCTTCATATTCATGATATTTAAATCCGCGTTTATTTGGTCTTCCCATCTTGTTTTAGGTCTTCCTCTAGCTCTGTCTCCAACTGGTGTCCATTCTGTTATTTTTCTCAGTGTTTCATCTCCACTTTTTCTATAAATGTGTCCGTACCATCCCAGTCTGCGTGCTTTTATATATTTTACAATGTCTCCCCCATTATTTTTTCGTACAATTTCATAATTCATTAGTCTTCTGCATTCTCCTTCTCCCGTTTTAACTAGTCCGAAGATTTTCCTCATAATTTTTCTCTCGAATATCCTTAACTTATCTTTCAGATTTCTTGATATTATAGCTATGTCATCTGCATACGCTAAGATTTGTCTCAATTTTGATATTATGGTACCTCTTAAACCAACAGCTTTAATGACACCATCCAATGCAATATTAAAAAGCGTTGTAGACATTGTATCTCCTTGCCTCACACCGCTATTAAATTCAAATTATTTTGTGACTGCACAGCACCAGACTATTTGCATCGAGAATAGAGAAGACATGGAGCTGGAAGAGGAAGATGGAAGATGTAGATGAAGAGCCACGATATGAAAAATTCAACGAAGCAATAGAAAAGTTAAAAGATAATAAAGCGGCTGGAGTCGATGAAATCAATGGGGAATTAATTAAAAAAGGAGGAACCATGCTCAAAGAAATTTTATTCAAATTAGTGAACGAAATATGGAAAAAAGAGAAGATTCCAGCAGAATGGAAAACAGGAGTAATTATACCGATCCATAAGAAAGGGGACACGATGGAATGTTCCAACTACAGAGGAATAATACTATTAAACTCTGCCTATAAAATTTTCACAGCAATTTTAAACGAAAGACTAAGAGACAAGATAGAAGGATAAATAGATGATTATCAATATGGATTCAGGAAAGGAAAGTCAACTATGGACCCAATTCACATAATGACACAAATTATTGAAAAAAGTTATGAATTTAACATTGATCAGAATATACCATTTATAGACTTTCAACAGGCTTTCGATAGTATAAACAGAGAGACTCTTAAAGAAGATTTGAAAAACATTGGGGTATCGAGTAAAATGAGAAGACTAATAAATATGACTATGGAACGATCGACAGCAAGAGTGAGGACAGAAAAAGAGTTACTGATAATAATACCTATTGTTAAAATTACTCTTTCTGTATACAAGCTATTTATAATTATAATTTATATTCTTTGTTGGAAGAAATATTTTTTTAGTCGGCTGTACCTAAATCTACATATAAAACGAGCATGTAGCTTATCTTATCTTCTTATATAATATTGATTCTGTACATATACCTATATTATCAGCCAATACTGGCTGGCGAGTAAACATTTGACTAGGAGAAGAATGAAATACATTCATTATCTCTTGGAAAAAATATGTTTGGTGTTACTGTACTTTCAATTCAAATGATATATTGAGTAAATCGATTATATATTTTTCAGAAAAGTTCAAAGTCAATGGATTTTTTATTTGAATGTACCTAATAAAGTCAATTAAGCCTATAGCCTAGTCAAAGTACACATAAAACCTCACAAAAAATACAAAAAACTTAAAACTTCAAAATTAAGAATTTAAAAGGGTTGTGTTTAACATGAGAAAAACTTTGCGATGCTAGGAATGCAATTTTCCGGAAAATCGTTGATTGACTTTTTTTTGTTTTGTTTTTTCACTATAATTGTTTAAATAATGAAATTACAGAAAAATGTTCAGTTCAAAAATTGTAGCTGATACATTTATCCACAAATTTTATGTGAAAACTTTTTCTGTAAATTGAAAAGTTTAAGAGATAAAATTAATTTCTGTGCTAGTCAATTCCTAGTTACGCGCGAACGACCCTGGAGCCAAATTTATGAACCGCTCGACTTAAAAGTTAAAAAAGAGCTAAAAAGTCAAAAAACAATTATAATTCCTATTTACTTGATACTTATCCCAGCGATAATTCCTCCTAGATTTAACATCGCAAATGAGCTTAAAACATAATCATTATAGAAGCAAAGCCATCAATATTTCCAATTTTAAACAAATGCTTCTTAAAAATATGTTTTTTTTGCTTGCCTAATTTTACTTGCTCTTTTTAGACTTCATTCAATTATATCTTTTTTCGAAATTAATATAATTCAATGAAACTTTACCACTAGACACTTTAAAGTGTCTACTTTCGAAACTACTATACAGTTTTTATAAATATCAAATTTTTTAAATAATTGACAATTATTTAAAATAAATACTTAAATCGGACGTCTTTCAGCAAACCTTCTACAACTTTTTATAGTGTTTATGATATTATCTAAAAATTTGTGAACTTCATAATGAACCTATTAAGAAGTGGAGCACAAATAAAGGTGAAAAAGCAGGTGAGAGAGCGGCTTAACAACAACGTTAATAATAAAATATTAACAACAACATTTTTAACAAATTACATTAAAAATAGAGTCTGTTATTGGAACAATGATGAAAATGAAGTGGGGTCAAAAAAATGAAGGTTCAATGAAGGTTCACGTGGTAAATCGTATGTATCTTTGTGGAAAATGCAGGAACAAGAAAAAATTTCAAATAAAATTTGAAGATTACGTCATAATCTTTGGAGTACGCTATGTTTTATAATTCAATTTCTTAATTTATTGATGTTAATTAGAGGAATTTGGTAAAAAAACAACTTTTTAGTAGAGGTTTACGTGGAAAATCAATGATAATACATTAAAAAGATTTTTTTTACAATGTATTTAAAGATACCCCATTATTTAACACATTTTATTCGAAATTTTTTTTTCTAAATGTCATTGCTTACTCACTATCGTGAAATTAAAAGCATGAAAATTGGGAAATTTCGTATATTTTGCTGATACAAAAAAAGTGTTCAGACAAATTTTGTAGATAAATGTATTAGCTACAACTTTTGATTTGAACATTTTCCTGTAATTTCATCATTTAAACAATTAGAGTGAGAAAACAAAAAATCAAAAATTTACTTTTTCCGGAAAATTGCATCGTAAAGTATTTTTTCATGTTAATCACAACCCTTTCAAATACTCAATTTTGAATTTTCAAGTTTTTTGTATTTTTTGCATTTTACAGATATTTTGTGTACTTTGACTAGGCTACTAACAAACTACAATAACTTTTTGATTTTTTTGCAACGCTTCATAATTTTACAGCAAATGTTACCTGTCAAAATCAGTGTTAGGTTAGCTTTGAGTCTGTTGTGGCTCACATCTAGAAAGAAATTAGGAATATAGAGAATGGCTCATTATTAATACCAAATACTAATAATAACAATAATAATAATATTTCAACTAATATAATTTATAAAAACTTACTTTATGTTGAGAAAAAATTAGGAAAATTGGTAATCAATTCAATATTCGAACTATCTTTAAATCTAACAATACGTTGGGAACTATACTAACAAAAACTAAACCAAAAAATGAAGAGAACAATCTTCAAAGAACTACATAATATCAGATATCCTGGGAATGCGACAAATGTTATCTAGACAATTTAAAATTCGGATAAATGAACTTGAAAAAGCATATTGAAGATGGGAAGTTTTTCAAGTCAGGTATTTGCACTCATGCTTGGGAAGAGTGGCATCTTATTCAATGGGATTCGGCGCACATACTATTGAAAGTAGCTGGAACGCTACCGAAACGTTGAATTAAAGAAAATAAAAAATATTTCACAAAAAATTAACAAAAAGATTAGGAGCATACAGAAGTTATCAATGAAACCTGTCTACATGTTACTGTGATTCTTATCGTCACATATCAGATAAAGTTTTTGTTGTTTTCCATTGTATTCAATTCCCAAAAAATTTTACAATCTTCGATCAAAATTTTTCAATGAATACAATCCATTTTCTGGAAATGGTTATAATAAACAAAATGCTATGTCTGACTAAACGTTTACGAGTATTATATGCATTATTATGCATTCGTACAATATTTATCTGTAATTTCAGGCACCTTGATAGGCTGATCAAACATGTTCGGATTATTATTGTGACGCACGGTTAAACGACAGCTTATGTGGATAAGTTGTAAAATTAAAATATTAACGTTTTTAGTGTAAGGAGATTAAATTAGAATGAATAAAAATACTTGTGGGATGATTAAACATTGATCAAATAAGTGTAGTGGTGGAAAGTAGTTTTTTTATTCTGTGGGTACGATTATAATGACGCAATCACAACAAACATCAAGACGATTCAGATTAAGTGAGTTACCTTTCCATGTAGTCTAACTTGTATTTCCTTCAAATGTTCTGGTACTGATATGTATCATTTTTTAATATTATCGCAATAGACGAGTTCAGTTTAAGGTCAGTATGGCCAACAAAAAGTTGTTTTTATGACAAGAATGACAGTTAATGTCAACCATTCAAATAATATGATTTTTGCAGGTTTTTTATGATCTATATTACTTAATTGAAATTTGCAATAACGTTTTAGCTGAACTCTCAACTCATGGGTGGCCAATTAATAGTTCTAGGAACTTTTGGCAAGTCACCATTTATGTTATTCTGTCACATGGAACTGACTCTAAAACTATAATTATTCTACCAATTATTGTAACAAAGACTTGGATCTTGCTGATATAAAGTCTATTAATATTAATTTAGGCAAAACATAAAGTTGTGATTGATGCTAGTCGTTATAAGGAAAATAAATTTATAATCGCAGTATGAAATACTTTTACAAATTGGTTAACTGAGTTTTATGACTGAAGTAGTGATTTGTAATGTTGAGTTCATTCATCCGACGTAAATATTTTCACCTTTGGACAGGACTACAGTGCAGATAATAATAGTAGATACAAAATAGTTTATTAAAGAAAAGCAATAAATAATAAACAATAAACATGAAAAATATAAGTACATAAGTATTTCTGATACTTGTTTGTGTTAAATAGTATCAAAAACAATCAAAATAATTATAAAATCAATGACATATGACATATCATCAGATATATACAAAGTATCATGAGCTGCTCAGCTGAAATTAATTGAATTATATTGTCAAATAAAATTCTGTTAATATAAATAACATGTCTTAACTGTACAGCACTGTAATGGAACGCCTTTGATGCGATAATTACAGTCAAGCAGTGTCGAACATGGTTAGTACTTGGATGGGTGACGACCATGCCAGGGGAAACCATCGTATAGGGCCCGTACAGCCTGCAGCGAAACACTTTAGACTACTAGGGTGAGTAGCATATCACAGCTCGCAGGCATTATACCAATGAGCACGAGGTATGATGTAGATATGCCGTCTTTCGGAGGAGACGTAAAATCGAAGTCCCGAGTCCATGGATGTTGGGCTCGTTAACGAACGCTACCACTGGCTGGACCACTAGTGGGCTCGCCAAAAAATTCTGGTCAGGAGTAGAGTGCTCCCGGTGTCGGTGATTAGCCTCAGTCGCAGAAATATACCAACGTCAAATAAACGAATAAAAAAATGTCTTGAAGAGAGCTAATAAGCTTGACCTGTCATTTAGAGCATACTGACATACTGGGGGAAATAGTTATAGGGTTCATGTCTGGATGTAATTCATATAATCTAAACATATGGCAGGGTTTTTTAAATGATTTTGCTATGTAGAGAAGTTATGACCAATCAGCCAACTCCTTCCTTACATTTTAGACATCAGTCACTGTTTAGGTTTTCTAAATTATTAATTGCGTTTATAGAATTATAATGTATAAGACACTACTTTCTTTTTAATATCTATAGCCTTCAAACAATTTTTAATTCAAAAGTCTTCATACCCTAATCATAATAATGTTTTTCAGATCTCACTTGGAGCAAATTTGGCTCCCTTCCCTTACGTTCCAGTAAGGCTCGTTTAAAGAAAGAAAGCCAGTTTCAGCCAGCTAAAAAACACAAAGATGTTTCCGTTTGGTTACGCGAGCTCGAACTTGAGGAGTACCAAGAATTGTTCCAGAGCTATCAAGGAGTGGAGGATCTGCTGGAGATGTCTGAGCAGGATATCAAGGAGTTGGGAGTGAAGAAATCCTCGCACAGAGCGAGGATTATCAGTAGTTTGACATATCTACGAGCTAAGTATCATGGTAAGTTGAGTAAGTATGTATATAAAGTTTTATGGGTCGGATTTCATCAAGATGTTTTTGTTATAAAATTGACTCAACAATAAATCTCCTGGAATACTAGGAACATCAAAAATCCTACCTACCCTGGCGTCTATTTTGGAAACTTGAGAATAATTTACAGAAATTCTTATAACTTTATTTAAAAAAATCTTTTTGAAAAAATTTATTCACAAAAGTAACGAAACACTTTTGAACCACAACCTACAATGGAAATATATTGCTATAATTTGCTATGAGTGAACAACAAAATATAATGTTGAATAATCCGAGTTATTTATGTATTTTCTAATGATTATTTAATTTTCTTTATTGATTTTAGAAAACATTATCATTCCCCCAAACCGCCACAGTGTTGCAGTGGACAGTAGGAACAAGATCCAACGGGAAGATACATTGTAAGTGAATATAAAATTTTGCATGATATTGCTTCAATACTGACAAAGTAGTACTTGAATATTTTTTTATATAAATTAAAAAGATTTGAGCGACCTTTTTTTGGAATACAAAAAGTTACCATTGCACCAATTTTGATGATGTTTGATTATTTTCCCCATACGATTGCTCAATTTTCAACTAAAAAATCAAATTCAACTATAATTTAAAAGCTTACAAACATGAACCATACATTTGAAACAATTTTTCGTGCTAAATTTTCAATAATTAGTAGTACATTGCTCGTGCTATATTTTTAATAAAACAAATGTTTCAAATTAATTTCCGAATCGGTTTCCAAAAAGTACACACTGATTTTATTAATATTAATACATCACCCTGTATAACATTTCTGTGTAATGATTCATCGATATCGTCTTTTCTTATCTGTTTCCTACCCTTCGGACTAATACTTATAAGTCTTCTTTCTTTTTGGTCTTATGTTTCCATCATTAATTCTAATTTAAAAATAATAATAGTATTGGTTCATTTTGCATGTTACCGATAATTAATATATTTTCCTGAACCACTTTGTGTAAGAACGTTTGTGCATCGATGAATAATGTACCTTCTTTTTATTTGGATCTACATGTACTCAATTATTTATGAGTAAATGACATTTGTGTAAAAAATCAAATCAATAGGAAGTTATTATAATTTTTTAATCATTCCCAGATGTAGTCTGCTGTAAAACCAGTTAATTAGAGATTAAATAGATAGATCAAGCAGAAAAGTGATTGATTTCTTTCTCATTTATTTTGAATTATAGTATAAAGTACTTTGCTTTATTTTTGCATCTTTTTCTAATCTTTCTGTTGCCTTATTAAGTCTTCCATTGTATTTGATTATACTGAATTTAGAGTAAATATGTCATGGTTCCGGGTAGTAAGTTTCAATCTATAAATAAAAATATTTAAAATAACAGAACTAAAAATGTGCCCACCTCTAGCCTATTCTTTTTCTGACATTTGTTATTTAAACAGTCATGACTGTGGCATGTACAATTTTTTTAAGTTGAAATTGTATTGTACGTTTTGAATGAAAATTTCCGCTACCCTCACTTTGACGATTCATAAAATGAAAACTCCTTCATTAATAGTACTATCGATTTTTTTCCTAGTAGATTGATCTTTTGATAGTACTCTTCTAAAATTTCACCTCAATATTCAAATTATTATGGCATGTAGAATTTTTTTAAGTTGAAATTGTATTTTTTTGAATGAA